>DF239191.1:45208-154324 GCA_000507305.1 Breviolum minutum Mf 1.05b.01 | reverse complement strand
TTAATATAATTCTATATTATTTCGTAGTAAAAATATAAATTAATTTTAGATTTTAAAATTAATAATAATTATAGTAATATTATTATTTAATAAATTATATTTAAAGATATTTTAAAATATATATTATTTAAAATTTAAATAATATATTTTAAAAATATATAACCATTTTCCTATATAAATTAATATATTTTTTAAAAAATCAAAAATAATAAAAATATAAGATATTTTTTTTTACAATAATATATTTATAATTCAAAAATCAAAAAAAAATTAAATATTAAAATAAAATATAAACATATTTTCAATTTAAATTTATACACACCTATTCCAAAATTAATATTTTATAATATCTTAATCTTTATTATTATTATTTTTCCCCTTAATTAATATAATTATTTATATATATATATATTTATTTATATTTATTTTAATATTGTTTTTTTCTATAATTTTTTATTTTTAGCCTTTATTTCCTTGCTTTCTTATTTCCTTGCTTTATTGTTTCCTTCCTTCCTTTCTTTTTTCTTTTCTTCCTTTCTTACTTCCTTCCTTGCTTCCTTCCTTCCTACCTTCCTACCTACCTTCCTTTCCTTCCTTGCTTCCTTCCTAGATTTTAATCTTTTTTTGATGCGAATTATTTTTTGTAAGGTGCAATGTTTATTTCTATCTTGATGCCTCTCCCCGCAAACTAGCAATAATCAAACCAGTTTGCATACACTTGCTTGTATCTAGAACTGACACCAACCACTAAGTCGACCCTCCAACTAAACTCCCAAATGCCTGCATCTCTGCTTCTTAGTCCAAATGAAGTGGCTCATTTGCATGCTTTGAATATTATTATTCTATAAAGATTAAATTGAGATACCCTTGCAGGGAACTAACATATCCCCAAAAAATGGCATTTTGAAGATGATTTTCCTTTTCCCAAGGTGGGATATGTTAATCCCCTGGAGGGTAGTCTTTATCCACTATTATACTATATCAATCAATTTCCATATCTTAATTGAATCCCAGACATCATTTTTATGATCGCAATTTATTGACTGTCTTTTCATCAAGAATAATTTCGCTCTCTGAAGTGAAACATTTGAACTCTAGTGACTGAAAGATGGCAAGCCCATGGCACTACCTGAACGTGAAAAGGCACGAGGAATGTCTGGGTTTTGGAAGATTTCAAACGATTTAAAGGGCTTAAATAGCTTTGAACTTGGTCTTGAATGTTTGAGGAATGTTTCCGGCCGCCGACTTTAAAGCACGAACTTCACGAAATTTCATAGCAAAGGAAAACAGTACCAAAAGAAAATCAAGAAGCAATGAGAAAGTGCAGTTCTGAAACTCTTGGAGCTTTTGTGAAAAAAATTGCCAGATAAGTTGCTTTATAAAGAAATGTTCTCACTTAAACACGAGAGGTTGCCACTTTTTGGACCCACATCGACCCAAAAAAGGCAGATCTGCAACGTATCCGTCGTGGCCTTTATCTTTTCCATCTCCAAAGGACCAAGTGCCCAAGTTACTTTCCTTGGCGAATCACCGCAGTTCACTGAGATCTCATGGGGGTTAACACGAGAATCGGAAGGAAAATTTGCGTCCTTATGAATGAATCAATGAATCAATCAAATCGTTAACTAATGAGTTGACACAAAGTGTGTCTGGGGATAAATGAATGAAAACACTTAGATGAGTCTGCTACCTACTGGTCCCCAGAATTGGAAACCCTTGCTTCTTCGGGAGGATATCATCGGGAGCAACTCTGAGAATGATATCATTACGTGTACAATTCATACTAGCTAATCTCCTGATGAATCAATAAGCCAAATCAGCAGTTCCCCCACAAAATAGGTCCAAATTGGGGACCAAGAGTTTTACTATATAAGTCCAATGATTCCAATTGCATCCCCCTATAAGGGGTAACCCCCCCCTTTTGGCAGGAAAAAAAAACAAAACGCACCTTGTTCTGCTTCTCCTGCACTTGCTTCAAACTTGCAAGCAGCTCAGAGACCTCATGGTTCAGTGCGAGGAAGACGTGACCCATCCGTGTGGACCCTACAAAAATGGCATGGCGGCATGGCCTTGCTATATGAACATCAAATCTGATAACCTAAGCGGCTTTCAGCGAGAGCTTAGGTGGTTAAAAGGAAAGGATTCTCCTTGACACGTATTGCCGCATGTTTAATGTTTCTTCATATCTACTGTCACTTTTTTCTAGGTCCGAATGTGTTCTACCCTTCCTCCCATAATAATGGTTCAGTGGAAAATCAGTTCCAAAAGAAAAGGAAGCTATTGGAGATACACCCATTTTCCATTTCCATGATTACGGGAGGAAGGGTAATTCTTATCTAGTTGGTGGTTGAACCAACCCCTTGAAAAATACGCACATCAAAATGGGTTCATCTTCCCCAGGGATCGGGGTGAACATAAAAAATATTTGAGTTGCCACCACCTGGTTATTCACTCCTACTCCAATTGTTTGGACCTCCATCGGGTCTGTATCTTTCTTGGACCTTCGTACCTCGTCAGTGTCGTCGAGGAAGAACTTGGCAGCACTTGGTTTTCTGCCGACTGTGCAAGTAAAGAACCTCCCGGGATGTGCAACGTGTGAGTGTTCCAATGTTTTCTGAGGGTCTAATAAGCAAAGATGATGATGGGAACTTGTACATGTTTCAAGTTCACTGTTCAGCAAATTCATATATTCTTCGTTGATGGCAGTAGTAGGTCTGTAATAATTTCAATAGTATATACATGTATATACACATATATATATATATAGATATATGTTTTTTACATGCAAACAAATACATATTAGTTTTTATATGCATATTTATGATACATCATCATCATCATCATCATCATCATCATCATCATCATCATCATCATCATCATCCTCATCCTCATCATCATCATCATCATCATCATCATCAGTATCCACCCACCCTAGCATGCTCCACCTCCGACCAGCATGCTCCTCACCGAACTCGCCAAGACCTCAATCCATGAATCAAGCATGGCATCATAAATGGTCTGACACCCTTCAGGGGAAGAGCCCACTGTAGACTTTTATTGTTTTTTCAACAATCATGCTGCTATGTATATATATATATATGAGACCCGCTACTGACCGCGTAGAGAATCTTTTGCTTAACTGCGGGAAAGCTCCCCATACATACATATATATATATATTTATGTATGTATATATATATATATATATATATGTGAACATAATAATTTACATACTCACGTGCAATGGCAAAAACCAAACACCAAAAAATACTGCTGGAATTACCCACCATCTGTTGAAAAATTAAAAATGCAGACACGAACATCTGAGACACTGCCAAGCCACCACACCCATCATCCACTTAACTCATCGGGAGTCATAATATCCCCAAGTTTAACGGCTGGTTCACCTAAAAATGATCTGGTTGGTGGTTGAACCAAACCATTTGAAACATATCATATGAACGTCAAATTGGATCATTTCCCCAGGGGATCGGGGTCAAGAATCTGGATTTGTACTCCGGCAAGAAAGCGTCCCCCCTGCAGACTGAAGCAATTCAGCCTGCCTGCTGCAAAGATGAGGCTGTAGAAGATACAAGCAAGTGCCCAAGAAGGATCTTCCTCACTGGTTACTATCCAGCATCTACCAGAAATAAAAACATCGAAAGATCAAATGTACGTATGTGCATAAATATCCACAGGCGTGTTTCTATCAAACTGGTGATGCGTGAACGAAGGTTCCTTTCCCACTTGGCCGGGAAGAAGGAAAAAAAAACATGAGCTGTAGCGGGCCATCTATACATCTATACATGGATCTATACACCGGTGCGTTGCTAGCATTTGATGTGCCACCTGAAAGTTGATCCAGCCAAGTCAGGGACATCCGCTGGATGTTCAACTACCGATCCTGACGCTGATACTTCTCATTGAAGCATAAAAGTTTATCCAGTTCCTGTTCACTCAACAAGGGGCGCATTTTGTCAAAAATGACCCCACCCGGCATGCTGATGTTGATCCCGATTGACTCCCCGTTGCTGCCATCATCCACAGCCTGCAACTGGGGCGCGTCTTGACCAGCTGAAGAATTGGCATGCAGGGCTGGGGGGAAGCAGCAGCAGCACTTCCAGCACTTGGGTTCCAAAGGGTCGGGAATGCACTGCCCTGGTGGAATTTGTTGCTGCTGGCGGCACCAAGCCTCCTGTTGAGGCGTCGGCTGGCGGGCGCAGAGCCAAGGTCTCATATCAATATAGAAGGCGGCACGACCTATCAAATCGGTTGAAACAGGGCCTGCCAACAACTTGATTTTGGGTTTGAACCTCACGCGCCACTCAAATCCCACTACGCGGTGAGGAGGAGGCCCCAGGGGCATGCCTGCTTCGCCGAAGCCTTGAGATTTCCAGAGAGTCCACTCAAACGGCTTCAGGTAGACTCCCGCCACGACAGACGAACTGAGCGTTTGTCCCCACCATGTATTGCAGGAGTAGATTGCTGGAAGATCAAATTTGTATTCCCACTGCCATTCCACGATGAAATCTCCGAACTTCGCTTCCACCACTGCCCCAAGCCTCCCGCAATGGTAAACTCCTCCTTGAGCAAGGCCACCTCAAATCTCCAGCCTTTTGTCCCAGAATTCTTATCCTTGCCCCAGAAGGCCTCAATGTTGCCCCATTGGAAGCCCTTGTCATTTGACCAATCGAAGTAGATGGACTGGCCAAAGAGTTTGAAGGAAGAGTTCGAGTTTGCGCAAGTCATGATATTGGCAAACTGATCAGGGTCGACATCAACACGGCAGAATTTTTGCCCGGGAAAACATGTTTGGACAGGGACATCAGACACATTTCGCGCCAAGGCCTTGGAGACATGCAGAAACTCATAGAGATGCACAAGCGCAACTCCCAAGGGCCAGGAACGGGAGAACATGCTTGGTGTCAGCCGCTAGCTGCAGTGTCTTAGATTAGATTTCCACTGCAGAACACGCAAACCTACAGCACAAACTGAGAACCAAACCGGGAGGAGCCAAAATGGCCGTGTATCAAAGTAGATACCACTGGCATCATAAAGCATCTCCAACAACTTTAAGTAGTTTGAAGGTCATCCAACTTCACGGCATGCAGTGGTTTGAATGTTATGAATGTGAGGATTTTGTAGGAAAATAAACAAGATTTGAGTTGCCACCACCTAGTGATGGGCTTCCAAGTTCGGAATCTCCTGACTTTCCTGTTGAACGGTGCCATTTTCAGCCGCTAAACTTTCAGAAGCGTTTACCCCCTCCTAGCTGCCACCTCCCTTCCCCAGCAAATAGGGCCCAGGTATATAATAAATTCCCATGGTATATTATAAATCCTTACCCTGAAGGTTTCGGCCATGTTGGGGTGACCCAACCAATCACCAACTCGCTTTGGGTTTCCCGGACTAGACAGGCCACCACCTAAGCTACCTCGTAGGTCACCGCTGAGTCCACAAAGACCTGCCCCCCCAGTTGCTTGTTGGGTCGAAAATTCACCCACGGTAACCCACGGTGGAAGTGGGTGGTGGAACACTTTCGGGCGTTGAAACCTGGCGGGGTTGGGTTGAAACCTGACGGGTTGGTTGAAGGAAACACTCAGGTTTTTAGGTTTAGGATGGTTTAGGTATGGAAAATTTGACGATTTATATATTTGTGGACAAATATTTGGTACCCCAATATATTTGTGTTAGGAAAACCAAGATGGCAAGCTGGAAAATCACCATTTTTAGTAGGAGATACATCTTCAAAGGGTTTGGCTTTCCAGCCAGTCATGTTAGTTTTTAGGGAGGGTAGATTTTTGGTTGTTGCCCCCGAAAATTCCTGCATTCTGTGTCTGACATCTTCACGTGGTATTTTCCTGGTTGAGCGAATTGGACATTTTGGAACTTCGAAGAGATCTCTTGATGCATTTCCTTGCCCATACTATCCATGTATGGTATATTTAACATGGCAACCCTTAGGTCCACTGCTAAAAGTTAGACTTTTAGTGGATTATATGCGTCACTGTCTGCGACGCCGTTATATGTAAAATCACACTAAACTCAAAGGAGCTGCAACGGAATAAGGCGAATCTATATAAGATGTGCCCGGTATTACCTACATTTACCATACAATTCCAACCAAATGTAGGTAATTATGCCATACATGGATGGTATATGATGGTCTGGGGTTGTTGTGAATACTGCACCTCCTCCTGCGGAAAGCTTTCCACTGCTCTGACGCTTGGGCCTTGGGGGGAGCGGCACATAGCGGAGATGTTAGGTGATACCAATGATACCGGTGATACCCATGTACCAATGACACCAAAACGAGTTGGTGGTTGTTTCCAACCCATTTGAAAAATATGAGCGTCAAAATGGGAATCATCCATATAAGTAGAAGTGAAAATATTTGAGTTGCCACCAGCTAGAAAAGGTAGGCATTTTTTTTCAAAGATACTTCTTTCTCTTTAAAAGTTCCAAATCCTCAATACAAACCATCTAAATGTCACATGTCTAGCTATTTGTAAAAAGCAGTTCTTTTGAAATTGTACCCTCCAGGGAACTAACACATATCCCCCCAAGGCATGGCATTTTGAGTCGATGATTTTCCCAACTTCCCGTTTGGTGGGATATGTATCCATTCCCTGGAGGGTATCCGTTTCATGGAAAAAGGTCATCACTTATGGAACTAAACCCCCCAAGGATGCCAGTCAGCACTCTTGGAGTTCTAAGATCCTGACAGCAAGACCTCTGATTTGGCCTTCAGTCGAGCCTCAGCAATGGGGGGTAACGTTTTTTGGATTAAGGAGAAAAACAAGGACAACTAGGACAAGAACCAAAAACAACATGACTTAAAACAACACGAAATGACAAAAACTTACAAAAACAAGAAAAAAAGAACAGCAAGAACAACAACTACAATGTTACAACTACACCATCCCCACCACCAACAACAACCTCCTCCTCCAGCACGACGGACGACAATGACAATGACGACAACAACGGGAAAACAACAGCAATAGCAAGAGATAGCAAGAGTACTGACCAACGCAATAACAACAATAGGCGTTGCACATTTAAACGAATTCTACTGCCTTTTTGTTAAACATCTTTTTTGCATCTCCGAAAAGCGTTGCATGGAAACAAATGGATGAAGCTTCTAATGTGCAAGGGTAGTCCAAATGTTTTTTAATAGAACAACGCTCAAGCAAAAGAAAAGCACCAAATTTCTAGATTTGGAAAAGGAGGTCTTACGACTTTTGTCTTTTGCAATGAAAATTCCATGAGTTCCCTCCTAAAAATAGGGTTTTTAATGATTTTTAGCAAGGTTTTTCAAACAAATATGACATTACAAGTTCTCGAAAAACAAAAAAAAGGCATGGGAACCGACGTGAATATTAAATCATCAATCATCATTATCATTATGTACTCGTACATACACTATGAACATCTAATTGATTTCCATTGGATTTCTTCTGAAAGATCATGGAACAGCTCCATGTTCAGCTCCGAATGACCCCTTCTTTTATATATCGCTTCTCTGGGGCTTCCCGTGCCATGCCAAACTCATCATTCTCCGAACTCGGCGGTTTGGTTTTTCACGGGGAAACCGTGGGGTTTTTAGGTCGGCGGGCGAACTGAGATTCAGAGGAGATTTTTGCGGGGAAAGCCATGGGATACTTGGAAGCGAAAATTGATAGACTGGTCAACCTAAAAGCAAGCCTGAAACCTGAAGGCAAATGATGAAATTATATACACCTGCGAACAATGAACGGCTGGAACCCCCCAAAAATGGATGGTTTGGGTCGAAAAGTGTTTCCGAACTTCCAAAGGGACTATATATTTCGATATATTTTCAGGTTCCATGTCCGTTCGTTTTAGGGGGGTGTAATTGGAAGACATCTAATCTCATCACTTTGTTGTTGGTCAGACCGGCCCGATCCTTGCCTGTCATCTGTGGTGCTCCGTTGGGACTCATCCTGACATCTTTTCCGGCATAGAAAATCAAATAGAAGGGAATGCTAAGGGAATGCCGTGCATATTTCAAAGCAAATCACTTGGGAACGTCTTGGGATCAAGGAAACCTGATCTGTTGCTAATGATATGGGTGTTTCCTTAAATGGTGGTACCCCCAAAACACCCCAAAATGATCAGTTTTAGTAGGAAAACCCATGGTTGTTGGGTACCACCATTTTAGGAAACCCCCATATGTAAACTTGCAAACGATAAAACACTAACCTGAAGTTCTCCACGAACCTCAGATCTCTTGGAAAAAAAACATATGTTCCAAAACTCGGAAGGGCCCATGATTTTTTCCGTACTCCCATTCGTTCAACTTTGGGGTGTACCCATTTTTTTTCTAACTCAAACCATAAAAAACAAATTTGGAACAACAACAACAACAACAACAACAACAACAACAACAACAACACCAGTCAACCACAACAACTCGACCACAAAACTCCATGATTTTAACGGTTAACGGCCGGGTCCACCTCTTCATCTGTTGGATCTATAAGGTTCACAGCTTCAAACATATCCTGCCCAAGGTCACCCACCCCGTCATCTTGCTGGATTTTTTTCAGGACGTCGAGGTCATGTTCTGAAACTTGTTTCAGAACCTGAAGGTATATCATATCAAACATCCCCCAAATGCCAAGAGTTTGAGAAATCAAATTTCGAAAAAAATCTAAAAAACCAAAAAGTCAACTCCAAAAAATCATCATGATACATCTTAGATACCACAAATAAATACAAATAAAGCCTCTGTAGCACTGGATGCATGTTGCAAACACACCATACCAAAGACCATCTTCATTGGACCCACACGCGTGCAAAAAATTCCAACCTCCTTTCAGAAAATATGGATACAACTACATAGCAACAATACGGGGTATTTTTTGACGGAAGCTTTCCAGTGGCGACAGCGGCATGACGATGCCCTTCCTCGTCACTTCGGTCATCTCCAATGCACAGCACAAACTCCACTTCTCCGAACATCTGGGAAACCTATCATGTCCAGCAAGTTGGGTGTTTCGAGGTGACTGTTATAAATGTTAAGTGAACAAGGGGCCCCTAGAAATGGCCGAAAATAACTGAGATTCACTGGGGTTGTATCACCCCTAAAAAATCTTATAAGCGGAGTCACAATATAACTGGCTTTCGGTGCCCCAACTTGTATCATGTCCAGCTGATCATGCACAAAAAAAGGCCTAATAAACATGCGGAAATTGCATACAACATGGGAAACCTATGAATAGCCAAAGAAACAACTATCCAAAATGATACTGTACCGACCTGAAAACTAATATTTCACTGGAGAGTCCCCATGTTCAATAGGAAATGCATCTTCATTCATGCTGGATTTTTCAGCCAGTCATGTTGGTTTTTTGGGGGGCATTTTATTTGTGGAGAATTTGGACAGAATCTGCTTCCAACTTCATCCCTTCTGAAAAACCTTGAACGACATACATGACATACACTTGTTTGATGTTGTCCATTTTGACAATTTGGAACCTTCTTGCTTTTCCTGATTATCAATCCATTTTCAAACCTACACCATGGCTAATCAACCAATCCCCCTCACGTAACCCCCCCTCAGAAATAAGGACTTGAATAGCCGGCCTTAAACCAAATGGACCCTACAAACCATCAACCTACCATCTCTACCCAGGCACCTTGTTGAGTGCTTTGGTCACTGCTACTCCTTTGTTAACCCCTCGAACTTTCACCTGGCAAAGCTGGCAACTTTTGGCCGAATCTCTCGGTTTTTTTTTGGCTGCCCGACGTTGTTCTCAGCTGAAATCCGGCGATCAGCAGTTCAGGGATTCTCCCATTAGCCCGTCACAGACATCTATAGTCTATAATGGATATGATCAATACATAACATCATGCCTACATGTATCATCAACTATCTATTCATTTCATATCTTGTATCTCTTCATATATTTCATGACTTGCTTGCCTTATTAAACTCAAATCATTAAAGGGACAAAAAAGGTTCACGGTGAAAACGCTTCAAACCGTTGGATCGGATCTCGTGCACCTCGACATAGCCTTTGCCCTCCAGAATCTCCAGATCATAACCCACCAGTAGCTCCTTGCGGTTTCACCATCAGCCATCGTAACAAAGGTGGGATGGCACCACCACCTTAAGGAAAGCCTGGTAACCAACCCCTTATTGTAACCTGGCTTTTTCAACATTCCAGGTTGCTGAACGCCAAACCGAGTTTTCTTTACTCATCAAAATATCATTCAAATAAAACTCTGAATTTGTGACAGATTTTCTGAGCATGATGACTCACAAAAAAAAGAAAAACATCAACAAAAACACTCCTACTTTCCATTATATTGTTTGGTTAATAGGGATCCATATGTTGTTTTTTATAATCCCTATATAACTGGGTAGGATTCGCTCCCCTATATAACCTAAACAACCAAATGTCTTTTGATCCCTGATACAACAAACATCTCAACTTTGAGCTCCAGATTTCCTACTGATACGTACATGGCTTATCCAAACGCTGATTCCTCACATTTCAAGCATCTCCATTTCAAACAAAAAAAACATCTATGTAAGCAATCAACATGTCTACTTTTGGGCATTTCTCTCTAACACCTCAAGTTTCAAAATCATCTTACACAAATCAATGTCAACCAAAAACTCTGGCATTTTTATCATTTTTGTTTGGCATCCTCCACAAAATCTGCGATTTTTTGTTGTTGCACCACCGCTTTCCAACGTTGGTCCCGCCTTCAAATGGGAGCTCAGTTCTTTCGCTTGCCAAGAGCCAAAGTGTGGATCTGCATCTCTGTACTGCCAGACCTGAAAGCTGGAAAGCTGCGGCCTTGAGGTCGATGGTTCCAACTCACCAGTTGGTTGGTGTGGTCGTTTTATCCCCATTTTTTGACGGGGGTTTTGTAGATCCCATCCTATATAGGTGGTTGGGAATGGGATTTCTTCTTCCAACCACAGATTCTGCCACCTATTGGGCTGAAATAATTCCATTGATGGCCCACGTATAAAGCTAATTTTTAGGGGTTGTATAGAACTCCATTTATAAAGATCGTAGGGGCCCAACCCACCTTGTAGGGAACTTCCAGTAGATCTTTCAAAAATTCAGAGAAATTTCTTGCGCGTCTTTTTTCACAAATGATAAGTTTTTCAACGTAGACTTTCTAGGATGTTTTTTTCACAGGCATTTTGTCTATATATATATATACATACAAAAATAAATTAGAGGTACCATATAGTTTAATCATAGATACCCATTGCAAACTAGATCAATTTGCAAGATGTTTACCCGCAAACGTGACAGGAGTTCTTGTTCATTTCCAGCAACTGGCACGGCACCATGGCATACTGAGCTTTTCACCAACGCACTGCCCTTGTTTTCAATGAAGCTTCCTTGGGTCCTCGGCTACTGGGAAGGGAAGGGCCGCCTACCTGGCTATTTTGGGGTAAGAAGCCTGAAAGTCAACAAAACTCACTTCAATAATGAGTTTCATCCTTAGAAACATTGATGGCACTAGTAAGACATCTATCTATCTATCTATCTATCTATCTATCTATCTATCTATCTATCTATCTATCTATCTATCTATCTATCTATCTATCTATCTATCTATCTATCTATCTATCTATCTATCTATCTATCTATCTATCTATCTATCTATCTATCTATCTATGTATATATGGACAATTTTTCCAATGTCCTTCAATTTCACCATCCTTTTCAACTCCAATTTGACAAGAAATGGCTACTCGCCTTCACAAACCCACCAACCTCCAACTTCTTTTGCCTCCCCCTCCTCCAAAAAATAAAGTACCAGGCATGTAACAACGGTGTTGCAAAAGATCACCGTTTTACACAACCGGCATCCCCAACAGGTCGTCTGAGCCCCGGACCTCTTCACGAATTGACGCATGATCTCAAAGGCAAAGGACTGGCAGCGAAGACGTGTTTTTCTTCCGAGTTTTTGGGAGGAACTTGTTTGTGTTGGATATGTGTGTGTGTGTGTGTCCGTTGGATGGGGCTAATCGAGTTGCCCAATAGGCTGGATGAGGATGATGATGATGATGATGATGATGATGATGATGGTGATGATGATGATGATGATGATGATGATGATGAGGATGAGGATAAGGATGAGGATGAGGATGATGATGATGATGATGATGATGATGATGATGATGACGATGACGATGACGACGATGACGATGACGATGATGATGATGATGACGACGATGACGATGACAATGGCGATAACGATGAGGATGAGAATGAGGATGAGGACGATGATGATAATGACGAAAAAAACATTTGTTGCTTTCATATCACCAAAATTCTATATACATAGCTAGTTGGTGGTTTCAACCCATCTGAAAAATATTAGTCACATTGGATCATTTCCCCAAGTAGGGATGAAAATAGAAAATATTTGAAACCACCACCTAGATAGTCTCTGTAAATTGATGCCTGGTTTCGGTTTCCAGGGTGTACCGTACCCCGTACCCCCGAGCCTTCCAAGTGTAGTCAGGCTTTTGCACCATACCTGACAGCATCGGACCACAAGTCACGAGAAGTGATTTCAGTAGGGTGAAATAGCAGCTCCATTTGTAGGGGCTGAAATAACCACAAATTTGGGCCGTTTTATACGGCCATTTACAAGGGTTGTAAGTATATAGTAGGGGCCCATCTTGCATGAATTTAATGCAGAACTTCAGAACTTTTTTTCAGTTTCGTTGTTGTTTTTTTCTATTTTTTGGCTTGGGAAACTCACGCAAACAAACTGTTGTGTAAGTGACAATGGTTGACAGATTCTGAGTGATGAGCAGTGCCATTGACCTCCAGTGCTGAAGGGCAACTTGTAGAAGAAACCTGGCAAAGTGCTATAACCCTAAGGATCAAGGTGTGTCCTAAGAAAGGGATTAACCTTGCAATCCTACTGTCGGGATGGGATTGGGACCAAATCAATCCTACGGGCGGTACGGATTCTCAGGGTAAGTGCCCCCTTCATGCGAGAAAGGGATCATTCAGGGATCATTGCTGCATTGCTCTTCTTTATATACATGTTTTTACTTGTTTCAAGGGACATAAGATATCCCTATCCAGTGCCCTTTTCCTTGCCACGTGTTTTTCATCTTGCACAAAACCAAGGAAAATCCGAACGTACACAGACCAATTCTGCTGACAAGGGAACCCTTTGTGATGCTGGGCTTCCAGTGAGGCACTACGCACTGGTTCCTATATCCGATAGGATCCATGTATGGTATACCCTCCCTGAAACTAACATAGCCCCTGAAAATGGATGTTTGGAAGACTAGTTTCCTTCTGCGATGGCCTATTTTCAGGTGCTACGTTAGTTTCAAGAAGGGTACGTAGACCTACCTTTGGCTGATTTTTATGGTAAAATTTTGGCAAACATACCATGGATCCTATGGGATATTTTCTGAATCTTGGAGGATCGGGAGAATTCAATTTGTGCCCCGAAATGCACCACCCAAAAACAGACGTTTCGGGGCTGAAATTCGACATCTTTGCATGGTCTATAGATATATGTAATGATATATAAGTACTGTTTCAACACTCAACCTTGGCTTGTTCCCGAAAGCAGTAGCTGAACCATCCAACTTTGACGTTGCCCAACAACCGTCTGACGTACTCGTTCCAACCTCGTTCGGCGGCAAGGCCCAAGCGGGGAACCTTGCCAAACCAATCCTGCGGAAAAACACGTCGTCCCAAAAACGTAGCCTCTGGTAAACTAACATAGCTGGCTGGAATATCCCCACTTTCCATAGGACATATATCTTCAATCCGGGTCCATTTTCCAGCCAGCTATGTCAGTTTACCAGAGTGCAGGTTGCAAAAAACAAATGGATGTTTTTGTTGGCCAAGACTTCTTTTTTAAACCCTACCGATTCTTTTTGGGGGGGTGACAAGGGGGGAAGTGATTTTTTTTCGAAGATTTCATGATTTCATGTTGCACTTCCAATCCAGAATCATCCAAATACCCAAGAAATACTGTTGATGGAAGAAATCCCGCACTGTAGTGAATATAAAATAAAACTATATGTAGGGATAAACTTAAAAAGAAAATGACCAGGTCCAGAATCAACCAGTGGAAACCTACTATCCTGCCGAGGCAATACTCCAGTTTGCTAATCCCCCAACAGTTTACTTGCCCTGCTTGTAATAGGAGCGCCGTATTCAAAAAGAACCATGAAAATTAGACTCTAGAACATGTATCAAATCGTTTGGTTGATTTTCAATTCCAAAACCGCAAAATACTTCTGTCAACATGCAAAGAAGCATAAAATAGTACTAGTAGAGTAGAGTATACATGCCAAACTCCCAAAATTCCAAAACCATCAAAATAACAATAAAAACACACATCCTTTGCATCCCTTTCAGCTTCCCTTCTTTTTGTGGTGGATCTTCAACTCTCTGCGCGCAGCGCTGTGCATGAAGGCTTCCAATGTGCAGAGGTGTTGCGCCAGGAGGGGCCCAGGTCATGGTCATCATGCTCGTTGCAAGAAAGTCAGCGGTCAAGAAACTTCCGATTAGTCCGTCCATATTCGCCCGTTACTTCAGCCAAACACTTGGGTGACGTTTGACACTGAGGGTGGATGGGTCTTCTGTTACAATTGTTTTCTGCGCTTGATTGAACTGCCCATTTCAAAGTCGAAGCCTCTAAGATATAACTGATATCGCCTTATCACTCTCCAGTAGTCTCCCTGAAATTATATATTAAATATTCAGTTTGACCTTCAGTAATTAAGAGTGCAAGATTTGCTCATCCTCGACTCCATATAGGCCCTCTAACATAATGTTTCTAGACCTGCTACGCTGGCAAACCTGATATAAGGTAGATCATGACGAGAATTTGCAATGTCAATCAATCTATACATAAATAGTAAATATAATATGAGTAAATGATACAGTGATACACTACATTTAGATTTGTAAACTTGACTTGTGGAATGTGTCTGTGTCAGCACCATGACGTTTGAGTCGACTGTTCTTGCAATGCAGCCTGTGTTCGTAGTGAAAACGTCCACCGCTGGCGCCCCGTCACACATCTCAACAAAGTCCTGGCAGTTTTTGACAAAAACTTCATGAAAAAAGAAGAACAAACCAACTAAACCACAAATTCAGCTTCTCTCATCTGCCAAGTTTCAACGCCGTAAAATTGAAAAATCCACCACGATATAAACCAAACCTGCTGAGTATCGTACCACGCCTATGATCGAAAAATCTTCAAAGGTTCGATCCATAGACCTGAATCCATGTCACCCAAATGTTAATTAGTTTGGGAATGTTTGAAACACATCAATTGATAAACTTGATGTCCCAACTTTTTGTTTGACCATCAATTTCTTGAATGCTTTCGCTGCAGGTTCAGCTAACAAAAGATGAAAGAAGAACGTGCTTGGATCTTTCCAACCACGCCACACTGTCGCCAATGATTGGAGCAAACACCCATGATGTCACCATGGTCCTCAGCAGCCATTTGCCCATGATGAAATGATGAACTCAGGCCCTGCTCAAGTGAATCCTTCCCAATCCTTAGCTCTATCGTTTTCATTCTATCCCAAAGAATCGAACAAATTGCACGTCAAGACGTCGTGGGGTATCATGGTGCCAAGGTGCAGGTGCCGACAGAGTCAGTGCCTCCACCATGGCCTCGGCGACCTTCTTCAAGTTCAAAGCTGAGTTGCCTGAGGAACGACTCTCTAGGACGACACGCTTCTTGTCTTCCGGAGACAAGCCAGAACCCATGAGGGTTATGTACGCCTGCAACTCTTCCAACTTGATACCCTTCGTCAACACTTCCGTCCACAAAATGTCAGCTCGGGCCAAGTACGAATCGTTGCTCTCGTCCTGCTTCTGGACGCAATGATAGAGTGCCTTTTCGGCGCACTCATACTTACGCTCCAGATCGATCTGCCCCCACGTCCCTCCAAGAATCTCTCTGATGCGAAGCACGGACTTTTTGCCATTCTTTGTCAGTTCCGTTTGATTCAGTTGCAACTTCTGAAATGCACTGCCAGAACATCCAAGGATAAGACGTGTCGCCAGCTCTCCATAGCGATTCTCAGGCCAAGCTGTTGTCAACAGCTGCACCTTCTGCGTGTAGATCTTCAAGTCATCCTTGCTGGGATCAAAACTGGGAACCAAGATAGCAAGGTTGTTCGGGACCAAAGCTGACCCCGTCGATCCATCGCCACCAGATTCCGTACCCATGTCGATCTTCTTGACTGTGATGCACTCTTGTCACCGCAGACTCGCCTTTTCAGGCAGCTCCGCTACTAATGTGAATGGCAACAAGCCACTCGAAGCAGCAGCACGCTCAATCGGTCTAACTGTTTTCCCCACAGAGTGATTGAATCGTCCACTGTCAAAACGCTGAAGCACCAATGGATGATGCGCCACTGCAGAAAGGCCACCAAGCCTATATGGATCCCTGATCCTGGATTGCTGTGTCCTCACAGCTGGCTAAAGGCACAAGTAGCCCTCCCACCCGCACCACCTGTCCTAAGGTGACTTGAGCCTTGATAGGCATTACCCCATTTATGTTGAAGTGGATCGGACTCTCGGGAGGAAATGGATGACTATCAGAATGATCAAGTGGAACACCTTGAAATTCACAATATACATATAAGTAAATATAGACCTCATCTAAAATTCAAACTCTGACCCCCTCAACACACACCCCTGCGCCTGTTGAGATGCTTGGCTGCGATGCCCAGCCAAAACGAATCACAGGATTTTATATCGATGCTTTAATGTCAAGGGTCACGAAACACCTATCAACATTGTCAATCTTGGTGCTGCGAAATTGTCAATCTTGGTGTTCCCCGGTGGGAATTGGATAAGAATGCTGATAATGACAAAAAATTGGCATTGGTGGTTTCATACCTTTTCAATTTTTTATGTTTGTCAAACTTGATCATTTCCCAAAAGGGGCAACAATGACAAACAAATCATTGAAACCACCACCTCGCCGTCCAAATTTGTCCTTCGAGGTCACTTGCTCCGGGAAAAAAAGGCTGGAATCGGAATCCGTTTCAATTCAGACTCTTTTGAAGGTCTGAGAATGAGAATAAGTCTCTTATTGAAGGGTTCTGAATCATCCTTTCTCTCCCACGCTGATTCCAACAGGCTAAATGAGTATACGTATCGGGACAAAAACTGCCCAAACTAAAAAAACATTGAGTAAGCTTCGTAAATCGACCTCCATTTGACAACGTATGTGTACATATTATGTACATCTATTTATTTATGATATGTACCAAAATTTTTGTATTTCTGTATGTATTACTTGTATAACTTATAACTCACACTCATTCACATTCTTAGGCTCCACCTTTTAAAAAAACATGGCCCCATCCCCCCCCCCACTTTTTGAGGCATAGAACCTGGCGATTTCCACCAACTGGAAGACCTGGCGATTTCACCAACTTTGAGGGACATTTTGAAACACCCCAAAAAAAAAGTGTGTCGCCCGATGTTAAGTCGTCATGAGGTCATGCAGCAGTCAAGTGTCACTCCTCGAATTCGCGATTGAGCTGCCGGAGAGCTTGGTCGGTGACGGCTTCCATTGGCACCTATGCTGCTTCACAACAGGTGATGGTCGTTGAACCCCCAACCGAACCTCAGCGCTGCGTCGGTGACAGCTTCCATGGCTGAGATGTGTGACGGGGCGCCAGCGAGGGCGTCCATGGCTCCAACTGAGCTCTGCGTCGGTGAGGGCGCCCATGGCTCCAACGGAACAAGGCTGAAGCTTGGTTCGGAAGGCACTTGACGCAAGCAGCTACACGAGAGGTCACAGTTTACGGACTATCCCTCTTGCGAAGCGAGACGGTAGATGGCCCGAAGTTTATTTGCCGGAGAAGCCGCTACGCTTCTAATGATGGTTCAAAACGGACTGTCTCCGAATCACCTGAGACAGTGCGAAACGAGAAATGGAGAAATGGAGATGATGTCAAGGGCATAACTGGGTCGCCAGGTCTTTGTCTATTAGGAACTCAAGAAATCCAATGATTTATCTTGGGTGAACGCACTGTAGTGACCTGCACCAGATACCAGGTAGTTTATCCCAGTATTTACAGGTTTTTATACATCCCAGTTATACATCCTAGGTGGTGCAGAATTTCTTCCATCAACAGTATCTCCCATGGATCGGTGATCATGGTATATACGTAAAAACCATCATTTACCATTACAAAAATATGGGCATTCATGTGGGTTTTCATATATCATGTCAAACCCATTCGGAAACTCCATGTGAATGGAATATTTCATGCCATTTCCGAATTTCCCCTTCATCATCTGGCCATTTTTCACCTATTTAGTAGGTAAATATCCCAATCCCATGAAGCATCTGGGTTCCCTATTAAGCATTCAATCAGTGTACAGGGGATCATACTACCCAGTAGGGATTGCCAGTTACATATAGGGATTATAACAAGCCATCTGGGAAGAAAAACTCACAACGACGACAGGTTTTTCTGACCCTTTGCGTCCTCCATCATCTCCCAGTTCCGTCCACTCAGGATCACCACCGTGTTCCGTGAATCAGCGCCTAAAAATGAACGGCATTGAATCCCCCAAAAGTCATGGAGGCGGATGGAAAAATCATTTTCCTTTTAGACTTTGGTGATTTTTAGGTTCCATGATAATTCTGAGCGAGTGAGTCTTCCTTCGATTTACCTATCATCATATCACATCGATTTCATCTACTAGTACTAGAGAATCTTTTTCCGTCATACCAAAATTCCCAGGTCTCAAAGACATTTCTTTAACACAAAACAACTTCAGCATCAGCTCTTCCAAGCATTTTCAAAAAACCACTTTGTCACTACAAAAGTCCTAACAGTTTGTTTCTTGTGCAACCTTTTACGGGGTTTTACCCTCCTGAAAACTAATGAATATCAGAATATCACCCTGAGAATTGAAGGTTGGATTCGATGATTCATTTCCTTTACCCAAAACCATCCATGTATGATATATTATACCTGCATTTAGTATTTTTTTCATGGTAAATGTAGGTAAATATACCACGACCATGCATGCTATGGATTTTTTAAAGACTTGGTTCCCCTTTTTTGAGGGAGGACATTCCGTCTTTTTCGGGGGGAGTTTTTTTACACCATTTCACCCGTTGGAAACTTTTTTACTGAGATCCCCGAGCTCAGTGATTGCAAGCAATCCATGACATGTTCATTCGGTGCTGATCCTGGCAAGTTGGATTCGTTGTGTTTACAGTACAGTAATTGAAAAGTAGATGGCACAGTCCCTGCATCTTGGCTTTTAAGGACCCTTTACAAACACCTACCGAAATCGGTATCGCCAAGCCATCTATTTTGACCAAAAAAGGTATACGTTTCCCGGAATTGCGTCATGATATAGATTCCAATTAAATGGAACAACGGAGGACAAAAACCTGAAAGGATATTTTTTAGTTGAAAATCTGGATGATGTTTTTAGAGGTTTAAAAATTGTGAGGTGACATGCTGCTTGCACCAGGTACTTGGGGAAGCATTCAAAAACGCTTTGGAATGCTTTTTTTTAATAACTTTAAAAAAAAGGCTGCAACAAAACGGCAAAACGTGCATGAGCTCATTCATCACTCTTGAGGTATTTTCGACCCGCCCGTCCTCGGCTGGCCAAGTCTGTCAAAGCACTGGTGTGTGCAGTATACTTTCTCTCGAAATGCCTGGGTTTCCACCGAATCTGCAACTCCAAGGAGGGTCGAAGGAGGGTCGGAAGGAAAGTAAAGGAAACAAGCAAATATATATCTTCCGTTTTTTAAGCATGCGTCAACAATATTACAGAATAGACGTGAGTTCACATGCATGTCAATATATCAGTTCTACATCATGTGTAATGTATCGTGTATATATATATATAGAGGAATGTGTTTCTTTTTTATGGGTGTGCACGTTCGTCTTTCTTGGTCCCGCCAATGGTATAGTCCCCGTGCACACAACTTGTTCCTTGTAGTAATAAGTAGTAGTGCTAATACTAGTTACTACTAGTAAATACTGACAGTAGTAGTATAAATCTTACCAATAGTGGAAGTACTACCACAGGAGGTATTACGAATGCCGTCTGATACTTAAGATATATATTAATCCACGACAAAATCATACAAAATCGGCAAAGCAGCATGCCACAAATTCAACTCAACTTTCCCAAAAAGTCTCTCTTGAAGAGCCGAGATCATCATTGCTACCATATGTTTTTTGCTGCAAATTAGATTGTAAACGTCTAGAATTAGCATGCATGTCTGTACACCTCTTGAATTCCCCCCACCTCAAGTTAGTGGCAAGCGTGCCCTCGTTGTCGAAACACAGCACCCGGTTCCGCGCGTTCCGGAAAGCCTGTAGAACTGCCTGGGCTAAAAAAATCGCCGGCTTGCAGTCTTGCAGTTGGCTTAGGCAAAGAGGAGAAAACATGAGATGAACATGAGATGAACATGAGATGAACATGAGATGAACATGAGAAAAATGCAATGAACATGAGATGAAATATGTTAATACTAGTTAATTGACAATGATTATCAATAATTGACAAATCTTCCACTGACTTTGCTCAACAAATCCTCATCCAACATGACTTGATATCTTCTCTTTTTTGAGATTTTCCGACATCGGGGTCTGAGGTGGTCACGTTGATTGGCAGCTTCTGAAAATTGGAACCAATCTGAGCGTCACCGGTGAACAAAAAAAATCAATCTCACACAAAAGTCCAACGAAATATATTACCTATAGGATCCATGTATGGTATATTACGGTATATTTACCTTGTTCAAGGTTGTAGGTAAATATACCATACATGGATCCTATGGGTTAGAATGTGGGCTTCGTTTGTAGGTATCTCATTGCTGTCCCATTGTGTTGGGTTGATTCATCCGAATGATTTTTAATCCTCCCGGCCCAGTAGCAAGGTTGTGTCGGGCTTGATTTTCTCTTGAATTTGCATAAGATGCTTGGAAAAAGAAAAAAATCCCCCAAATGGTGGTTAAATGGTGATTTACTAATTTACTATGGTACAGACGAAAAAAATCGCCTTAAACAACTCCAAGTTCTACACTGGGTACATTGAATGCTGATAGCTTTGCCGTATAGATAAGGATGAGATGAAAAATTACTTCTGTCGGGACTAAACCCTCTTTAAGTTGTACCCTCCCCTAAACTAGCAGAACCATGGGAAATCCGCATCTTTAGTAAATACCATCAAAAAATAGGTGAATTTTCCATGGCTCTGTGACTTTCCTGAATGTACTTATTTTTTCCGAACATGTCCTGCTGCAGTCTGAAGCTTTCCTCACGAATCATCGAATTGCACTCCCTGCTAGGACCAAAATCCAATGGACTCCACACCCAAATCTTCCAAGTTTTCGCGATATCGTGCATCAAGCAATCCAAGCTTGGAAACTAAGAAAACCTCTTACTTTCCATTGTACTGCTTGTTTAAGAGGGATCCTTATAATCTCCATAGACCTGGGTAGGATTCAGTCCCCTATATACCCTAAACAACCAGGGGCCCCTTTTTCATTGCTCAATTCCTTTTTCCGAGGGATGATTGATCTCACCGAAGCTGACAGCAAATATATTGAAAAAGATGCTCCTTCAACTCTGAGAAGAGAGTATTGCTTTGAGATGTAGGAATCACACTACAGTAATAGAACGAGTTTAATCTAAACATGTACATTTGATTACATTTGTGTATCATATATGTACGTATATATGGCATATGTACATATAGTATATGAATATCATAATATACATGCGCTATATATGTATTATCTATTATCTATTATCATATATTATATCCACCTATATATTGAACCTTCACCTCATTTACATAATCGATTCTAAACCACGTCGCATCTTCTGAGGCTTCCAAACAGCCACCTGTCGCATCTTGGCACCAAAGCCAATGGATTCCTGGCTGTGAGCCCGGGAGAAAAAAATGGGCCGAAACGAAATATGGTGGGTTTCCTAAAATGGTGGGTTTCCTACCCCCAAATCATCCATGGATTAATAGGGGGTTTTCCTTATAAACCCATTCATTTTGGGGGGTGTTCCCCCGATTTTTTGGAAACACCCATATAAAGAAATGGGTTTTTAAGTGGGGTTACCCCTCCCTGAAACTAACATACTGTTGATGGAAGAAATCCTGCACCAGTTGATATGTAGTCTATCCCACTTTTTTTCAAGGTTTTATACATCCCAGGTGGTGCAGGATTTCTTCCATCAACAGTAGCACCTGAAAATGGATGGGACTGGAAGATGAATCTCCTTTTGGGAAGGTAACTTTTCAGGGACTATGTAAGTTTACCAGAGGGTACACCCCTGAAAATTAACATTTTGCACATAATTCCCTGGAGGTTTGTTTGGAAGATCATTTTTGTTGCGTTTTATAGGTGATTTGTAGGTGAACCATGTTAATTTTTGCAGGGTGTCTTTCACCCTCCAAAAAAAAGGTGGAGATTATGTGTTCACCCTACTTACTTGTAAAGAGTTCTACACCTTCTCACCAAGATCTGCAGGTTTATCTTGCAATATCCTTTGGGATACACCCCCGAAGATTAACATAGAACCTGAAAATTGATGGTTTGGAAGATGATTTCTTCCTTTTCCAGGAGTGTATTCTCAGGTTCCAGCCGTTAATCTTCCAGGATTTTTGATAGGCCAAGTCTTATCTGAGGCATGGTGGCTCCGGTAAACGAACATAGCCATGGGAAATCCCCATTCTTTCCTTGGTAAAAAGCACCCCCAAATCGGTGGATTTTCTAGACAGCTATCTTAGTTTACTGGAGTGTAGGACCTTAGGATACAAAAAATGAAACTTGAACAAGCTTTTCCATCTATTCATGTATTACATCTCCAAATCATCATCTCTCCCATCTACCTCTAATCCATCTGGCCAAATTAATATTTCACCAACCTAGATTTCCCTGATTTTTAGGGGATTTCGCTTATTTTTCACCACCATTTGGGGGTGGAATCGGTGGTGTTTTCGGTCGCTATAAATTTGGGTTGCCGAGGCGCCAGTCGCACGTCGTCGCGCTTGCGTGCTCGCCGGAGGTCGGTCAAGAAGTCCTGGCGGCGAAGCCGCGAAAGCCGAGCCACGGGCACCGTCATCGAAAATGTGTTGAGTCAATGGAGTTTCCGAACGGTTCCCTTAATAGGTGGGATCGGTACCATATAATCACCCAATGGGCAAGGACTATAAGTGGTATATTTGCCAATTGGTTGAGTCTGAAGTCTGAAAAATTTGTGAAAATAAGTTTATACCCTCCCTGAAACCTCAAGAAAATCAATGGTTGGAAGATGAGTCGAATTTCCTTTTGGGGGCGTTTAGGCCTATTTTCAGGGGCAAGCTGTTAGTTTCAGGGAGGGTATACTTAGGGATGACATATATGAATCTCAAAATCGACAGATACAAGAAGTTTAGGGATGAAATATTGGCTTGGGGATATGGCGATGTTGTCGGAGACTCATATTGATTATATCTTATTTTTCTTAAAACAAATTCATAATATAAATTCCTTACTCAGTTCAATGAAGATAAATGCGCCTGTCGATAAAATGCTTAAGAATACTCTAACATGTCCAACAAAGATCAATAAAGCGAAAAAAGGCCAACAAACAGAGGGGTCACAAAACATTGAACTTAGTTAATGTGTAAAAGAACCATAAATTGTAGAGTGCCCGAGCCATATACACTGCCATGACGCCAAAAAACTCCGCTGCTTCAAGTGAGTGGCTGCCGGAAAAACCGAAGATTCTCGGGTCTTTTTTGAGGTTCGGCCGTGATATTTTGTAGTTCAAATTGGAACGAGGACTATTGTGAAGAGTCAGGATTTCTAAAAATTGGATGCAACTTGGTGCTTTGCATGGACATGAGTCGGCATAAGATTGGTTTTGGTTGCAGTTTGGCACAGTAGTGGTATGTTCGCCAGAGAAAAATTCAGGAAAAACAGCACTTTTTAGGATGGGGCCATATGGGCCCTGTGGAATTCTCCTCAAGTATTTTCTAGTTCGTGAGGGTCAAGCATGTGACTTACATTCACACGAAAAGCTGGCACAACCGACGGGCAAGTGCCGACGTATGCCAATGCAGTAATATTGAAACTGAAACCCTTCTTTCCAATAAACGCTTATAAAATTTATAAATCCCAGAGGAACCATGTATGGTATGCTTACCTACAGTTGGTTGTTTTATGGTAAATGCATAGGTAAATATACCGGTCCCATGGATCCGTCATGGGAATCAAACAGAGACACTCATGGTGAACAACATTTTTGTCACCGGCCTCGAACCAATCCATCTGCGATTGCTGGGCCACGTGCTGCAAGTTGCACCTGGATTGTCACATCGCAAGAGCTACTTCCAAAAAATCTGAGGCTCAACAGCAAATATCAATGAAAACTAACATGTACATAGTCGAAAACTAAGATGGATACCCAAATTACTCAAAATATAGTAACTCCCTTAAAAAAATGGCAATTTGTTGGTATCTATGTTCTTTTGTTTCTGGGGTGTAGCGATTCTAAAAAGAGTCAATGATTTCGTCAGGATTTCATCGTCCACTGACCACTGATTTTTTTTCAAGTCGACGATGGGGGGAACATGATGCTAGGCAATTCATTATAAAGGATAGGATTCCCTTGCTAAACCACCATTTGGGGTGACCTCGGCGCATCCTTGGTCAGGCCATTCTGGGTGTCCCCAACTGGAAGCGATCTTTTCGCTCATCTTCACCCTTAGAGGCAGCACCAAACATGATGACGTCAGTCCGTCAAGTTTGGAAATAGATATTAGAATTATGTAGATAAACTCAGAGCATTAGAACAAAAGTCATAGCAAGTCGAATCTGAACAACTTGAATTTCACACAAACATTCATATACACAAATTTTTAGTTCATGAATTCTTCATGATTTTTTCCTATATAATCCGTTTCAACAAAAAAGATGCACTGTGACTTGCACACATTTTTTCATGCACCAGGCCAAAACCTGGGTTTCCCTCGCCATGTCGAGGGCACGTTGAAAGGTAGCACACAAGGCACTGTTGTTCCAGGGATTGATACGTAGCGAACCCAAAAGCCTGAGAGCTCATCGATTTGCAGGGATCAATTTGACCCTGGTTGGTTGGATCATATAAGGGATGAAATAATACTTGCCAGTTTTATATATATATATATTATATATTATATATATCATAGTATTTCATAAGCCAATTATAAGGACCCCTATTAACCAAAGAGCGAACAAAAAGAAGAAAAACACCTCAACTCGAAGCAGTGATGCAGAAACCCATTATATGCATAGGCGATGCCTTTCAGTGTCATGAAGTACCTGTCGCCCAAAACTGTTCTTTTATCCATAGATCTAATTAGATAAACGACTCGAGTTCAGATGGGTTTTTTGGTTGGATTTGAACATGATAACACCCTAGTGCTCCAAATACCTTTTCAGGAGGTATTTAACCCTAAAAACCTACCCAAAATACACTCTCAGAAGGGTCTTGGAGCACTAGGGACACAAAGTTTCATTCAAATCGCATTGTTCGCAACCTGTAGCAAACTTGACAATGAATCCAAGGCACACTCGACTGCAACCAGAAAATTCGCTGACAATGCACACCTGGACAAAGTCCAGGTAAGCTTCCAAGGAACAATCATTTTTTTGGGGGGGTTGTTTCAGTTGGATGATGCCAAATCTTTACATGAAAAAAATGTTGTTTCACCAAACATCTATGAAAAAAAAATGGTTGTTGGATATACGTAAATATAACTAGACCCTCCAGTCAGGTGTCAAGTCATTTCAGCCCGTTTTAAACGGCACCAATTTCACACCCGACTGGGTGTGAATCAGGGATGCACATCTCATCTGCCAAAATTCGGCTTACTGGAGGTCTTAAGACAGGATAATATGACAACTTCAAAAGCACAAATTGAAAAGTCGAATCAGTTGAGGCATTCAGGTATTGTAAGTAGAATTACGTAGATATATATACTCTCTCCCTCTCTCTCTATATATATATGTAATATATGCATATTAATCACTATATTCTTTCCTCTTACTCTACATCAACATCATCCTTCAAATTTCCAAGGATCCACCAGGGTCTGCCTTCGATGTAGGCGTGCCATGCTGCGCGGTCACAAATTCGAAGGGCATCAGGTTCAGGCCGTTCTGTGCCGCAAGAAATGGTGCTTTTTTCAGGAGGTTTGATGATGACAGGAAAGAGTTCTCGTCAAACAATGTCAAACAACTAATATGGGGATTTCCGAAAATAGTGGTACCCCCAAATCATCCATGGATTAATAGGGTTTTCCATTATAAACCATTCATTTTGGGGGGTTTTCCCCCTATTTTTGGAAACACCCATATATGATATGTTAAAAGTTGCAGTCCTTTAAACAAATGGTACCAATATATACCAATATCATATACGATGGCTTCAGAAAGCAGAAAAATGTGGCTCTTTGAGAATGGTGGTGCTGGCATGTGGGATGTCCAACGAGTGCAACGACAGTTTGGTTGAACCACACAGTAGATGCTCTGGCTTAGCGGTGATGCTGGTCCAACTTTAACATGACATTGACGTAATGGATATTCCATATTAGTGTGTATGTATGTAGTAACAAATGTCGTTTATAACACATGCATGATGTTTGGTCATTTTAGCTTAGATAGTCTTTTCTTGCAACTGACCTAAGAAACAACATGTTATATTTATATTATGTTAGTTTTTCTATGCAGTCTCTCCTCTTCTGCAACTCACAGGTAATGTCACATGTGGTTGGTTTCTTTTCCACCATTCAAGGGGTGTCAAGGTGGCATCCCCAAAAACTCCGTATTTTCCTTACAAAATAGGTCTGTGAAAAGCTACCAGCATCAATCAGCATCACCCATCATCCTTATGCCAATGCATGGTCCTTGGCACTAGTGTCCAGCAGGATATCAGCAGCTCGGAAAAGACCCAAACGGTCTGTGCGCTCCGCCTGTGGGTAGCAGACCAGGAGGGGCAAATCTCTTGATGAAGCGAAACGTAGGACGTAGGGTCAAACACATACAGGGCAACTTGCAGAATATCTAATTTAAGTAATGCACATGCGAGTTTAAGCAGGAAAGCACACCTAACACCCATACCCAGAATGATAAATATCAAAATCCGAATGATCACACGTAAATAATACACGTCCAGTTAATTCACATTTGGGCTATTACATGGCTTTTGAATACTTCATAAGTTATTTGGATGTCATTTGGATCAAATTAAATCATAGAAAATAGAGATAGATCATCTCCCAACCCCACTGATCCCACCCCATACCATCCATGTATGGTATATTTACCTACATTTGGTTGATTTTTATGGTACATGTAGGTAAATATATCATACATGGATGCTATGGGCCACATTTGCCAAAACATTTTTGTTTCCGGCACCCTCTCCAGGCGCATGAAAATGTGGCAGGACTCAGGCGAACCTAGCAGATTTTTAGGTCAACACCTCATCGACCGTTGGTGGTTTTTCACCACCCCAATTGAACAATACTGGCTGGTGGTTTCAACCCATCTGAAAAATATTAGTCAAATTGGAAATCTTCCCCAAATAGGGGTGAAGATAAAAATATTTGAAACCACCACCTAGAATATGACGATTCTCCAAAATGGGTGATTTTCTTCATCTTCCCCAAAATAAAGGGGTGAAGATTCCAAAAAAATATATGAAGAAAGCACCACCTAGACCTAGTCATATTTGTTGCAATGTTTTTTTTTCCCCAAAAGAAACTGAAAAATATGCCAGGGGCGCCATAATATCTCCACTGATGGGAGTAAAAAACCCGAAACTTACAGCCAAAAAAGCACCTGAAAAATGGATGGGTTTTCCAAGACTGGTTTTGCTAACATAATCACAACCATTGAAAATGAAAAACCATTTGAACCAAACCACCATTTTTGGGGAATGTTCCAAGGTGCATTTTGTTGTGACATTCGACATTGATGAAAGCAAATGTCATGTGCCTGCCCCATACCATCCTAGAATCTTAGAATCCCCTCCAAAACGTGTCAACTTTCAACCCCCGAAAAGGTCTGTTTTTGGTGTTTTTTTCATTGGTTTTTTAAGGACACCACATTTCACAACAGCCAACTGGAGGACTGGAGGATTCATGCCTCCATTCAGCGGCTGGATCTCCAACTTGCCATTAGAGGAGCTCAACAGAGCATCAGCCTGGCCCAACGAGAATGATACGGTTTGATACTGTTGATGGACAAAATCCTGCACCACCAAGGATGATGATTATCCCATTGTTTATAGGGTTTTAACCATCCCAGGTGGTGCAGGATTTTGTCCATCAACAGTAGTTCCAGAAATCCGGTAAACTCACCAGTTGAGGTGGGTAGTTTAGTCCATTATAGACATGGATTTTTTTTTCTAATGCCAGGTGGTGCAGGAGTTCTGGCGAATCAACAGTATCATATTGGAACCTGTTTGCAAAGACAGTGTCATATACACTGTCTGTTGCTTCCTCATTCGGCCAAAATGAATAAATATGCTGCGGTAGTTGTGAATATGTTTGCTGGAGAGATACAGGCAGAGGGGTGGGAGGTGGGACAGGAATAGTGCCAGCTTCTAATAACCATGCATTGGTGAGGCTGAAACGGTAGGATACGGATTCTTGGCAGAAGCAAACTGAGCATTCAAACTATTACCATGATGTTTTGGCGCGCCTCCTTTCGCAGTCGGGCCATCACAACCGCATCTGGCGTCCGGTGAGAAGCATTGCTAGCATCGTGATGAGGTACAAGCCCTGTATCTCATTCAAGAAAAGCTAGTGGATTTTTTTTGTTGGCATTGTGCATCCATTATGTTTAGTCTGTATCTGTATGCTGTATGCATATATTGTATGATGTATATTCGTGTATAGGCCCAGGTGTCTGGATTTTACAGTAATCAGTTGTTGATCAATCAATAAGTCGGCCAATCAGTTTGTCAGCCAGTCAGTGTGTCTTTCCATTGTCAAGTCAAGCCTATCAAATGACTGAAGCAAGCTATCAACGACATCAAATCCAATGAGATAATGGCATGGTAGTACAATGTTTTGTGTCATGTTGCTATAAAGACATGGCTTCTATGTGAATTGAAACTGATGTTTCTCGCTTAGCTCAGGGTGCATAGTCGATGATGTGTTGGTAGGATTTGGGGTAGGTATCCTAAAGAGATCTCATCTAGTCATCACAATATGACGAATGACCTTGCCTTCTTTGCCGCCAACAGACTCGAAGCAGTACCTGCTGACACTAACGCTGCTGACGCTCTGGTTGACGCATCTTCGCAAACTTGAACGAAAATCCAGGATGGCACAAGGTGTGATAGGCGCGTTTGTGTGTATGAGAATATCATATATCAATTCACAATAGGTGTGTTTGTGTCAATGTGAATATCACATAATTGTATCATATACAATCATATATGTATATATATATATACATTAAACCGTAATATTCGAAAGAAATTAAGAAGAGTTGCCAACTTCAAAGTGTTCCCACGAGATCCATAGAGATCTCAAGAATATTCTTAGCTGTCATAGGCGTATATTCGTACAACATACAAAGTAAACACAAATATGGTATTGCTTTGTCACCAACAACTACATGGAAGCTGAAAATACCCCCTTGGAAAAGGATAAACATCTACAATCTACCAATTTTTGAGTTCCAGCCGTTAGTTTTCGGGGATGTGTTTGTTTACGATGAAAGAGTTGCACACCTTTTCTGTAAGGGGCACTGAACCAGCACGCACTTCCCGCTGTATTCTGGCTTCTCTTTCAAGAACCTGATTGCGTCAAATTTGGCATCACGGTATGTTGCTGCAAATGAACACACCAGCTATGGAACCTCAGGAAGGGGTTTACAGTTTACGATTAACAATTTGCATGATTCGATTTGTTTTTTTTTTGATTGGTGTTGTCTCAGTATGAACAACATCGAAAAAGAAGTGAAACACACATTAAAAAAAAGACCGGACCAGGAAGAGACATTTTGGACTGGTCCAGATTCTGCAAATACTCACTACAATGCGACATTTAATACTCCTGGTATAATACTCCTGGTACTGTTGATGGAAGAAATCCATCAACAACCACCTGACATGTATGAAACCCTGTAAATAATGGGATACACTACCTATCAACTGGTTAGTTGGCCATCAACAGTATCTCCTAGTGTCTTGCTGCCTTGAATTTCTCCACAACATCTCCCAAGGTTCTGGCTGTTTGAAAGCTTGAAACTTGGGAATCATCCCAGACAAACCGTCGGCCCGATCCATACCTTAAGGCTGAATCACCACCACTGGAAGGATTGGGCCCCCCCATATGGAAAAGGAGAAACTCATCGACCCAAACACTAGCAATTTGTTGGAAAGAATTGCCATTTTGGGCTTTTAGTTTTTGTCTTTCAATCTGATGAATCCTAAAGTCAAGAGCTCATGGCTAAAGATATTGCAAGAAGCAAAGCTAAATACTTTGTACAAAACAACGCTGTGACATCATGTGACATCATGACATCCAAAAGGAATTAACAAAATCAATGCTGGTCATGCATAAGAAGCATAGAACCACCACATCGCAGCATATCCGCGCAAATAAGGCCAACACCTGCGAAAATTGTCTTGTCGGGAAACAGCTCCTTTACCTGCACACGATGCGATAAAGGCACCGAAAAGAGTCAAGGCACCCAACATCAGGATACATGGAACCCAATGTACGGGGGCGCTCATGCACATTATGCAACACACGACATAGCCTGGGACCAAAACCATCCTCTGTGGGTCATGACCTCCCCCGGGGTTCACACCTTGACTGCCTCCTTTTGCACTTCCTCGCTCTCCACCACTTTGATGGACGCCTCAAGATCGATTCAGATCCCGTGAATCGATCGATCCCTTGGACTTGAAAAGGCCTTACATATGGGTCCCCAAAAAACCAGTTATAAACAGGGTGAAATGGGGTTCCCAAAAAAAAATTGGTAGGGTGAAATGGAAGCCTTATAAACAGCGTGAAATGGGGTTCCCGTTTTCAGTAGGGTGAAATATATAACCCCAATGAAAGCCATTGATTTTCGATGATTTTCGGCCATTTATAGGGGCCACATTTAACCCCCCCATTCATAACGATCGGCTCGGGGCCCACCTTGTATATAAGTACTGTAATTTAGATCTACACCTTGCGTCTCTGAAACTTGAAGGAAGGGTGTTGAATGAGATTCCGACTGGAGTAGTCGTGCTTGACTCAAAATAATAGTGCGGACATTGCTATGACAGCAAAAACCTACTGCAACCAAATTGTGGCATGACTTTTTTCTTGTCTTTTCCGGTCTCAAGTGTCTTCTCCCTGAGCGTTTTTTTTCCTTCACCTGACCTAATGCAACGCAACATTCCCGGGCCCCCGGCCTGATAAGGATAGGCAAAGTGTGAGACCTGGCGGCCCAAATGGAGCTACCCTCCGGTAAACTGACATATTTATGGAAAATTCCCTGAAAATCACCCATTGCCCATTTTTCTTGGTGGTAGATACGATACACATGGTGGATTTTGAATGGCTCTGTTAGTTTACCCGGAGTGTATATTTTCTTGGGGGGGGGGAGGGGGGTGAACATCTCCTGCTCAACCCAACGTGAAAATGGTGGGTTGAAGTAGGATAAGTAGGGCGAGGTCAGGTCTATATATCTATAATATATAGCTTTGTCATTCTCACATTTTGCATGGGTTGATGATACTGAAAAAGCATTTTCACCCTTCAAGTCCACGACAAGAGCCCCTAGCATACTACCAATATCTTTATTACTTGCCGCCATGAGCAAATATCAGCAATGAGAAAGAAGAACAGCAACAATCATCAACTAAGCGCCAACAATGTAAAGCAACGAAAGTAAAACACAGTAAAACAACAGGAGGAACCATTTAGACTCCTCCAACTTACTCAATCCTTCTGTATCACACAAGCTTGAAGATCTCCCACAACATGAGACTCCACGAACTTCAGGGATGAAGTCCGGGTCCACCTTGATCATGATATTCCTGCCATTCCAGTCAAGTCCTCAGTGCATTTTTTTCAGCTTCGGCATATTATACACATATATGGCCATTGTTTTCGCCATTTCTCACAAAGAGATACAAAGAGTAGAATTCCATGAAGGGGCCTGAAGCTTCTCAAAATAACTCCAACAAAAAAACGGAGGTTCCACAAAAAGAACGGGCTTTCAGTCGGCAAGCCCCATCACATCATCATGTATACCAACTGCTCCAGGGGTGACTTCTAAATATATTTCCTATGCCAAGGGGTTGCATGCAACTCCAACCTTGAAAACCTACCCAACCTAGGCCATGCTCATATGCTCCGAATGGGACTGGAACAAATTTACCTACTAATTTACCAAACATTTAAGCCATTCATTGCTGTACCTATAGACCCTCTAGTGTCGAATTTCAGCCCTAGAAAGTCTGGCAAATTGCTGGTGTATTCGGGGCCATAAATTTCCAGCCTTCCCCAAAAAAAATGAGGTATACCTACTAATTTACCATAAGTTTTCCAGGCATCCAAATGACACCCACATGCTCGCATGTATGGAATAATCATTTCTATAACCTACATTTAATTGATTTTGTATGGGTTTCATGTAGGTAAATATACCAGTCCCATGGAGCATCCGGGATAGGCCAACTCCCAAAAACCCATGAACCTTCCTGCCTTCACGAAATTTCACGATTCTTGGGACTCCCGAACCCATGAAGCCACCCGTTCGGAAGGACGGTTCCAAGCCATAGATCCGTTTACCTCGAGTGGTTGAGGTCACCAAATATCTAATCTGAAAAAAAAATTGGATCATCTGACCCCCACAGGGTGGTTTCTGTTTTTTGTTTTTTGAGTTTTTGATGTTGTTTGTTTGTGTTTTTGGTGAAATTGTTTTTTTTTCATGTTGCCTTTTGGCAAACCATATGGGCAAGTGGGATTTTATGAGGTAACAACGTCTGGCTGGTTTTCATGTTGGAGCTTCCTTTTTTAAAGATTTGTTGGATGATCCTCTATTTTTACGGAAGGTCTTGATTTTGAACATGGAGGGTGACCTGTGTTTAACTTGAAGTTTCTTGAACAAAGCCACCTTTCGACCAAGCTTGAAATCCACCTGTTGAATTCGTTTGCAGGTGTCGTTTCGCTCAAATGATCTACACCCCTGAAAACTAATAAGTCCCCTGAAAAGGGGGCCGTTTCAAAAGGAAAGTAGTCTTACTGTTGATGGAAGAAATCCTGCACCACCTGGGATGTATAAAACCCTGTAAATAATGGGATAAACTACCTAAGAACTGGTGCAGGATTTCTGAACCATCAACAGTATGTAGGCCTTCAACCATCATTTTCCAGCAACAAACCTGACAGTTTTCCACCGGAGTATCTGATACCTTCAACATTGAGCTCCCACACAGCTGACGATAAAATTTCGAGCGTAGGAGAAAAACTGGAAGCCCAACTGATCTGCACCTGGTGGATCGAAGCGCTTTTGTCGTACCCAAAGTTTACACCAACAACTACTTAAAAAACGCAGCACATGAACATTTTCGTGTTATTTATATTCATTTATTGGGGGTGAATGATGGTATTAATACTACTACAAACATCATTGAACAAAAAAACATCTAGATACTTTGACTAGCCCTAGCTTTTCCTTCCCAGCTCATTTGTGTCTTGGAGGCATGTTTTTTGGATGTTTTACATGGCAATTTGTTTAACAGCGACCAATGAATGACTTGAGTTCCACCATTTCCGACTTGAGGGCCCTCACTCAGCATTCCTGCGAGTAGTTCCTGTGATAAAGTTTTACGATTGGAAACCCCGGAACCGAAGCGTTTATTGGGAAAACCCGCTGATGGATCCATGGTCATGATATATTTACTACCCACACAGATCTGGCTGATTTTTATGTCAAATGTAGGCAAATATATGCAAATATACCATGGATCCCATGGTTGAGTGTTGAAACTAGACCCTTCCGTCAGATTCTCCAATTTCACCAGCCCAACCGGAGGATTCACCACTCCCAATCAACTGAAGATGGCGGCTTCATCCCTTAGCTTAGCGTTTTTTTGGGTATCTAATAATGGAAGGCACTTAGGTGTTCCATCTTTTTAAAGGGATTATCATATGAGTTATGAGATTTCATATCCGATTTCATGAATTCTAAGCCAAAAAATTTTGCACCACTCCAATGACAGTCCAGAAACTCCTGATGAAAAAAATCAGTGTCAAAACTGGTCCCTTCACGGTCTCTGTTTAAAACAGGACTGGAAATCCAGGAATCCACCCCCCTCCCAGAGTTGAGCAGAAAAACCGAGACAAGAAAATGATGGGAATTTCTTCTACAAGTTGGGGAACATCCAGCGACGCAAAGTCTAGGGAGATTAGGGCCATTGCCAGGTGAACCCGTCGTTAAACTTGAGAGGTTTCGACTGGGTTTTTCCCTGTTTCCTTTAATCGGAAGACGAATCATCACCGAATCTCCGGTCCTCTCGCACGGGCAAACTTTTGAAGCTATCTGAAGATGGAAAGGGAACCTTTTGGCAAAGCGGTGATGGCAAGCTGATGGCAAATGATGGCCCATAGGACCTTGTTTGTTGTGGTAAATGTATAGCGCACATGGATGCCATGGGTGATGTTACATGGGTTTTTGACCCTTGTACGCACAAATCGATTTCTTTTACAAAACCCTTTCTGATTTCTGAGTGTTTCTGGGTTTTGAGGTGACAAAACAACATTTGATCATGCTGTCATAGGAATCATACCCATTCATGGCCCCTTTCTCATCTCACCGGTCATCTGTTTTTGTGCTGGCGCTCTTGGTAAGTCATCTGGCAGGGCTACCAATCAGCTTAAGAGCATCAGCACGTTCTAGTCTGACATCATCTGATATACTCGCAAGAGCCATACATATGTCCTTTCTCAAGACTTCTCACAGTCTTCTTATGATAGAGATTTCGATTCATTCAGAGAATCTGCACCCTAGTGAGATCCAGGTGTTTGTGTGAAGCTTCAGAATTGATGAAATAACATTTTTCTTCCAACCACCAGGTCACCAGCAGCTGCAAGTGCCCCAAGGCCACAATTTGGTCACTCCCCACTTTGGCCGAGGCACATGAAGATAGAAGCCGATGTTTGCCTTGTGAATCCTAAGACATGATGGCTGGTTTTTCTTGGACCTGACGTAAAAATAAAGCTGCCTTGTGATGCTTCCTGAAATGTTAGGATCCTCTTTAATTGATATCTTTGTCTATGACAGTTTCATGACATCTTACCTTGCTAGTTCATCAAATACACATCTTGCATACCCTGGTAGATCCGAGAAACACGACTCACGATTGTCCATCCCGATTGCTGTAAATCAAAAGCACCAGGAAAAAATGAAATCTCAAACTGATGTGAGCCCATGATGTTTACAAGAAACCCTTCCCAATATGCTCCATGTATGGAATATTTATGGAGTATGTACCTGCACGTTGCATAAATTTATGTATAGCTAAATATTCCATCATACATTTGGCGGAACAAGGGATTGTCAATGGCCGTCGCAACAACATCGAGTAACGCACAGAAAGGCTTCCTCCCATCTGAGTCAATGGCTTGCGAGCAATGAAGGTGGGCGTCATCAGCATGTGGTAGTCCTGCAGAAAAACGCCAGATTGCAGTTACCCCAACAGGGTCAAATAGTTGGTGTCCAACGAAAGCAGTGAAAGATAGCTTTAAAGCACTCGGATGGCAATTGCGGTTGATGGTTCAGAAATCCGGTAAACTCACCAGTTGAGGTTGGCAGTCTATCCCACTATCATTATTTTTACAAGGTTTTATTAACATCCCAGTTGGTGATCGACACATTTTTCCTGAACTTTCCACCATATGCAGTCTTTGTGCATCTTATTTGCCATGATGAACATATGATGAACCTTTCACTGGCTTATCAATCCTTCCATTTTGGATGGCAGCCATCATACCTTTTTGATTGTCATCAGTTATCATCTTTCCAAATAAAACCAGATCTCAAAAGGAATCCAACCCCATATAGGATCCATGTTCATGCTGTAGGTATCAACATTTACCCTAGAAATAAACCATTCATCATATAGGATCATAAATAGGTAAATATCCCCATTTTGCCATAGATCCTATTCAAAAAATGATAAACTTCCTCCGTACAGCCTGGAAGATTAACATGGAACCTGAGAATACACACCTGGAAAAGGAAGAAATCATCTTCCAAAACATCGTTTTCAGGTTCTACACTCCCTGAAACTAACATATCGCCTGAAAATTCATTTTTGGAAGACTCCTTTCCTTTTGGGGGCGTTTAGGCCTATTTTCAGGGGTGAACTGTTGGTTTCAGGGAGGGTATATTAATCTTCTGGGGTGTACTCATCTGAGAAGCTCAACACTCAACGCAACCCACACCTGGATCCAAATCATATCCGACTCATGCGTGTGCGGCACACATGCCAAAGCCTGAGAGTTGTTTTTTTTCGTTTTGGGAACGTCCTAGGCTGCTAGAACTGCCTGCCAAAAAAATGAAACATACTGTTGATGGTTCAGACATCGGGTGATTACCAGTTGAGGTTGGTCATTTCATCCCATTCTTTACCATGGTTTTATTAGCACCATCCCTTTCGGTCACAGGTGGTTGAGGATTTCTGAAGCATCAACAGCTATGAAATTCATATTTAAAAGAATCTCAAATATCATGGGATGCACCACCACATTTCTGAACATTGTATCTATGATATCATCAGGATTTTTTTTTTCGGAAAGGCAAGACATTTAAAAAAAAACAAGATATTGCACTGCCATAGGTTGATTGGGATCTCCTTGGGAACTTGTCAGATTCAGCTTCCGGACATAGATGTTGTTGATGTGCTGGTAGGCCGCCCATCCTTGTTCATTGAACAGCCTCAGCATCGATCATCGCTCCGCATGGGACCAATCAATACATCTCCCAGCAAAATCCCAATTCGGAAGATGTGTCAAAAGAATCATACCCAAAGGATCCATGTATGGTACGTATATTTACCTACATTTGGTTGATGTTTATAGTATACCATACATGAATCCTATGGGATACTGAAAGACCAACATGGTTGAGCAGCCCAAGAACTTTGAGGCCAACGACATAGTCAAATCCCATCAACCACCCAAAAAAGACTATCAAGCAAACTTTGGAACTTTCGCCCAACAAGAATGAGGCCTTTTGCCGTCGAAACACACAACCAGATGCTTTTTCTCAAATTCTCATTTTTTTGTTGATGTTCTCAAACCTATTCAACCAAACTGGGCTTACACACTAAACTCAACAGCATGTTTTCATATTTTTTCCGTCACAATGCCACTGCCTTTTTTTGACTCGGCAAAGAAACTGACTCTGCACCGACTGGAAGGTCTGCATGCTATCGTGGAACACCTTGGGGTTGAACGTTTGGGGGGATTCATCATAGGGGGATACAAAAGTTGCGCCAGCTTCGAAGAACAACATGAATTCACCTTTAAACATGTACTCTAAAAATGTCAACATTAAGAACTTGGGACACCTTTAGAAAAATCATTTCAGATTAAGGGTTTGCTGGTTTAGACGAAGGATATTGTCGATTCCATTCAGCAACATTCAAAGCCAGCAGTTGCGTGTCTGTGGGTGAGTTTCATCGGCAACCTGTTGCGACTATAATCAACCAAATGAGATGGTATGTTTCAACCTCCAGCAGAACAAAATGCACAATTCTCATCAGAAGGCAAAGGACCAGGATTTTGTTTGATTTACATGCATGGGGCGCAATGAATGCTAAGATGCTAAACAAATCCACACTGCGCTACAGCGATGATCAACCTTGTAGCCATTTCAGCGTTTTCAGGTAGGCTTCGAGTGGTTCCTAGTCAATTGTACCCACTCACGCAGTCTAATTGCAGAAATGGAAAGCACACTACTCTCCCGGTCGCCAATAGAGCGTATGATGATGACATCGGTGGAACGATTTTTTCGCGATCTTTGTGCAAAATTCATCTTGCGCTTCAATTTCTTGGTCCAGTCCATGAAGTTTTATCGATGGCCCTGTGAACAAGAGGGGTCACTATATTACCAACCCAACCAATGCATTGTTGTAAGGGAAATCCCTGAAAATTACCAGAAATATGTATTGCTTGATTCCCTCAAAATGGGTAATTTAATGACCCATGAACAAACTAGGTGCCAGAACCGGCCAAAGAAGATCACGGCAAAAGACCAGGAAGGCTTCAAATTCCTGCACTCGATGATTCTTGGTGGTGCTACCGTGGCTCAAGTTGATGTACATGTGGTGGGTACATCTACACACATCATGGCGTATCCAAATTGTTCAACGCGACTATGCTGCTATACTACTTCATGTACTTAATATACTACACATTGTATATTATTAACAATAATAGACTACAATAGATAGATCATATTAGATTACAACACACTATACTCTGCGAATGTGTCTTTTCCGTCGATCCACTTCCCAAGTGCTCTCTACAGCTGCTCTTCTTTCCAAATACCCTTAACGAACGTCAGAAGTGTTGTCAAGGGTGGTGTCAGCATCATCCATACATCTGGCCAAGTGAAATAAGGGGATTTCCCTTCCTTAGCTACCTTTTAGGGTGAGGTCGTGTGAGGTCGCTATAATTTGGCCAGATACATCAAATCTTCCATGTATTGATTCCCTATAATCACAATAGCCCTTGCCTCAAACTCATCCTGGGAAAAAAAAACAGCTTCATAAACTCCTCTAAAACTAACGGCAAACGCCCCTAAAAATGGGCCTTTTGCCCCAAAAAGGAAATGAGACACTTTTTGGGGGCAAACTGTTAGTTTCAGGGAGAGTATCGTTTAGGATCATCTTTTTTTGTAGTTTCCTAGTTGGTGGTTTCAACCCGTCTGAAAAGTATGACGAAGGTCAAATTGGATCACGTCCCCAAAAAGGTTTAGAAAATACAAAATCTTGGAAACCAGCACTGGTTGTTTAAAAGGGATCCTTATAATCTCATATCATGATCCCTATACAACTGGGTAGGATGTCATCCCCTATATAACCTAAACAAGCAGGAGACCTTTTTTCCACCACCCCGTTTGAATCTTGGGGAAAAACACGTTGCTGTTCGGTTTCTCCTTTCGTGGAGGCCACACAGGAATCATGTCGTTGGCTGCCTTAGCTCCAAATGGAACATCATAGAACAACAATTGTAAACATCTCAATTTCCCATGACGTACAAAACATTTAGTTAGATGATTTCTGATCATTTGCCATGTGAACAAACATCAAAATGTGTCTTATATGTGTCACCACAATGATCAACAAATAGCTCAGTATGAATGCTTTGCGGAACGGATTCTGACACCTCTTGTAATAGTAGGGAACTACTCAATGTTTTTTCGCGCCACCTGCCTTTCTTAGAAATAGCATGCCTTAATGACCTCCCAGTCATACTCTAGCATAACTTAGACATCTCCGAACGGAACATTAAACTGCATTTGGGCAAGACCAATGCCCATTCGTTTCCAAAGTTGAAAATTCCCTAGACCTTAAGCTTGAAATACTCCCCGGCCCCATACATCTCATGACCCAATTTACCCAATGAACTATCGCCCAAATGCCCACAGGGACTCAAGGATTTTGCTCCTCTCAAAAAAGAAAACTCAATAGATCCATCGGCCCATCCACGAGTCAAAAGTGGGAGCCCCAAACCAAGAGCTTCTCGATTTCTCTCTTGTCTTTCTCGGTCTCAGGATGAACCCCAGGCCAACCGATGTTGACAACCTGGCAGCTTTAGCCGAGTGGAGGCAATGGTATTTGATGGGTGGAGGGTCCATCTTGATTTTATAATTTACTAAGTTGTAAGATGTTGTAACATTTGTAGGGTGTGGTAACCTCCCAGGTTTCCAGTGATCACCCAGGATTATTACATGTTTAGCAGGGGATTCCAAAACTTCATTTGCCACTGCTACTGGGACGGGGGCCTACACGAAATGTAACATGTTGTAACACACCCAAAAGACTGCCTTAATAAACAAAATGGGCAGCAAGGGTAGTCCATTCTTTCCAAAAAATCATTGCCTTACCACTGGGTTTGGGGTGTAGACCGGTACACCCCTGAAAACGAAGATGACCATGGAAAAATATGGAAAATTCCAACCATGAATGAATTTTAAGATGTATCTCTTACGAAAAATGATGCGATTTTCTACCGTTTTCGAGGGGAAAACCTCCCAACTCCCACCCACTTGACCCAAAGGTGAGCGCCTTAAGTTTCTTCTTGACTTTGATTTCCTGCAATTTTTCCACATGAAAATTGGTGAAGATCTTCCGCAAACTCCGGAGTTTTCCGGATAGGTTTCTTGATTGATGCTTTTAATAGTGAACATCCCCCACCGATTTTCATAGGGTTATAGGTGATGGGGCCGATCGACCTCCTTTTGCTCCCTGTGGTAGGGGATTAACTCACCAACACAATAGCAGGGTTTATACACCCATTCGAAGCTTTCCTTGTTTGGGGGTGGGATCACCGCACACACAACAACGATTTAACTTGGACCAGTCAACATGACATGGCGAAACTTTCGTGGGTCGTGTCTCCGACATGGCTCCCTCCCTGACACTAGTAAGTTTGCACCTGGAAAATTGAAGGCTGGAAGGTGAACATTTTCCATTTTTTCAGGAGCCATTTTAGTTTCAAGGAGGGTAAGTCTACTTCTGGTGTTTGACTGTAGTTTGAAACCATTTAAAAAGGGAGTTGGACCACAGAAAAAATCCGACCAATTCACAATTCACACGACGGGTTTCTTCACCCAGAAGTGGCTCAAAATCATCATCCTCCAATCATCCACAATCAACTCATCTCGCCCAAACTCGATCAACTTCGGCTCCTCTATGAGTGGCAAAAAGGCAAAGTTCCTACCATCTGTCGGTGCCTGGCGATTGCGGGCCTACAGATCCGGATTGCCCTTACCCATAGGATCCCATAGGATCCATGTATGATATATTTATGTCCATTTACCATAAAAATCAACCAAATGTGTGTAGCTAAATATACCAGTCCCATCCTATGGGTTACTGAATCTATCAAATGCTATCATCTTGCCAACATTTGGGTTGAAACAATCCTAAGTTGATATGTCTGATTTGCCGGCTTGCCACCTTAAAAAAACACTGTATAAGTCGGGGATTTCCCAACAAAACATGCATCAAACAAAAACTGTTTAAGCCTTCAGGTAGCACCCAATCTGCAGAAAGGTGGGAAACTACCCATTTTACAAACATTTCGCAACACCCAAATGACCCAAATTTGGAAAAAAAAATCTCAACTGCCATCATTGCTAGTCCTCCCTTCAGTAAGCTATCTATCTCAGCGCCTTTTGGCTAAGCTTCCAGCTACCATCCTTGGATGTCAACCAGCCCAAGGAATGGGAGCTGCCAAAGTCGCCATCCCACAACTTGGTACTTGCAAATCAGAAGACCAATATGAATAATAATATGATACTATAAATATCAATAAATACTATGTCAATGTAGTAATAGTGATAATAACAACTAAATTATTTTAACTAGTAACTAATAATATCTAACAATAATGCGAATAATAAAACTTGCAGTAAAATAAAAACAAGAATCACATCTACGGTCTCTAGTTTTGACGCTGTTTGACCTGGAAAATTCGTTTTCACCTGACCTGGATCAAGGTGCTACCGCAGATTTATCTTGGAGTGTTTGTACTGGATGTGGGGATAGGGTTTTCTGCCAAATATTGGATGCCGAAGTGAGTTTTTTCTCCAAAAAGTAGTGGGAAGGAATCCTCTCATTGACAGGTAACAGGTACTCGCACTCGGTCTTCAACTGTCCAACTGCTGACTTTCACTCACTAGAGGAATACGGATATTATAAATGAAGCGGCAAAAATCTTTTGGCAAAACATTGGCTTATGGGAACCCTTCGGGATACACCGCAACCAAACTGTACTATCCACGTGCTGCTTGGCATCTGTATCTTTGATCACTTTCATTGGCAGCTGAAAAGCCTTAGTTCGCGAGCAATTTTTGGGCACCATGACATACATCAGGAAACAAAGATGGTAAGGTCAATGTATGGCTTAATGTAAGGATGTTCGCATGCCATCAACATCATCAACCACCAGAGTCAGATATATCTTATCTTTTGCAATGCATCCAATGATCCAAGTGTTTCCAATACTCAACTTCTTTTAGCATCTCACCACACTTTGCAAGTCTCCATATATATAAGCCCTTACATGGAAGCCGTCATGCCAGTGAAATACCAGCATTTTCACTGCAAGGATCCATCCGCAATGTTTTTTTTTCGCTGGAGACCGCACTGCTGGTGACTGGAAAAAAACACAGCAGCTTGGAATCCAGACCAACATGAAGACTGTGTCAAGTGCTCCAATCTCACCCTTTCCCTCCAAATCCTCAGTTGAAACGTTGTCAAATCGCAAAAGTTGAAACACCTGGATCCGCCCGCATCGGAAATTCTCAGTTTTTGCTCAGTTTTCCGGCTCTACGTATCATTCGATTGAAGTTCAACCGAGCCAAAATTGCCGTTTCTTGAAATCCGCGGGTCTTGCAGGTCAATCAGCTTCCAAGGGATTTCTAAGGATAGAACTTTGATGAATGAAAGTCTCTGCTCCTTGTCCATGCTTTGAAGGTTTCGCCTCGGATGTTTTTTTTCCAATTCAGATATGCAAATCCATGCAGCGGCGCAAATAATTCTATGCAATCGATTCACGGTTGCTAAAACTTGCCATTCAAACTACATTTGAAGAAAAAAACATGTCCTTGACCTTGTCCGTGCTACTACCATTGTAACATTCATGGCATTTCTTTTGAATTCTGGGGCCAAGTAGTACCCTCCTGAAAACTAACAGCTTGCAAAAATTGATGGTTGGATGTTGAAGATTCCTTGTGGGGCAAAAGGCCTATTTTCAGAGGCAATTTCCTGTTAGTTTCAGGGAATGTAATCATTTTTGGGAAATTCATGGTGAACAACAAAGAATGTCATGAGATTCATCTTCTAGTTGGTGGTTTTCCCGAACCCATTTGAAAAAATATGAATGTCAAATTGGATCATTTCCCAAGTTAGGCGAGTTGAACATCGACAAAGTATTGAAGAAACCACCACCTACAAGATGGGCCCCGAGCCGATCATTAGAAACGTAGTTATTTCACCCCTTTTTCCATGGCCTTATATTACAAATACATGGATTTCACTGGGGTGAAATTTCACCACCCACCTACAGTCATCCACCATGGAAGGAAACAAATCGGCTTGAAAAGCAACCAAAATATCAAAGAAACCATGGTTGTCCACCATCAATTTTCAACCCGATGTTGTTTGATGCTAGATATTGATGGTTGATGGCTTAAAAATCAACAAATGCTTGGTCCACCTAGGTCTTCCAACCATCAATTTCGCTCCCGGCTGCAACAGCCATACCTGACGGCCCCCGGACGACTTGGAATTCATCCGTGGCACGCTTCCATAGGCCTGGTCTTCATGCCAAACGTAGAGAGCTCCACGTTTTTTTCACCACGGTCCAAAAAACCCAAGGTCCCTTACTTTCCATGAGTCATCCTGGTTGTTTAAGAAGGGGATCCTTATTTCATGGGTTTATGAAATAATCTCCAATTTTTCCACACTGTGTATATAGTTCAATAATCCCCTTTATACCGTAAACACTTAGGCGTTGTTTTCATCAACTCAAGTGTTTCAAATCCTGTGTGGGTAACCGTTCTTCACATCTGACCAGCGTCTAGTTGATTCATGTTGATTCCTTTGAAGTTCGCAATCTTCAACTGCCATTCTTGACACCCCTGAAAACTAATATGACTAGCTGGAAAATTCCCTATTTTCAATAGGAAATACATCTTCATTCATGGTGAATGTTCCAGCCAGTCATGTTAGTTTTTCGGTAAAACGTTTAAACAGCCGTAGAATTCCATGCTCCAAAAGTACCTGGTTCTGACTCCTTCAACTCATCTACTGTTAATACATTAAACTAGGTCACTAGGTGTTTTTCCTGGTGAAAAACATGCCATTCCCAACAAACTTCAGAAAGCCCAAGTATTTTAACATTACGGTATAATTCCTTCATTCAATGTCCGGCAAATGGATCTCGTAATTTTAATCCCTTCTCACAACAGCAAAATGTATACAGAAATTGTAGCTCCAGCATTTTTCCTAGGTTCCCGCACGTCCTCCTCTCCTTGGTACAGCAACAATCGATCCCGAAGGCTCGAAGCGACAATTTCACGACGACAGGTTTGCTGAAGTATGTACCCTCCCTGAAAACTAACATTTCCCAAAAAAAAGCGACCAGTTCAAAAGGAATTGTTCATCCTGCAACCATTGACTTTCAGGGGACATTCGTTAGTTTTCCAGGGGGAGTCGGTCTGTTGAAACTTGTTTCATGGCTTTTTCAAGAGACTTGCGCAACACTTCTTGAAAAAACAATGGTGGATTACAGTAGTTCACTGAAACCCATCAACGTGTGAAGACATGTTATTGGAAAAATTCCACACAAAATCATGATTGGCCAAAATTGTGGTCGTTCCATACTCAAATAGTCAGTTTACAGTTTATATGTATACGTATATATATATATACATACGTATATCGATTCATCACATTCATTCGAACAAGCATGGATTCTTGAAACTAGACCGGCCCACAAAAGCTTTCTGCCAAGAAACCAGCTTCTTCCTCATTCAGTCCAACCTTTTGTCTAAAGGCCCTGGGGAGGCGGTGCTGCCGGTCAGATCAACTCTTGGAGTGGAGGCCGCGAAACTTAGAAGCCGTGGAGGCCTCGTGGTACTTCCTCATAGTTGTGCCGTGATACAATGAGCAAGAAGGATCAACAAAAAAACAATTCAAACATGTCACATCATGATTTTTCAGGAATTTTCAGGAAAATACTCCTGAGAGATTCAACCTTGAAGCAGATTATCGGTTATCATGGAAACATCAACACCATCCATTGAAGCGATTTTCTTAACCCATTGCGGATTCATGGCAAAATGGTATATTTACATACACACATGGATAGCTAAATGTGTATATATATATATACATATATGTATATACACCATTCTTTCACATTTTTTCCATGTGGATCCGTAATGATTGGCTTTAGAAAACAGGCGCCTTAAATAACGGCTGCCGTGAAAACCCTACGACTCCCACGATGAAAAAACCAGGACTTTGTCCCGAGCCCTTCATCATCTTCCATGGTCATCTCCGTCCCATTCGCCACGAAGCTACGTTGGATCTGGGATCCCTGAAACGGCCAACCAACGACCGGCAGCTTTTTGGCCGAGGATCCCAACAAATTTGTCATAAACCTACCAAGGGCCTTACAAAAAAAATTGAAACATATATGATTATGATATCTATAACTTGCTATGCCTTGATTTTGCTGGATGTTCTGGATGTTGCCTTTAATAATTTATATAAAGTATCCTTACACACATCAAGTTTAATTGTTGAAAGTTTCGTGAAATGTTCAGATTCTATTGTTGCACCTGGCAATTTCTCACCTGAAAATGGCGGGCAGTTTCACCCAACCGACTTACCAACACCAACCTGTAAAGCCTACATTCTAAACAAAATTATTGCCTATACCATCCATGGGACTGGCATCTTTACCCATCCATGAATGGTTGATTTCTTTCATGGTAAATGTAGGTATAAATATACCATAAATGGATGGGAACCGGGTTATATATCATTGTACTGTATGTAAACAAATTCTAACGATCTGGCAAAAAAAATGTGAATGAACATTCTGCAAAAAAAAATATGTCATGCTGCTGGAATGGAACATGGGTGTTTCCAAAACTAGGGATACCCCAAAAATGGATGGTGAAAATAATAGAAAACCCTATTAAAAAATGGATTCATTTGGGGGGACAAAACCTTATGATTTTTGGAAACCACCCACATGACTGACAAACCAAACCTTCCAGGAATGGAACATAACATCCCCGCCTCCCAGTCTCTTGGTTCACCATTTTGTCCACAAAGGAGGTATTTGTACTGCACCTCCAGGATTTCCACAGGGATCACAGCCGCTGATCTCATGCCCGAATTTTTCCACATGAATAGAAGGTATCCTGGATATCCATAGCTATATGGGTGTTTCCTAAAATGGGGGTACCCAACAACCATGGGTTTTCCTACTAAAAAGGATCATTTTGGGTTGTTTTGGGATACCACTATTTTTAGGAAACATCCATATCTTTATGTATACCAAACAGTTTCCACTAAGGGAAAGACTTTGATATCTTTGATTCTACTAGTCACCACCTAAATGAGGACACCTTTCTATTCTGACATACCAGAAAGGCCCTTACTTTTGGAATGCTCAATGAAAAAGGAACATCAATGACACTCCTACACCTTCGCCATCCTTCGTAAAAAATCGATTCCCAACATTAATGTTTGGATGGATACCCAACAACATGCGCTACACTTTACAGTAATAAGTACAGCGTTTACACACCCTCCTTAAAAGTAACTAACAGCTGAACCATAAAAATGTATAGTTGGAAGACAAACCTTTCCTTTTTGGGGGCCCGTATCTACATTTGGCCTAAATTTATGGTAAATGTGGGTAAAGCCATACATTTGGCCTACATTTTTACCAGTCCCATGCATCCTATGGGTATAGAATTTCAATGGAGTCCGAAGTCCCCATGTTTCCTGCGAAGGAAACAAGGCCTTGGAGTGAAGCTCTATGAAAACTGGATGCTGAGAGAAGAAGATGGGATAGAGATCCTGGCACACAGGATAATCCGTTGAAGCCATTATCTTAAGCCATTACGGATCTATGGAAAAATGGATGAACAAAATGGTATGTTTAGCTATCCATGAATGGTTGATTTTTATGGTAAATGTGTAGGTATGAAAAATGGACGGAAAAAAATGGAATGTTTACCTACACATTGTTTTTTTTCGATGGATCCTATCTAGCTGGTGGTTGAACCAACCCGTTCGACAAAAATTATGAACGTCAAAATCGGAATCATTTCCCTCAGGATCGGTGTGAAAATTAAAAACATATTGCAGAAACCCCCACCTAGTGCTGATGCTGTACCGAAAAAAATCTGAGAAAGCCAAAATTGTTCAAATTGTTCAAACCTGCGGTCCCGCTATGGTTGAAAGCCAACATGTTCTTTCTTCAAGGAAATCTTGGTTTCCCGCAAGTCTTCATTGGGTGAGTTTGGGAGTTTAATGCCTGGCTGGCATATAATTTGGATCTACCCCGGACAAAGGATGCCAGTCAAGACTAGTACAGTACATGTTGATAGATTTTTCTTCGGGAATACCGAACTGGGGGTAGATCCAAGATGTAATATGTATATCATGTAGTTTGACAGTTTGACACCCTGTGCTTTGAAGAACTTGCACTTGAAAGTTCTGGGTCGGCTCTAGGAATGTTGTTAAAGGATCTACAGGTCTATACGTCATTTGTTTCAATGTTTCGTCTTTCCAATCCTCATTTAATTCAATAATGGTAGAAACACAACTATACGTCTCGCAGCTACATTCCAATGAATCTTCACATCATCAAAAGGATATCAAAAGCACATTCTCTGAAGCAACTTTGTGCCACTTTGGAGTTGCATGATCTGACACTCATATAATCTTCTCTACTTGGAGGATCATCACATTTAATAAGTGGTTAATAACCATGGTTAGTAAGTCCCCTAACTGGGGTTGTTCCCTTTCCACATGGCCTAAATGGTTTATAAATGGGGGTCACTATCTACTTACTAACTGGGATGATCCTCCAAGTACCCCCCCACGCCAAAAAAAAAGAACATCCACACCCAAATGGCTCCTGCTGAGTTTCCAGTTCAATGGCTTTAGTCACATCTCCATTTCCCAGGCTTGGATGATCGCCGACAACTCGAACGGTCCTTGAAACGACGATGTGAAAAAAAAAAACATTTCAAACGATTGAAGTCAGATTCGCTTCAAAGCACTGTATGTACACAGATTTAATTATACTCATATATTTTGAGATTAAATGGTTCATGTAAATCTATACAGTATGTATAAAGTGTACATTGATATGCATATATGTATATAGATGTATATATATATATATATTACATGCACAAGGACGTATATCTTATATATAGCACATCTATACACGCATATACATGTATATATATATTTTTACGGTACCGTACAACTGTATACATGAAACATACTGATGTCATGTATGATATGTATGTATGTATTTAAGTATATATGTGTAAAAATATATATTGATTAATCTGTATATATTGAACTATGTCTATTTTTTCTTGAATGTTGTCTTCCGTACTTTCACTCCCCAAAAGAGATCTCAAAAACATCAATCCTTTCCGAATTGAGAATGTGCAAATGTCAATGTACAAGATGTACATGCTCGCTTAAATGGCTTTGCATACACAAACAATGACCTTCATCGCTGTCCATTCACCAAATGAAGCATTGGTGGCGTATCAATTTCGGGTGAGTTACATGAACGAAAAATAGCACTAGGTTTTTTCACCATGCAGCACAAGTCATCGAGACTTCAAGATCTGACCTACCTTTACCCCAGGTTTTCACATAGCCGTGCTGATTTCTAATGGCCCCCAAAGTTCTTACAATTAAAGCATTAAAGCCCTGCGAGGATTGTTCGGCTCCTATAACAAGGATTGTCTGGCTCCTATAAGAAGCAACGGTCCGTTCTCAATGACTGACCCGACCGACCCACAGGAATGCAACCAGGATTCTCTCCAAATTTAATCCCCCTGCACTCAACGTGAAAATACCTCACACTGTAGGAATCAGCAAAGGAATGCACACCGGAAAATGAACGGCTGGAACCCAACAATTTCAGGGGTGTATTTTTAAGGGAAATGTTGACTTTGGCATACTTTTGGCTTGATCAATTCTTGGTCAGCTTGCCAAAAGGAAAGAGACAGGATCATTGATAAAAAACACCATCGTTGCCCGTTTTCCTTCCTCCAAACATTTGCCAAAAGCGTCTTCAGACTATGATGGACTAGTAGTTCCCATCAAAACTAATATATTTCGTATAAAGCCGACCAGCAAAAAGAAAAACACGTTGATACGATTGGTGGAAGAAATTTGGCACCAGTTGATTTTGGTAAACCCCATTATTTAAGCCAAGGTTTTAACCCCATCCAACCGGTGGTTGGTTGATTCGTAATCGGATTTCTGGAAGCATCAACTAACTACGTATCCTTCGATTGGAATCAACAACTGAGCCCTGCGGAATATGCTCTGAGGAACCCCGACACCTTGGTATGAGGTGCATGTTGATGCTTGCTATGCGCATGGGTCTTGGGAGTTGGTAACTTCAAGGTGGACGTCTCCAACTGGCCGGTGGAAGAGGAGAGAGAGGCAGGGCCGGGGGGCATGTTTTTTTTGTACAAATGCATCTTTAAAAAAATAGATGTTTTAAATTTTGGAGATGGTGATCTTTTAAACATATACATGTATATATGTATATGATAATATATATATATATATACATATGGGCTATAAGTTATAATATTAGTAACAATATTACTAATATACCAACAACGAAATGTGTTCAACAGTTGATGACACTTGGCTTTCCTAAATTCGGGTAATGAAATGGACTCCAATATTTTTTTCGCACTGCAGTGGGTATTTTTTTGGGGAGAAAANATGTTTTAAATTTTGGAGATGGTGATCTTTTAAACATATACATGTATATATGTATATGATAATATATATATATATATACATATGGGCTATAAGTTATAATATTAGTAACAATATTACTAATATACCAACAACGAAATGTGTTCAACAGTTGATGACACTTGGCTTTCCTAAATTCGGGTAATGAAATGGACTCCAATATTTTTTTCGCACTGCAGTGGGTATTTTTTGGGGAGAAAAGTTGTGGATGTTTTATGTGTTTCCAATTTCTATACACCCCCGAAAACTAACATGGAACCTGAAAAGGATGGTTTTGAAAAGGAATCTCCTTTTCCAGGGTCCATTTTCAGGTTCCATGTTAGTTTTCGGGGGAGTATATAATCATTTTTTTCAAACAACATGTGTGGAATGCCTGAATCCTCCGGGATTCAGACATTTTTATGCCCGGAAATTCATCACCACCAAAAACGGTGGTAGACTTTTAAGGGCTGAAATTCGAGACCTTTTCGGAGGGTCCAGGTGTTCATGATTTAATTCTCCCAACGAGCAAACCATCGCCTGGAGCAGTCCTCCTCTTTGCCGCAACGGCGACAGGGGCGCTGCGGGTGCCGAGTTTGTCCCAGCAGCATCAATTGCACCTGTGGGCTCATGGGAGTTGATTGGAACAAGTTGAAGAGAAGAAACATGTGAAAAGAGAAGATGAAATTGAAGAGAAGAAAAATGATGAAAAGACATGAAGACCAATCAAAATGCTTTGAGAATATGGGACGAACTAGGGAGTCTTAGACTTTTTATGGGATGTTAGCTGAAGTGTTTGCAAGGCAAAGGCCACTTCCAAATACTTCAATTTGGGGGTACCAGTACTTTGCTTAGAAGTCCTCAAGTGTGAGTATCCTGTCCAGTATGAGCCTTCCAAATTCGGTGGTCGGCCAGACATAGGCATGGCGTCAAGAGAGGCCTACGCGATTGGTTCGATGGTCAAAGGGGATAGAGTAGCAGGGCAAAAAGTTAGGCATGCTAGCCATCCAGAAGACTTCTTTGTATGTGCACTTATCCTTTGGATCTACCCCCCTACTCAGGATTCCAATCATCACCAGGATGACATTACATTTGTAGTAGGGAATCGCCTTGCAAGCTCCTTCAACCTTGCAACTGGGGCCCGGGGGTAGATCCCCATGTATCCTATCTTACATCCATGACCTGTTCAGCAACACCCCCTCCACATTGGAAATGCGCTCGCATCACAGGGAGCGATGAACTCATTGAATTCATCACGACCATAGGATCGGTGGGACTGGTATACATATATTTACCTGCATTTGTTTGTTTTTTTTAATGGTAAATCTAAGCAATATAATACGAATGTATAGGTATATTAGGTATATTGGATACAGTCCCATGGATAAACTTACAGTCCCATCTGATCCTATTGGGGGATCAGGATGTTTTAATGTTTACAAACGTTTATACAACAAAAAAATACCCCACCAAAATGTACATCATCTGCATCCTCCAGTTTCGGGTAATGACCGGTTCGCCCGACTTTTCCCTTTTTGGGGCTTGAAAAAAAAAAGGACACACCTGACGATTGAAGGGTCGACAACAACGAAAGCAAAAGATACCGTTGGAGTCATTCCTGAAAAAAAAAACAATAATATTACACCCCAGAAATTCAACATAGATATCAAAAATGGCCATATTTAAAAGGAGCTACCTTATCCAAACCATCATTTTGGGTATCCATGTTAGTTTTCAAGGGTGTAGATAGGTCGACATCCACATACATACTGATTACTGGCCAACTTTCAACCTGGAACTCAAACATTTCTTGGATGGAAATGGTGATGTCCAACCATTTCTTTCAAGGTTTGACTCATCATCCAACTGAAACAACCATTACAAAATGGTTGTTTAGGGTACCTGTACCCGGCTATTTCATGTTGCTTCGATCTAAAATCTAAGAACCCTGATTGAGCGATTTTTGGGGGAACGAAACTCGTGCAAAATGATCAACAAAAATGTCGTGAAAACACAGCAACCGACATCCAAACCAACCCGTGCAAACAATCAAATGTAGAATTCGAAAAGCTTTCAAATCCTGTGTGGGTCTCCATGATTCACACATCTTACCAGTGTCTATCGTTGATTCATGCTGGTTCCTTTGAAGTTCGCAATCTTCAACTGCCATTTTGTTCACCCCTGAAAACTGACATGACTGGCTGGCAAATCCCCTGTTTTCAAGAGGAAATATATTGACTTATTCATGGTGAATGTTCCAGCCAGTCATGTTAGTTTTCGGGGTGGTAATTATTTTCTGAGCCTCGAAAAAAGAGCCTTGGAGGAACTGTTTGATCCGATGGCAAGCTAAAGTGCTTTCTACCGGACAAGGAATGACGTGGGGATAGAGGGATAGATGATGATGCAAATGATTCACATCACAAATCAGTTGTACTAGAGGACTTGGATCTCTGTTTAGTTGTCCCTGGGAAGTCTCTCTCCCTGCTCTATATGTGTGAAGCAATCAGTTTTGTTGCAGGCTGATGTGGATGGTTTTGTTTCATGGGTTGTCCTTGAACCTATCCTGCGGATGGTCGTGCAAGTCGGAATGATTCATAGTGAAGCAGATGTTCAAAAAAAAACGCATCTTGGAAATGCTGTGAAACTGCAGTAAATCCAATTTGAAAAATATGTTCGTCCAATTGGATCATCTCCCCAGGGATCGGGATGAAAATTCAAAAAAAAATATTTGAAACCACCACCTAGATTCAAGTTATCTGCTTCGGAATTTCATTTTCCCAAATCACACAACGCTTTGAGACTCTCTTCCTTTAGAGAGGTGGTGCTGCGTACCAGCTGCATTCGTATCTTACGGCCTTGACATCAACTACAAAATGTTGCAAAGTCAATCAACCCCGAAGCTTCAATCTGATGATCTGCCCCCGTGCAGAAAGCGCAATTTCACCAGCCAAATCACGCATGGGTTTTTTGATGTTTTTACCACCTTTGGCGCTTTTGTTGGACTCTTTGGCGCTTCTTGGTGAGATTTTTTTGGGCGCAATCATTGGCATCTCCCAAAAGCTTGACAAAGCACAACCGACTTCAGCAACAGTCTGACAATATCATCTACCTGGTTGTTTCAACCTATTTGAAAAATATCATTTCCCCAATGATGGTGGTGAAAATAAAACATGTTTGAAACCATCTCCTAAGTCATCATGTCATCACAAAATCTGCCAAAGTTTCGTGAGCGAGAGTTGACCGGAGCTACTGTTGATGGTTCAGACATCCGGCGATCACCACCCGGGATGCTGCTAAAACCCCGTAAATAATGGGATAAACTACCAACCTCAACTGGTGCAGGATTTCTTCCATCAACAGTAGTTCTGTGCTCAAAAGAGTTGTGACTAGGCATGTTTCAAAAATCAGTTGAGGGTTTAACAGCTCGGAGTAATTCATTTAGCACTACCTAAAATACCTGAACACAAATCCGGTACATTTCGTTGGATATACAAAAGATGCAACAACTGGGACGTTTGCTTGGCAGATTGTTGGTTCTTCCTTGAAGATATCCTTTGCGATCCATAAACAATTCTTTGGGAATTCTCCTCCAACCTTCAGAATGCAAATGACATACATTCATACTGTTCCTGCACATTTTGTACATAAATTATAAACACACAATATCTATTCACAATTCCTATTCAAAACATTTTAAATGAGATATCATATACATATACTTGCTTAATGAGTTACATAATCATGATATTTGTGCCAATCAAAAACCACATATTGGATCAATCGATGGTGCTTCAGTTTGATCTCGATTCGCTACCTTGCTTCACCCATGGCGGGTAGCAACCTGCGGGTAGCTTCCCAGTCATTCCAGTGATTTTTGTTGACTGAGCAATGAAAAAAAGGGCCCCTGGTTGTTTGTTGGGTATATGTTGGGGATGAAATCCTACCCAGTTATGTGGGAGAATTTGGGGGGGACTTTCATAAACCATTATAAAAAATGCCTATTAAACACCACGGGGAATGGAAAGTAAGAAAGACATTTTGGTAGCTCAACGGATGAGGCCTGAGATGATCGCAAGGTCCATTACGGCCGTCCATTTGGGTGAACCCCCTTCCACATATACACAACTATACGTCTATCTACAAACAACTTTTTTAAAGATATGAAAAACAATGGCTTGCATCAATGGGAAGTGAAAAATCACACGTGTTCCTCATACAGTGTGTATATATATATATATATACATAATTCAATTCCCGAATCTTGTCTATATCTATCTAAAGGATCTTTTAGATCTCTTACAAATCTACTTGGAGTACCTGTCTATGATGACCCCTGGACCAGCATACTTCCTTAGTCAAAGTTTGCAATATCCTGCACCAACTGGGATTTATAAACCCTGTAAATAAAGGTGCAGGATTTCTGAACCATCAACAGTATAGCAACTAGGTTGACATGAAATGGCAGCATTGCATTGCCCTTCAGCATCCCTTCCCGAATGCAAAGATTACCCACTGGACATAGTTACCAAAGATATTCGTTTCAAACACAGCCCGTGGTTTTACAAAGTTGCACCGCATCTGGGCTCTTCAGCCCCCCCAACACACTCTACCCATCGCCGGCCCATCGCCTAGTAGGGTTAAATGATCAAATGCTCAGATTGTTGATACTCAACATGGCACTGTCAGAAAAAGACACTTCGTTTCAAAGTTCCTCTGATTTAGCACCATCACTTCACACATTTTTCACCCGGAAACGCGTTGCCTGTCAAAATCCGTTGAAAGCTCGTGCACCTGAAAAGCCACGAAATGATTTGGGAGGTTTAGGCAAACCAGTGGAAAAAAATCCATGAAAAACGGCCAAGAAAAAAAGATCTATTTTCCATATATTTTGGGGCCAGTGGGTGTATATATCTTATATTATATAAATATATTGTTTGATTTTTTTGCATAATATTATATATGTTGCAGAACTGTTGCATCATATAATTGTCTTATTATCAACTAAGACTATATCAATATACTTTTTATGTCATGGAAATTCTCCGAAAAAAATCATCACCTGGCTTTTTTGGCCCCCCGGCTTTGGCTGTCAAGCTTCGTAGTTTCGACAAATAGTCCAACATGGTGGGTACCTGCAACGTCTAAAGATTCCCCCCCTAAGGCCACCTTGAAACCCCAAGAATGCCGCCATGATTTTCCTTATGATCAGGGACTATACTAATCACCAATTATGTATCCATCAAGTTCCGGAAAATTTCAGGCCGTATTTTTTGGGGGGCCTTGTTTCTTGGGGAGAAAACCGTGGCTTTCCTTTTCTTAGATCGCGGAATGACCAAAAAAGTGACTTCTGAACATCTCCAATTTTCAAGTTGAAACAGATTTTTTGACTTAGCATGATGATTAATAAGACCGTAGTAATATAGCATAGTAACATAGTACGTCCATAGTGCATCATAGTCCATGCATAGATTTGAACTATACACCTTTGGCACCCTTTAGTTACATTTTACTCTTTTTCGGCGACGATACAATGATCGGTCCATGTTTTTTGGCAGCTTCAGCACAGAAAACACCGTGATGAGGTACCAACAATACACATCCAGCACGTATGCAACATCAAAAAAACAACAAAATGCATGTCGGTACAACCGACGTCCCTAAAGTCCAAGCCCGGTGCCTCTCAAACAGAACCGAAACGATGTGTTTTGCCAACATACTGTTGATGGTTCAGAAATCCTGCACCAGTTAAGGTTGGTAGTTTATCCCATTGTTTACATGGTTTTAGCACCATCCCAGGTGGTTGGGAATGGGATTTCTGAACCATCAACAGTACGGAGTCCACCGCCCATCTCCACCTTGCGGCTATTCATCCTGCGATTTCAGGTGACATGACATCTCCACAAAATTTAAGGTAGGTAGCCTTCCCAAAAAGAGGACACAATTCTCAACCAAGAAATTCTAGTAGCCATGGCTACAGAGACCTCAGAAATCTGCAAATCATCCATAATTTCTCGGTAACTCGTCCATAATCATGCCTTAAGTATGCCATAATCATTCGATAGTTGATCCTCATATCTATCTCATCTTTTGTGTAGTAGCACCTTTTGTTCTATACCAATCCTTCTCCCTAAAGATGTTTGAGGATTGAGGCCACTGGCTTCAAAAAATCTGACCATCCCATCTTCCAAAGCAACAGTCTCAAGGTATACCAGGATTTGCATGGGATTTGCGGGATATCTACCTGAATCCTCCAGTCGCCTGTGAAATTGGTGCTCCGAAAAAGCACCAATTTGCCGGACTTTTCGGGGCTGAAATTTGACACCTTTGGAGGGTCCAGGTAGCGACTATAGTGACTCCAGTGCTGTTTGCCTGGCATTCACATCCCCCCAAAAAAATACTCCAATCTTCTCACCTGCCTTGTCGCTGGCACCGCATGGCCATTGCCTCAATTTCGGAGTGAAATATCCAATTTGTGTGGTGCGAATATCAAATCCCTGGAAGTTAACCACCAAATCCTTGGAAAACATGCATGGTTGGTTATATGAGTTATATGGTTCATGTGTGTGTGTGTGTGCGCCAAACTCTCTATATACATTCTATAACCAAACTCAATATGTATATACATCATACCTTTGCTCCTAGTGTGGTCCAAGAAAACGAATTCGCATGAAATAAATCGATGTATTTCGTTTAAAATCATAGGAAAAATGCTGGTACCCTTGGGATGGTACCCTAGCTGTTTAACCCTCCAAGGAGCCCTTTAAAAGAGGATATACCCAATAAGTACCCATTATATAAGATTATTAAGGGTACTACCCCAAGGGTACCAGCATTTTTCCTATGATTAAAGGATCATCCTGGTTCCAGGCGCACCAGCTCCATGTAACGTATTTCAATGCCCAAGAGGCAATTGATTCGGGAGCAAACCTCTTGCCAGCTGCTCTCCATGCCTTTTCGCGTCTGTTTTTTCACAACAGTTGTTCTTGGGAATTGAACATCGGGTATATATATATATGTCTTAAAATGTATTATTTCATATGCGCGTGTATATTTATATATACATATATATATACATATAAATGCCTACAATGATAGTACAAACTAGTATATTTGTATATATATATTCATATGACATAGATGATGCATGTATATTTATGTATTTGTACCTATTATGATTGTACATTAATGAATACATATGCCGTATTGAAAATAATGTATACGTGATGTAAATATATCTAAATATCATTTACATGACCTTAATATACCTTAATAATGTAAAAATGATTTGTACATATACATGATGTAAAATGACGAATACATTTATACTATACAGTATATAAAAAATATGATCAAATATGTATGTAAATCATGTATACTGTATAGCTGTAAATGATGTATGGCTATACTGTAAACCAAATATAATATATATATACATAGGTATAGAATCCACCATTGGAAGCAAATGTGTACACCGGACAATTCACACATGAGTTCGAAAGGCACAAAAAATGCAATGTGTCCCTGGCACAGGTGACATGTGTGTTGGTGATAACAAGCCTTCTTATGAGCGGCAGGAATCTCAAGAGAGGGAGAACCCTTCGAAAAATCTCATGAAACCACGAAAAGATACAAAAAAGGCCAAAAGGATTTCGGGAAAAGGATGACATGATGACTTATGAATACTTATGATAATTTTGGTTCCAACATGTTTGTGCTGGAGGGTCAAAGGCAGCGTCTTGACCTTTGCTCTCTACTAACTGTTAGGGTGATGCTATAGGTCTGATTCATTGATGCAACGTTTCCGGCACTATCCATCAGGCCATCATCACTGGGATGGCAAACGCTCGCCGCAGCTGATCATGGCCAATAAAGCCTAGGCAGACAATTGCTTAGGTCTCATCCAACTTGATTTTGGACTAACTGTTCAAAATCTTTGGCAAGGCCTATTTTGGCTGTCTCTCTTTAAGTTTGGCTCCACAAAGAAAGTGTTCATCACATGGGGGGTTTAGACATCTACATACCATCTCTAAGGTCCTCGAGTATGTGATTGAGGAAACATCTGCAGATCTGTGGCTATTTCTGTTTTTCATGAGTCATGTTACCTTACCAAACCCAACCATATCAGCCATTTTACTAGGTCCTCCCGCCCAGAAAAGGCTCGCAGAACCCGCAGGCCAGGAATCTGTCGCAGACAGTGATTGTTACTTTTTGGACTAGTGGGTGTTCCAAGTCCTCCCAAGATGCAGTAGATAACAAGAAAGGAATCACAAATATGGAATGGGAAAATAACAATCTCCAACAACAATCTCCAGACTTTTTTTTAACAAAAACTGCCGCAAAAAAAAATGGTGGTGTTCTTTGAGAAACCATTTCAACGAATCCTTAATGAACCAACCATCAACGAACAACGGGAATGCTCCACCAACGTTTTTTCCCGCTGGAACACCTTCACCAGTCAGGTTGGCAGCTGCTGCTGCATCCAGTGCCCTGCTCACAGCATGTCGGAGGGCACGTAGCCTGGAATAAAGAGTGTTTATGCATCCACACCCCCCGAAAGTTTAACATGGTTCACCTGGAAAATTCAGCCCTCTGGAAAAGGAGATTGGGAACTTGGAAACCATCATTTTCAAATTCCATGTTAAACTTTGGGGGTGTGTATTTGAATAAGATGATTCTATGATTATGTGACACTAAGATGTACCAGTATACACAATGGCCATTGCTTTATGATGAAATATCGATACTAATTAGATAGATCATTGAACGTTCTCCACTAGTTGGTGGTTTCAACCTCCTTTGAAAAATATTAGTCAAAATGGGAATCTTCCCCAAATAGGGGTGAAAATAAAAAATGTTTGAAACCACCACCTAATCATTAAACGTTCTCTAGTGTTGGAATATATTGGATTCAACTATTTGGAGGGCATCAGTGACCCCCGGGATACAGATGCCAACGACAAGGCTGGTGGCTTTTCTTTTGGCTGGAGCATTGCATTGCATCTTAGATGGCATCCTGAAGTATCGTTTAATAGTGGGACTTATTCTGTTTGTGGGATAGAGATCATTGAGATCATCAAAGAATATCACAGGGTGATTCAACGCTGAAAACACAAGGGGAAATGGAATGAATCTCACCTTATCTTGCAAAAATAACGCAAGATTGACATGATTCATCCATGGCATGCTTGTTTTCAACCCCCCCCCCTTGCAAAACAAACGGCCTTTTCAACATTGATTCTCTGATGGGGTTGATTTTCTGGCTCATTGGCTCTCTTGAGGAAGTCAAGTTGGAATTTGGAAGCTCTCCATGAAGCTCTTGTCAAGCAGGTCATCTTTCGCCAAACGGGGCCATGAAACCGGTTCAACCGCTGCGCTTCAGTTCTTTCAAAAACAAATCCTTTTTGTAGAGGTACAACTTCTGCAGATTAATAGCGGATCTTCAACCACGCAGGGTCCATTCCAATGGGGACAAAGCACAAAAAAGATTCGGGACAATCCAGGTGCTCAGGTCCTTGTGCTTGCGTTGAAGGTTGGACCTACTGCATCCTATGAATACTGCCCGCCATATTCTTCGGACGTGCAGCCAATGGCTTCAAAAAAGCCTTGAACTTGTCCCCAACTCGCCGAGTTAAACTCTTCGCTCCTCTTGATGGTGTATCCCGGATAACTTCATGCAATGATCATGAAGGTGTATATAGTTGTATAATGTTGTATATACCAGTGTATATAAATCAGACAATAGTAACACCACAATTCTTTAGACATCTTCTCTACCTTCCGGTCTCCACCACCTATCCATGTGATTCATATCTCCTCCATGGTCAGCATTCCCCCAAGCCACAACCGAGCCATCTGCCAAAATCGCAGCAAAGGCAGAGTTGGTGGATTGAATTTGTTGTACATCCTTCAGCTGTTCCTTAACCGCACTACTATCACCACCATGATTTGGAGAACCCCATGTAACTACTGATCCATCGAAAAGAATGGCTGCAAAAGCTCTACGGGTGGATTGAATCTCTTTCACATTCACCAGTTGATCCTGGACAGCATAGCTATTACCACCTGAAAAGGGGCCACCCCACGTAACCACCGATCTGTCACTTCTGAGCGCCGCAAACGCCAGGGCAGTAGATTGAATATGCTGAACGTTCACAAGGTGTTTTTGCACTGCGCTACTGTCACCGCCATTTTTAGCACCACCCCAAGCTACCACTGAGCCATTTGCCAAAATCGAAGCAAAAGCAAGTTCGTTCGCATGAATCTGTTGCACTTTGATCAGCTGATGTTGAACAGCAGTAGTATCACAACCACACTCTTCATGACCCCAAGCAACTACACATCCATCTTTTAAAAGAGCAGCAAAAGCAAAGGCTGTAGATTGAACTTCCGTAACAAACATAAGCTTCTCCTGAACTCTGCTACTATCGCCTCCATGACTCGGATTCCCCCAAGTTACAACCGAGCCATCTGCCAAAATCGCAGCAAAGGCAGAGTTGGTGGATTGAATTTGTTGTACATCCTTTAGCTGTTCCTTAACAGCACTACTATCACCACCATGATTTGGAGAACCCCATGTAACTACTGATCCATTTGAAAGGATGGCTGCAAATGCGAAATCTGTGCACTGTAATTTGATTACATCTACCAAATGACATTGAACTGCCGAGATATTGCCGCCATAGTTTGCTTGACCCCAAGCCACCACTGATCCATCCTTAGTTTGATAAACCCCCCATTTTTTCGAAAGTTGAAAAAACCACACTGAGATTCATTGTGGACCAGTCTTGTTATAATCATCAGCCACCTCAAATCGAAAAAAAACATCTAAAAACACATGGCAAACGACACACTCAACTTCCAACATCGGGACCAGCAGCCTAGCATCTTTTCGTATTGCAGCAAAAGCACAGTTGGCTCCTTGCACCTGCTGCACATTGACAAGTTGATCTTGCACGGCACTGCTATCTCCACCATACTCTGGTGATCCCCAAGTTACCACTGATCCATTGGAGAGGACAGCAGCGAATGCTCTTCGAGTGCCTTGAATCTGTTGAACATTCACCAGTCTGTCTTTTACAGATCTGCAATCTCCACCGGCGTCTAATTCTCCCCATGTTCTGACAGTGTCTCCAATCCACCATGCTGCAAATGCCTGTGTGGTGGAGGCTACACGAGGTAAGTGCACGTAAACTGCAGACAAGACATCTCCACTTTGTACCCCCACATCTTGCAATGCTTGCTGTGGATTCAATAGCATACCATCCTAGCCGCAAGAGCATAGGGCTTCTGAATAGTAGAGGGAAGATTTTTACCTACTAGTACTAGCCTACTACAAATCTACCAAACAATTCACAGCAGCCTGAAGCCCTTCAAACAACATGTGTAGGACGTGGATTTCTCAACAAGGCACACTTTGGATAGTCTCCATGCTCAATCCAAACAGGATCAAACAGCGCGTTTTCGGGGAGGGACAATTTGATACCCTCCAAGGAACCAACATATCTCCATTGGTAGGGCTTATGTCAGTTCCCAGGAGGGGACTGGTTGAAGATGTTGAATGAAACATACATCCGCTGAATGAAAATGGCTAATGTTTTGGGGATTGTGAACGAATGAGAGCTTCACATGTTCCCAAACGGGCAGACTTTTTCAACCAACCTATGAATTACAATCTACAAGATTCTAGCTGCATATCTGAAGTATGAGGACATGACTAATACATACTAATACTGATACTGTTGATGAAAGAAATCCTGAACCAGTTGAGGTTGGTAGTTTATCCCATTATTTACAAGGTTTTATACATCCCAGGTGGTTAGCCGGATTTCTTCCATCAACAGTATGACCATGATGGTTCCCAAGTACCACCCGTGAAACATGGTCTTTTGGAAGGCCAAGTGTCCGCAGAGAACAATCTCAAAAATCCATCTCCAAAGACCTCCTAAGGCAGGGCTTGATTTGGGTGCTTTCAAGAGTTTTACCTATATAGTTGGTTGTTACATTGTTGTTTTCTCCCCAATTTTGAAAACATTCAAATTTTCAAATCAAACAAAATTTCCCCAAGTAGCAAATAAAATAATCTTTGAAACCACATGCTGGTATCCAAAACCCCAATTTCAACACGAGGCTTTTGCCGTTTGCTCCTGTGCCATCCGACTGACCTCCATGACCTTCGAAGTTACAGCTACTTTGACCAAAGCACTTCGGCCACTGGGTAAACACACATGGAGCTCCATGGGGAATCGAATCTTCACAATTCGCGAACTGTTTTTGTTGACCGGGAAAAGTTCCATGTGGGAAAATCACTTACGGTAAGGTCCGAGGTCTTTCTTTTTGCGAAAGTTTGCAGGGTTTTGGAAGATGCCAAAAACGAGAAAGGTGTGCCAGGCTGTTAATATCTACGTATAAGTAAGCTCTTGACCAATTCCTTTGTGAGACATTTCCACGTTTCCACATGTAACTGTATCTGTTGAGTCAGTGTGCCAGGCTGTGATCATATTTCTGTTGAACCTCTGCACGAAATGGATCACCCGGTCCGTTGACGTTGTGTTTATTTACAGCTGATTTCCTCCTTGATTCCAGCATTTAAACCGATCATCCACAGCCGAAAATCACCCCAAAAATCTACCAAAAAGTTATCAACTTATCAACCCCCCAACCCCGGCACCGTAAGGAGCCCGCCTTTGAGAAATCAATGTGTGTTGTTAACCCATGTTAACCCCAGAAATTTCATGAAACCTTTCCCACTTGCCAAAGGCTCAGAGGCTCGGCTTTCTCTCTCTTTCGTTGGCATGCAATTTTTCTGGGGAGCTCGCTCCACCTTTCCCTTATGCTCCCATGGGTTTTCTGCAAGTGGTTTTTGGAGAGGGTTTTGGGGTAACACCGAACCTCACAGGGTATTTGAAGCACGAGGGTTTGGAAAAAGCAGCAACCCTTGGCACCAGCCCCTCAATTCCCAAAGTTTCGGCCTCTCCGCCATGATCTGGTGGACTTGCCTCGCTACAAAGTCCTGGAGGATTCCTATCCCCAACCAACAACAAGAAGAAGACCAAAAGGGTGGGTGTAAAAAACATTAAATGGAGTAAATTTTACTGATTCGGTGTTGTTTTTTAATTAAGGTGTGTACTGTACATATATGTAATGCATCATTGAATCATAGTGTAGTACATGAATAGTACAAAAATATATACGAGGTGATTTTACACATTATATGCATGTAAATATATATATATATATAATATATATATACGTATGATTATATATACGCACGTATATATGACCCCCTTGGCAAAACAGTTGATTTCTTTTGACTCTTGCCTGGGCCTTTCATAGATAGTCACATCAGGGGCACATCTGGGGCAACCCGTCAATGACCCGTCACCAGTTAGCCATATGGGGTTTGTAACCCCTAGAAGTAGGGTGAAATATAACCCCATGTTATTCCATTTACCTTCGGCCATTTGAAATTGTATAGGGGCCCCGCACTTCACCCCATTTACAGTATAACTCCAACTCGTGACGGGGCCAAGGCGTTCGGACCCACTCAGCAGTTTGGGGGTTTTGTCCTGCTTCAAGGCAGCCCAATCGCCGCCATGTCGGAAGGTGTCCAGCAAGGACTGCAAAGAAAAAACACAAAAAAAACATCAGCAGCAGGATGTGGGCATGAAACACTGACTATTTGAAATTTTGATACGCAAATTTGGTTAACTGATAAAAAAAAATCAACTCGATTGGTGCCAACACCAACACCATGTCATGCTTTAACAACATGTCGGTCGGCCATCGATCCCACCATGGTTTCTCCAGACTTTGCCAGGCTGTCGGACGGCCCAATAGCAGGAGGCATCATCCCAGTACTCTTCCCAAACCTCCTGCAGTTTTGAAGTGCCCAGTTTTGGGTTCACTTGAAACTACCCTCCCTGAAACTAACAATCCACCTGAAAATAACCCCTGGAAAAGGAGATTCCTATTGGAAACCATCAGTTTCAGGTGCTATGTTAGTTTCAGGGAGTGTAGGGAATATTGGCCATGTTCCCATGTTGTTGGGATTGAAAGCTCGTGTCAAAAGCGTTACTGTGCTGGCTCTTGTATGCAAGAAACAAGCGTTAAACTTTCAAACATGTCAGTGGTGTCGATTTACTTACCCTAGACACTGTGAAGTTTTGACATGTTCATCTTTAGCGGCGACAACAAAAGATCTGAACACAAAAAGCCATGTCTTGCGATGTTGAACACTCTTCATGGAACCTACACTCTTATTGCTAAATATCTATCTCTCTGTGACCAATTTCATCCAATGATGTGTCTCATCATCCTCATCATCATCATCATCATCATCATCATCATCATCATCATCAGAGCCCACAAATTGGGGAAAAACATCACCTGTTCCATGCTTTTCCATCAATTCTCCTGTAACTTTTGCAGCTCCGGCACCTGGAACAAACAACAAAAAAAGTGACCCTTGTGAACTATGATGAACTATGATGTTGGCGACACAGCATTTTCTATGTCACCTTGGATCCTCTGCCGATAATGTTTTGGTGCGGATTCCAAAACGATTTGACAAACTTGACACACGTGGCCACGTGGTTTCTCGTGTGGCAATACCTGGTGATTCAATTCCTGACCTTTTTGGGATGGTGAAAATGCGACCCTTTTTAAATGGGTTAAGTGACCTCCAACTAGGGGATCAAAACGTCATGAATTCAATCATCTGGTAGTTGGTTTGCAGATATGATTTACTGAAAACAGATATTGCACCTCCACATCTGTAGGGAGCATTGCACTGAGCACCTGCAGGTAAGCATGTTCTGTCATGGAGGTCGTTGAGGATGGAAAACATCAGTTCCCCGGAACTTTCTTCATAGCTGATGCAACCAACACCATGAATTTGGTATTTTGTGGCATGTGTCTTTGGATTCATTCATAGCATTTGCCAAGATACCAAGAGAAATGAATCACACAACCATTGTCTAGTGATGTTTCCGCCTTTCTTTTTGAAGTATTTTTCTTAGCAATGTAAATAGACATAACTAGATGACCCGGAGGATGGGCAGAACTGAGCACCGGGCACCATGCCTTACCACTACTATACTATAATAATCTATAATACAGTGGACTATTTAATGATATTCGAAACTTGCTTCCAGTGCACTTCAAACACTTCTCTTGGATCATCCTACATATTCCAAAAGATCCATCCGGCGAACTTTCGCTACAGCGCTACCCACCTGTAGCGCAGTGAGCCCCAAGCCCTGCGCCCAAATTGAAGGATGGGACAAAACAACAGAAATTTCCAAAAGAAATGGTATCCCCAAATCATCCATTTTAATAGGGTTTTCCATTATAAACATAAATCATCCATCTTGGGGTACCCTTATTTTTGGAAACACCCATTTGAAGTCGGAATAACATCCAAGATTTTAAGTCATGCTGTCCGGTCAAGTGGCAAATAGATGCAAATAGGCTCTGCATGTTGAATGCTGGCTTATGTAATGAGTCTCCTTCTCAGCCAGTGCAGCACAAGCAACCATCCTGTCAAAAGGGTCTTTCTCTCAGGAATGAGATTCACAACTGATCATGGATCCTACAAGGGGTCGTTTGGGACCGAAAAAAAAACACGCCTGCAAATCCAAGTGCGTCTGGTACTCCACACACAGAAAATCTTCCTGGACGTGATCGATAGATGGGTAGGAATACAGTACTGAAAAAAGAAACAAACCAGGCACATGGTACAGGGGTCATTATATTACCAACCCAAACAACGTACTGTTATCATTTACGCGGAAATCCTCAAAATAAATATAATATGTACATTTGCTGCTTGTTTGATCCCCACAAAATGTGTCATTCAATGACTCCTGTGGCAAATCAGCGGACATACCGAATCATTGCTTCGAAGACTTCCTTTGGAAGAAACATCAAAACCCTAATTATATCAGCGCTCACAAAAAATTAAGAAACAAAATCTTCAAAACTTCGAAAACTAAGAGGTTTCACTCTCAGAATCATTTTGAACCTCCCAACTGTGGAAAAAAAAACAACTTCGGGGCAAGCTTGGGGTGGTAAGATGTAGGTGGTGGTTGAACCAACCCATTTGAAAAATAGGCAAATTGGATCATTCCCCCAAGTTTCGGGGTGAAAATAAGAAATTTGTGAAACCACCTAGTTGGAGATGTCATTTTCATCAATGAAAATTCAGGTTGGCCTGGACCAATGCTCGACATCCTGCCTGGCACACACAAAAAGGCAAGAACAAGGGCGAAATACCATGGGATATGAAAAAAAAACTGAGAGCAAACAAATATCAAATTTATGACTTCAAAATCTTCAAATGAAACTCTTGCACAAAACGTTTGATAGTCTATATAAGTCATTTTTTCGTGAATGTCAATTTCTGTTCAAAGATTTTATCCACAACATTCCAAACAACTAGCCGAGCATTTTGAAGAAACCAATCCTAGTTGGTGGTTGAACCAACCCCTTTGAAAAATATTTTCGTCAAAATGGGTTCATCTTCCCCAAATTTTGGGGGTGAAAATAAAAGATGTATGAAAACAACAACCACAAATCCTTGATGCTCCCCCCGCCACCGTGGACACCCACACAGATACCCAGGCATTGCACCTCAAACTGTCGCCATGCTGACACTGGCCAGTAGCGACAGTCACCGCCTGGCCGGTGGTTGGCCGGTGTTGCCCGCCAACCCGAATAATCCAGTTGGGTGCATGAAATGACTCGACACCTCACTAAAGAGTCTAGGTAGACCAAAAAATCAATGATTCCTTGCATCCCCCAAGGACTTTTACAAAAAGACTTTGAAAAACTGCCGATTGAAGGGATTACAAACTGTGAATTTTGGAGAATCAGAGAGATCCAAGCCATAAGCCATTGCTTACAAATCGGTACATTCACCATTTAACCTACTGGCATTTGTGTAGAAGTTGGTTTATGGAGGTTACACACAATAGTAACTATCCGAAATCATCAGGCACAGGATTTCCCCGAAAAACTTTGGGCCCTGCCTATTCTCACTGCTTCATAGGGTGGAAAAATCACTCTCCCTGAAACTAACAGCAAACGCCCCCTGAAAATAAGCCGAAACCCAAAATGGAAAGGAAAGGATCGTCTTTCAACCATCAATTTTCAGGTGTAAACTCGCTGTGAGTTTTGGGGAGTGTATGTACTACGAGTACACACTGAGCAAGGTTGAACGGCAACCCCCACTATAAGCTGTACATTTTCACCCCCGCCTACGTCCAGGTACTCCCATTCACTCCGACCACCAGGGTTGCTTGGTGATGGGTCACACCAAGTGGACCTGAATGGCAAAAATCACCAAGGAATCAGCAATCTGCTTTCTTTGAGTCACATATGATTGGATATGATTGGATATTCATATCTTTTCTATATTCGTTTTATCTGTCCTATCTATTCTATCAATCCCTTTGCATCTGTTGATACATTGCTATCCTATCAATCCTGTCTATCCCATAGGTCCGATCATGTCCGATCTATCTGATCCGCATGTGAAACTGAGACAAGTTTGGCACTAGAATCACTACAAAGTCATACCCTCCCTGAAACTAACATAGCACCTGAAAGTGGATGGTTGGAAAACCAGTTTCCTTTTGGGATGACATATTTTCAGGTGCGAACTGGTAGTTTCAGAACTCTGACATCCAACCGTTCTATCCACAAACCTGAAGCATCATGAACCAATCAGCTCGGCATTACTTCAAGCCAAGGTTTTGTTTGCCGTCCGCTTCTTTGGCAGCCTTTTGCCAAATATGTTTTGAACGTTACAATTATATACGGTATTATCCGTAACCACACCAAAATCCCAAACAGGCTTGCTTACATATTACATGTGCTTACGGGGTGTGGGAGGCGGGATTTTGATATACAATGGTGTATCCGACTAACAAAGGTTTTTGCCTAATAATAATAGAACTGCATACAACTTCCAACATACCGGCACACGCCACTTTGCACACACTCAACTACGACAAGAATATGGCAAAAAAAAAAACTTTTATAGAGGTCAAATTTTAAGAACAAATGTTTTTTGCATCTGACATTTGTAACAACCATGGACCACACCAGCTACCCAACATACCCAGCATTTACCCCGACTCTCCCAACCCTGTTGGCAACTTCCACACTGGGTCGTCCAAACGCATCGACTGCAAGGCCAAAATCCACTAGGCCATAACTTGGTGTTTTCCCTGCGGCCTCGCGTAGCGTGGTGTACCAAAAAGCCGTGTTTATCATAAAGGTTCACTAAAAGGTTCACTAAGAAGAAACAACAGGTTTTTGGGAGAGAAAATGATGTTTCATTGTACATTTTACACAGATGTGTTTGAAATTATATAACGTATCTAAACGAATCTACTAGCATGGCGAGGATATGTGCAAAAACCACCTCGTTCGCACAAACGTAAAAATACCATAGTGAGGCATATCATTGGGAAAACACTGTCATGTAGTAGCAGTAGTAGTAGTAGTAGTAGCAGCAACAGCAGGAGAACTAGTACTAGTACTAGTACTAGTACTAGTACTACTAGTCGCAGCAAGAGTAGCAATAGTAGTAGGAGTAATAGCAGTGATGCAAGGCCCAACATCTGGACTCTCGGGCTTGTTGGCAACATCTTGCCTCCTTCTGACCTTGTTATGGACTCGTTCTGGGACGTCCAAAAATCTAGCACTCACATGTGACATGCGACTAGAACGGCTGGTTCCATCCTAGCTGGAGCACTCACAGCTGCTGAATGTTTAAACACTGAGACTGACAACCTTGACAGTTCTGATTAGCTGTAGAGATCCAGAGATGAGGTCAAGGAAGTGGAAACTGGACAGGATCCAAGAGTGTACCTGGCCTCATTCAATACGCTGTAGTGTAGTATTGCCAAAAAATTCAGATCTGTCAATCATCATAAAGAGGCAGGTACTTGTTTTACTGGCAGACCACCTGTGGCACCTCTTTCCCTTAGTTATATAGTCATCTGCTCATATAAATATATATACAAACATCAAACAAGTGTTGCGGAATGTTGTGAATTTATGATACCCTAGACCCTCCTGTGAGGTGTCAAATGTCATTTCAGCCCCGAAGTTTTGGTGATTTTTTGGTGCCCCCCAATTTCCAGGGCCCCAACTGGAGACTTTCAGGTCCCCAAAAACTTGGGGATGGTACCCGAAAAAAAATCAACCTCTACGTATATTTATATACACCTTATATCACTATAGGTATTTATTGGGTCCCAATCCCCCTTTTTAAGGGCCTCCAAACAGGGGGGTTAAGGTGAGGGTGGTAGATGTCCCACATTTGTCGCCACTGACGGACCCGCCTCGACTAAAATGTTGTGAGCGTTGACCTGGGCCAGTTGAAAGACATCTGATGTTTCGGCCAACCGGGGTCAAAACCCGTTTATGATTAGAACATACTAGAACATACTAGAACATACTAGAACATACGGTACAGAATCGTAAAGCAATACTGACAGAATTATAGAACTATACATTAATTAGTGTATCATAATATATAATAAAATAATATTGTATATATATATATAAAATCATATCTGAGTCATGTTCGTTTGAATCTTGCATGTATCAAAAGGTACTACTGAACAATACCATATATTCAGTTCTGGAAAGATTCATTTCGAGGTTAAATTGTACAGTATTACACTAAGCATCACTAAGCAACAATCAACACTTCAACAAGGTAAATAAGTAATCCCATACCCATACCATCCATGTATGGTATATCAATTTACCTACATTTAGCATAAAATTCAACCGTTCATGTAGGTTTAAATATACCATACATGGATCCTATGGGTAATGGATAAAGTCACCCAAAAAAAACATCACCAAATCCCATGTCTGGTCCTTAGGTCACCTTGCATCACGATGGTACGTCACTTGAGAAACCGCCGCCTGAGCTCGGGGGAAAATGGCCAACTGCGGGGCTGAGGAGTTAGGTTGATCATGGTTTCTCCATGGCACGGTCCAATTTTCCGAGGAACATCGGGGGAAACCTCCCCAAAAAAACGAGATTGGGAGAGGGTGAAGGATTTTGCAAAGAGAAAGGTTGATATGCAAATAGATTTTTAGCGTGCACTTGGAAGATTCATTCTAAGGATGGGGGTTTAACCCATCTGTCAAAGGCTTAGCCCAGGTGTTGGAGGTTTGACGATGATCGTTATGTATTCTATTTGTGAATATTCTGTCTCCAAAGAATCCTACCCGGCTCGTTGGAATCTTCTTTGCCAATGAATATTCTATGTATTTCTGTGGTGCTAGTAGGCATCTGATATGTATAAACTAATGTCTACTATACGCGTTTACATGTAGAATGTATGGCGGAACACGCTGATGCGTCTGGCACAAAGCCCAGATTGGCTGATTCATTATTTCACCTCAGAAGAGTCATTCAGATAACGCGAATTTCACTTGAATCTTGAAGCAGAAAGACCTACTCAGCAGAAGAACCTTCAGTTCCACAAAACACTCTTGCAATGAATCTGCATTCATTTCTTGGCAAACAACCACCCCCCCACAATTTTGCCATTTCTCTTCTCATCTCTTATGGATCCAAAAAAATATCCCAATATCCACAGATCCATCCATCATTCAAACGCCAAGCTGCCATGGTCGGAGCCAATTGTTGAATCAAGGCCCTGGCCTCGGGGATCGTCACTGGTGACTGGTGCCAAAGGTCACCCCCCCCACCGTTGGTTGCAGTCAAGCAGCTGATAGAACCGCCTCCTCTGTTGTGAAGCTTCCCTGGGCATGGATGAAACAACCTCTGCCATGGTTTCCTGCATGGTTCTTTCACAAAAAAAAAACGAAAAAACAGCAAAGAGAATCGCTGTAGGTGAGGACAGAATTTCACTTCTCATTGGCGCGCAGCTTCTCTTTTTGGTGTCCGGCACGAACCTTTTTTGTGGAACTTCTATGGTGTCCAGCTTGAGCCCTGAGTCTTTGCAACATGGGCAGAAGCGCATCACAATAATGCATGAACCTCGGCAGTGCTGGACAGTGGAAACCCCCCCTTTCTCAAAGACACTGAAAACATCTAGAACAAAACTTCAAAGAGTCTGGCCAAATCATAATATTTCACCCAACCTAGGTTTTATTTGAAAAGAAGGGATCCCATTTCCCTTACTTTTTCCCACCATTTAAGGAAAGAGTGCACTATGAACAATGGATCCTGGCTTTTTTCATCTTCCCCTTAAAAAAATATCAAACTTCAGATATTTTATCCCAACCCTTCGGCCAAAGGGGCTGTAATAAGACCACCGCACTGGGAGCATATTGCTCCGCTAGCGACAAGGATACCTCGGATATGCGATGGCAATGTATGCTACAGGATCCCCTGGGAGTTTGACATGGTTGGTATGGCAATCAAGGGGAAAAATGGCGGGAAATGGGCTGATCTGGGTGCAAGGCACCAGTGTTTCGCCCTGCAAGATGGTAGAACACGTCTCCTTTACCGCATTCTGCAATGAGGGCGAAGATGCCTCAATTTAGTGAGCCATTGGGGTTGGGAAGTGGGATTGAAATTTGGGAAGTGGGAAGTAATCTTATCAAAAGATGACACGTTTCACTGACATTTGTTTAGCAACTCCAGGGAACTAACATAGCCCGCGAAAATAGGCCATCCCAACAGGAAAATGTTCCAATCATCCACTTTGAGGTACTATGTTAGTTTCAGGGAGGGTATCATTTCATAGTTCAGGAGAATGCTTTTTATTCAGCTATACTGGTGGCTGGTCCACACGTGTAATGGCTACATGACCATGCATGCCATGCATTTCGTGTAGATTCCTTGCTCGGGCAAAGCCGAAGACAAAGTGAAAGTAAATCAAGAGCAATAGCAAATTTGTATGCGACAATATATGTACTGTATTTACACGACAAATAATTAGTTCAAACTCACAATTGCACACAATTGCGGCAGCATTTGGAAAATTGATTTGTTCGAGGAGTACATGATTTGCTCTACTAGTACGTACAGATTTGAAGCCTGACATCATTGATTAGTAACATCAGCCAAGATTGGAAACTTTGCAATCGGAAACAGAGATTAGTTGCACTTCCGGTCAATGTTTCGAATCCAAAATTGAAACGGAATGTCTCCTCATGTTCTACCTAATTTCTGCTTCCCTGTCTTACTCACAACATCTCAGCGGCAATCAGCATCACCCGCGCTGTCTCATCGGGAGGACAAATGCCCGTGGCAGCCGCAGCGAAGGGATCGTAGCCCTGATGAATCTTTAGTGGGCAAGCGGTGCACCAGTGGAGCGTTTTATTGTATTGACAATTACAGAATATCAAAAACCCGCGCTTTGCTGCTCAATTATGGGCACAAACGTGGCGGGCTCTTGTCTAGCTGCCTTCCAAAGACTTCATTTTGCCTCGAGCATTGCACTTGTCCTTGTTAGATCTTGTTAGTATTTGTTAGTAAGGCTTTGGGCACAGGAACATTTAAGGGTCTATCTCCATCTATCTCCCACCACAAAATGTACATCATCTCACCTTGTCAAGATCCACTAACCCAAGCCTCGTGACTCAAAAGCAGGGCCGGTGCAGCACTTGATGCATTAGCACGTTCCAATAAGCTCCTTGCGCGGCGTCTCAAAAGACGGCAAAAGACATCTGATGCATATTTTCAGCTAGTCTGATGGATCTTCTCAGCTAATGAAGTTGCAAAGTTGCTTTGGACTCACAACAAAAAAACATAGACCTTCTCAATGCGCGGGTGCTTTCCGGGGTGTAATCGTAACGGAATGACCATGTATCCAGCATCCACCCTCCGTATTCTGCCACACCTCAAGCGCTTCTGCCAATGCCCAGGTTTTCGAGTTTCCAGGCGTTGCTGCAATGCTTCTAAAATCTGTCGTTCCTGGGAACAGAAAAATCTTAGAAGATTTGTTTTGGATTTACCTTTTTGTCCTCAGAATCCCTGGTCCCTCCCTTTTCTTGAAGAAGTTAAAAACTTACTACCAAACAGTCTAAGGACAAACTTTGAGATCATGTCTGGCTTGTTTTGATCAGCTGTGAACACTATCCCTTCCAAATGATGATCATGAACCATCTTGTTTCTCACAGACTTTTCACAAAAATCATGCTACTTGTACCCTCTTGTCATTTAACTTTTTGCATCTTTTTCTATCGTTTTGTTCTGATCCAGAACGACTCATCTGCAGCAAGAGACCTCCCCCCCCAAACTGGCAACCAGTATCAGTCTGGTCAAATTATAGCCATGTCACAGGACCTCCCCCAAAAGGTCGCTAAGGGAGGGAAATCTCCTTATTTCAGGGAAAATCCAGCTTGGTGAAAGAGTACCCAGAAGTTTAACAGTTCGCCCCTGAAATGTTACCAAAACCCAATAGGAAAAAGGCTTGTCTTCCAACCACCATTTTTAAAGGGTTCTATGTCAAACTTTGGGGGTGTATCTTCTCTTGTCGGTGGTTTCAACCCATCTGAAAAATATGAACGTCAAATTGGATCATTTCCCCAGGTATCGGGGTGAAAATTCAAAAAATATTGAAGAAACCACCACCTAGTTAAGAATCAACAACCCATCATAGCCCGTCACAGCTTCAACATTCTCAGGGACTTTTTCTCAGGTTCCATGTCAAACTTTGGGGGTGTATCTTCCATTTCATTCCATGTCCGAAGCTGAATTCGTAATCCCTCCCGTAAACTGCGATCCAAGGTTCAGTCGGTGCAGCCTTATGGCATCTCGACATGCCTGGAGCCATCTTTCGCAGCACATTTCGGTTGGGGAGACGTGGGATTTTCGGACGCCTGGTTACTGGTGACGGTTCAGAAATCCCATGGCCAACCACCTGGGATATTGGGATGTATAAAACCCCATAAATAATGGGATAAACTACCTACATATATGGATTTTGGTTGGGAGATATGGATTTTTTCAAACTTCTGGCTACTGTTGATGGTTCAGAAATCCCAAACAATTAACCATCGGTTGGATGGTGCTAAAATCCTTTGTTTTTTCATAACCTACCTACATCAACTGGTTATATAGCCGGATTTCTGAACCATCAACAGTATCACAACTGCAAATATACATTGAACCTGCCTCAACACTCAGTGGATAGTGAAGGTTAATAGTGTTAATAGTGTTCCCTTCACAAAAAATGGAGATTACTTCGCCCCTATTACATGGCTTTGGCATGCTTTCACAACCACCAAGATATACATAATGAGCATGGGTACACAACAAAAATATGAACTTGGATTCTGTACTGGGCGGTTTCATGGCGAGATCTTCAAGGAAAAATCATTGACAACTCCAACACCTCTGAAAAGGTGTTTGCCATTGGCAAGTGGGTGTCCCAACGCTTAAAACTCCCGAGATCTTGTGACGTTGTGTTTTTTTAGTCACGAATCAATAGGTACACAGTGCTGTAGTCCCAATATCGAATGTGACGATGGCAAGGTTGGCCACGGGAACGGGGCCTTCCACAAAGCTAGTGCCGAGCGACAGTGTGGTTCCTGGATGTGAGATTGATATTGAGGACAGGGAATGTCCCTGGATCAGCAAAGATGTACACCCCTGAAAATTAACATGACAGGCTGGAAAAAGTCCCTGTAGCAAATACATCTTCAAATGGTGGGGTTTCCATTTCCTTGACAATGGAACTACCATACACCACTTTGGGAAAAGGAAAATCATCGACTCAAAAGTGACGGCTGGTAGGGGATATGTTAGCTCCATGGTGTGTACCTGATTTGCACATGAACCTTTTAAATTCGTAGAAAAGGTTCTCAATTCTGAACAAGTCAGACATTTAGATAGCGCACCTTGCCACAAGAAAAAACACGAAACAACACCATGGCAAATCTGGGAATGAAATGGCCCACGTGTGTGGATGAATCATGATGAATCAATCCATTTTTCGGAGATTTTCACAAAACTGGTGGAGTGGATAATGGATCGGCATGTTACGGGTTTTCAAGCAAAAACAGGAATAAACAAATCAAGTATCATCAGTTTAACTAGTAAGAACAACCCTAACTTCCGAACCCAAAAAACATATAACAAGCGACAAGTAACAATGATACTTGAGTAGCTGAATTCCGCTGAATTCCCCCCTGATACTATTCATATCTATTAATCATCCAAGTTGAAAAAAACATCGATGTGTTCAGTGTTCAGCCGTTGTTTTTTCCAAGCCCAATTCCCCACCATCTCGAAACAGCAGCCGTAGATGTGGCTCAACAAAGCGGCTCGACGACTCCACATTTCCTCCGAAGTTGAAGACGTGAAGACGTTGAAAAGGAAAGAACAAAACCATATATACACAACCACATACGAAAAAAGCGATGGACGTTAAAACATCTCCCATAGGATCCATGGATGGAATATTTACTATACATTTGCCATAAAAATCAATCAAATGTAGCTAAATACACCATACATGGATCCTATGGGGCAAGTGGGGATTCCCGCCTTACGATCACCAAAACTTTGGGGGATTCCCAACCGGCGGGAACCAGTCGCTATATGAGTTGCCCAGAAACATACAGGGCATGTTTAGGTCCCCACTAAAAATTGGCCGGCATAGGCCGGTAAGGACAACAGTAACATGATTGAAAGCTGCTAGTTTTCAACTCACAGGGAATGTCTCACAATGTGGGCCTTCCGACGTTAGAGCGTCGCCGATCTTTGACCGCCACAATGTACAAACACAGAGCCTGAGGTCATTCTCCACGAAACAAAAAGGAAGACATGAAGACAGCTATATACAAATGTGCGGACCCCCCAAAAAAAACCTAGAACATAACGTACTTAATAACCAAATTACAATATTTACTACACAGCAAATCATGACAAAGAAGCAAAGAAGTGTGTAACATGTCGCACATCTTGCTTCCATAAATCTGAGACTCAAGCAGTATATACTTGTTTCGAGATGACTCCAATTACCGTCACTATAATTTCTGTGTCATGTGTGGCGCGGTGCCATGCAGTTGCACAGGGTCAGTCAACCAAGCACTTTCAAAGATGTCCAAAGAATGTGACCTGTGATCGTGCATCTCTGGATATCTGAAACTAGTTGGGTGGTTGAACCAACCCACTTGAAAAATAATGAGCGTCAAATTGGAAATCGTACCCAGGGTTCGGGGTGAAAATTAAAAAATATCTGAAACCACCACCCAGTCATTGAAACATTGGTGGGAGCAAATCCTGAATGATGCTAACTTTACACCTCAACCCTCCACGAACAATAGTCCACCATCCAGCTTTTGCAGCATCCCAATCTTCCACCTATTCTCTGTTTGCGAGCCATTTAAGATCATAGCTAGTGATTGAGAGGCGTCTTATAACTTGTAGCTGATTGGCAAACATCCACAAAAACTTGCAAAAACTCCCAACAAGCACATATTACAGAATATCATCCTCGTTTTTCCCAACCAAAAACCCTGCAAAACGCATCTTCTTTCACAAATCTCCATTTATTCTGTGTCCAGGTTCTGTAGCAATTGCAGCAATACTCGACGTGGCTTATCCGCATGAACTGCACTCGCATCCACGTCGATGGCATAAAGAACTGTGAAGTCAATGGTGGCACCACTACACGCCTGGCAGTTCGCAGGAGCCAGCCAGCTTGGGTGTCAAAAACGGATTCGGTTGACGTGGTTGTTTCACCACTAGCAGGTAGGAGCCGGTAGTCGGTAATGAAATGAGAAGAACCCCCTCCCAAGTGATTCAATCTTTGTGACTCTTTCATAACCTAGTTGCATGAAGTAACTAGGAAAACATAATGACATAATGCAAATAATCATCTGCACCAACCAGTGTTGAAAGGGCTGAGCTGGGTGGTTTCTCAACCCTTCGTCCCAATTCACAACCCCCTGATACAAGATGATACAAGTATACAAGTTGAGAATCCAATTCAACTCAGCAACAACACAGTTCAAACAATAAACGATTTTCTTTACACTTTCCCAGGTACGGCATTGAAATGTGGAGTTGTTTTGTATTTGTTTGTCATACATTTCACTGAAACACCCTCATGCAAATTTCAAAAAAAAACGTGTCCATCACGTATCTTAGCCTCTGGTTGCTTTGATGTCAGCGCTTGCTGAACAGCTGGCAACACCTTGGGGGGGTGGCCAAAAAAAACAGCTCTACGTTACTGACTCCTTGGATCTCCAACAGCTGACTGGAGAGGTACCAACAAATCGTTTGCAAATCACTCTCGTGGGATGCGGCATCAACCTGCATCGATCCACTAATATAGCACTCACAACACTCAAGGTTTGGTGAAATATGATTATGGATTCTCATCCTGGGTGGTAGATCCATGGTATGATTATCCACTATATAGTTGATTTTTGATGCTTTTCATGTAGGTAAATAATATCCCATGTTTCCATGGATGCGTCATGGGTATTATATAACTGGTCTCCCCAAAAGAACTTGCATCCCATCCAATTCGGCATTCGCACCAAATCTCGAAGTTGCGCTGCAGCTAAACATCGAACCACCTTTCGTGGAAGCGACAGAACCGCTGGGAGCAGAAGATTCCAACCCCTTAAGTTCTCTGGATAGCACAGGAATATATACACAAAAACATCGTCTTTTTTTGAAATGTCTAGAATTCTTTATAAATGCATGTATATATTAATGCATGATGTCTTTGATGTTTTTCTTCTCGTGTAACACGTTTGCGGTATAGCAATAAATGCAATAGCAACAGCGACAGAAGAAAGATGGGAAAAAGTGCCAAAAATCATCAAACATCTAAAGACAAAAAGTGACTGAGTTGAAAATGACAAGGGCATCGAAACAGATAGAAAAACGATGAAAAACGTAAAAACCGTGGTTGTTTCAGGACCTGCAGCATCGACCGTTCCTCATTTCTTTCCAGGGTATTTGTCCGCCTTCGAACTGAATTCCGGTGTGGAACCCAAGCGCAAACGCACCTGGTCTGGCAAGGCTCCCCGACTGGGTTGGCTGGTTGCCCCGGGGAGGTTGCTGAGATTTGTTGGAAAATTCGTCAGCTTCGCCGGTCCAAGGCGAAGATGACCTTCAAATATGAACCGGTATTTTTTAAAGGTTCTATCATAGCAACTCATGGTGTACAAAGAGAAAGATCAGCCTCCATTGCCAATGGTAAACAACACTAGTTGGTGGTTGAACCAATCCATTTGAAAAATATGAACCAAAATGGGTTCATCTTCCCAAAGTTAGGGTTGAAAAATAAAAAAAATAGTTGAATGAAACCACCACCTATGGAACATTTCCCATAAGCCAATCAGCATATGGGTGTTTCCAAAAATAGGGGTACCCCCCATTTCACACCCCAAAATGATCATTTTTAGTAGGAAAACCCATGGTTGTTGGGGAAACCCACCATTTTTGGAAACATCCATATTCCAACCAACCCGAATGTCTCTTGTGGTTTGGCACTTTGGGGCACTTCAACCTTCGAACATCTTCGAACCGATCCTTCCGAGGTGAAGGCCGCCGAGTGGCTAACTTCAACTTCAAAGCTTTGGCTGCCAGGCTTATGGCGTCTAACTCCTTGAGGGAAGTTGGAGTTATATAAACCATCATAATATCAAAGTCGAGGTACAACACAATGGGCGTTTCCTCCAAAAATAGGGGTACCCAAAACCCCCAAAATGGATGGCTTATGATGTTTATAATGAATAATCCTATTCAAAAAAGATGATTTAGGGTACGTACCACTATTTTCGGAAACATCCACATGGTTCAATCATCTCTTGAGGTTTTCAGTAAGGATTTGCATTGGGTTCTCTTACATGACACAAATTGATTGGGGGAAGTTTCAAATCTTTTCCGTGGAAAAATCGTCTATATTATATGTGACTCCGTGACTGACGGGACCACGATGTAAACCACCAATTGTATCCAATACAGTAGAGCTGGTTTGTCTGTTTGTCGACCCAACACGAGACAGAAAATTCTTGGTGTATTCGCCATTGACGTAGAAAAGGCACATTGGGTAGCATCACACAAAAAGGATCCAAACGGATCTTTTATTGGTATCCGGTATCCACTAAGAGGCTAGCCAAAACATTTCGAAACAAATGTGTGACATCTGACTAAAAAAAGGTAAATACCCTCCCCCAAACTAACAGTTCGCACCTGAAAATATGATATCCCAAAAGAGTCCAATCATCTTCCAACCCTCAATTTTGAGGTGTTTCCACTGGCTGTTAGTTTCAGGGAGGTTATGGGAGGGTATCATGTGCTGGTTTCCAGCAACTCGCAGCTGCGGACCTCTCCTGTGTCGTCATGTCGCGAACCGCCCCAAGTACGAAGAGCACTGCTGTGAATCGGCTCGGGCCAACCGTAGGGTCGGTGGACTCAGTGAGCCTCACAGGAAGCTGACCCCTTTGTCTGGCATGAATGAAGTTGGTATAAGTTAATGATTTGTATATGAGATCACTATATGTCTCGCAAAACGATGTAAAAATGCAGATTCTGATAAGGAGACATCTGAATACCACTGGAACCACTGGAACCACGAAAGATTCATGCACTCATATGACATCATCAACCGACCGCAAGGAATCATGCCGTTTTTTTCCAACTCATCAAGACGGAGAGCAACAAACATCGTTCGTTAGGGGATAAAACGATGGGGTCTTGGATCGGGAGTATCACACTCTTGCCTAACACAGGGTGTGGAAATTTGTGCCCCGAAAGACCCACAAAAATAAATAAATTGTGACCACTTTGGAGGGTCGGGGGGTACAAAGATGGGCTCCGATTGTATGTTTTTTGACGCACGTGACAAATAGGAAAAGTACACTTAAATGCCAGAAACCACAGGATCCATGTATGGCATGGTATATTTGCCAACATGAAACCCATCAAAAAATCCGCCATTCATGTAGGTAACTACACCAGTCCCATGGAATCCTATGGGGAAACCACCACCACAACAATAAAAAACACCAACAGAGCCTTTGAAAGTCAAAGAGTTTCAGCTCGGCATGGCAGTCCTGAATTTTTTTTGCACTCTGCGAATGGCTTGCCAGCGGACATCTGAAACAAGAAATGGTACATTGGGAGTCCCATCAAAGGAAATATTTCATGAACATGTTGGCATCAAAACACTCACACACTCAGAAGTCCAAAGACTATTATTAAAAATAATATAGCCCCAATTTGGGATGATTTAAAAATTCCCTTTAAAAAGATAGTCGAGTTTTGGTGAAAGCCTATTTTCTGAATGGTCCTGGGACTTCCAGGGCTTACTTTTTGTTGCCACAAACCCAATGTTCCTCGTGCAGAATGGCCACCACCGAGTTTGCAGGAAGCCGTGATAATTGTGCCTGCAAAAAATGCTAGGTCGAGGGGTAGGTTGGGAGTTTTTTCAAGGTCAACTTCGGGATCATTTCCCAACGCGGAATCAAACAGCAAACATATTCAATCAGTAGTTGGGGGCACAAAAAAGCGTGTTGTAGGCCTTCCATTTTGGCTGTCACATTCATAAGTTCGTTGCTTCTCAGTCCTTGTTACTAATTCATTATAAAAAATCACTTGCATGGTAACTTGACACACACTGGAAAAAAAAAACAGCGTTTTTTTTTTAAAAAGGTCACAACAACCAACTACACGGAAAAAAAATCCCCGCGATTTTTTTGCGGGCTTCGAAAAAAAATGGGGGGGTAAAAAAATCCCACTGTCCCAAAAGATCAGGATCCTCTCATGACCTGGAGACCTGGAACTCCCCACTCCCCTTTTGCCTTCACCGTCTCCAAGAGCTCTGGTGGAACTTTTCCACACGTGGACGACGTGACCGATGGTTCGTCGGTCACCTCTTGGTGGGCCGGGCATGGAAATTCCATCACCGGCCTTTGGGACCCCGTTTTGAAAAGCGAGGTTTTTTTGTTTCTAAGTGAGCCAACAAAAAAGGTTGAAGGCAAAGGGTAGTAGTAACTATGCGGAATCCTGTATTAAACTGGAATATTTGGAAACATTTATGTATATGTCTGATATGGTATGTATCATTGATGCAGGTAATTATATGTAATACTGGATAGTCTATAATCTTCCCTGAAACGTTTGTAATTTGTGTACTTTAAATACATACAGCATGTATTAATATATTAGTATAGCCAATGATAAAAAAGAAATATGTCATCCTGGAACTCTAAACAACCAGTTACAATTGATGGAAATGGTAATTTCCAACCATTTCCTATGTAAAGATCTGGAATCATCACTAATTAACCATGTATAAATGTATATAAAAATGGATGGCAATCAGGATACAGGTTGATATCATCCAACAAAAATGCTATGAAATGGTTCTTTTGGACCCCAACAACCCATGGAAAAATCAAGGTTTTAGGTTTTCGGCCCCAAAAATATGGGTTATAACCATGTTATAACCCCTACAAAATGGAGTTTGTGGGTTCCCATGGTTGTTTGGGGTTCCAGGAAAATATGCCGAGGTACTCGTGTTTCCGCTGCACCACAACCACGACCGGCAGTCCAGACATCAAGCACCTCCAGTCGAGGCGAGTCCATGCATGGAATAAACTACAAAGGTTGGAATTTTCCCTATAGTTGCAAATTGGTGGTTTAGTAGTTTTATGATGTTTGATGGATTATTAGTGGGTGAGTCCCAAATCTGCTTCATTAAAAGAAACTTAGACATCTCCGGTCAGGCGTAAAAAAATTCAGCCTCTAAAAGTCTGTGTTTTGGGTGCTTAGGCTAGGGGGCACAAATATCATCCACCCCACTGGAGGATTCAGGTCCTTATAGCTAAGCTTGACTTTTAAAAAAGTTTTGCCACAAAAGCCTACATACCGTTGATGGTTCAGAAATCCGGCGTTCAGCAGTTGAGGTTGGTAGTTTTATCAGTCTATCCCATCGTTTAGTGGGTTTTAGCACCATCCAAGGATTTCTGAACCATCAACAGTATCTACAGTAGTTCCTTCAGTTGAGGTTTTTTATGCCTCCCCTCGTGACATGGGTCTCCCCATTGGGGAGTGGAATCCCCAACTTCATGACTTGGTATATCTGACAAGGATTCGATGCCCTTAACGTATATTGCCTACCTTTTGGACCCCAAAAACCCATGGAAAAATGGAAGGTTTTATGGCCCCAAAATCTGGGTAGTTATACCCTAGAAATGGAGGAATTGTACATTTCACACCCGGAGGATTCAGGTAGAGCAAGGACATCAAGGACAAACTGCACAGTGAAAATCATCGGATTCCTGCTGTTCCAATCGAATAAAAAGCAGGGCCTCAGCCTCAGAGAATATTTTTCTTTGCTAAAGTTCATCAAATCATATAATTCAAATTGCTGCTGCTGTGGTGTAAGCTAACATAAGTCAACCAACATCATGATCAGCACCCCGTTCCTTTGGCTTTGCACCTGTCGTTTGGACATGGATTTGAGGAGGCGATCGAGGTTCTTATTGAGACCATGCTTTCGCAGAAACTCCTTCGGGGTTCGGATTTTTCGGATCGGAAAAAAGTGGGTAACTTCATCGACCACCTCTATCCTCAAACTCAAAACATATCCCATAGGATCCATGTATGGTATATTTGCCAACATGATTACCATAAAAATCAGACAAATGTAGGTAAATATACCGGTCCCATGGATCCTATGGGTATAGAATCGTCAATACGCACAGTACACATATACACATCACTATCTCAAGTTCTTCTGTCTCTATAGTTTTTGGTAACAAAAACCGAGTTTCGTTGCGAAATTTCGACAGAATCTCCGAAAAAAATATAGCACCCAAAAATAACACCCATAGCCTGCCACATACGGAAAATCCCCTTTCGAAAAAAAAAAGAAAAAAACGTGTTTTACATAACTCATGGGCTGTTCTTCCTCCCAGGTTTTTTTTCGGATTGGTGCCGCTCCAGATCCATCTTTCTTTGAAGATGTTCCAACATCTCCCGACGGCCCAGCTCTTCAGGACAGCCTTGAAAGCAACAATCAGATGGAGTCGTTGATGGAGATTTACACCAAAAAAGGACTGCCCCAAAAATTGTAGGACCCTTAGTACTTGAGAGGGTATCGGAAAATGACGTCAATTTTTATATAAAGGTAACTAGTATAATTGATTTATATATGAGACAAATAGATTCATTTTTCCACTGAATCATGCTTGAACCCTCAACAATCCATACCGTTCATCAATCCAATTCCCTGGGAGGAGCCTTCAAGATGTTTCTGCTGCCATGGCTCCTTGATACACACCACACCTTTGGCACCAGTTCCTGGGGCGAACAGAAACTTAGTTCTTCCGATGAGGAGTTGTTGCTGTAAGCTGTTGGCTGAAGACTGGTGAAGTAGGAAAAACCCTCTGGTACACTAGCATAGCAATGGGATATCACCATTTTCAATAGGAAATACATCTGTCAAAGGGGTCCATTTTCCATTACTATGTTAGATCTATGTTAGTTTACCCGTATGTATACAGTATCCCCTTGCTTGAATGTTGCCATTTGTGAAACTCCCATGGCAAATCTGGCATGACGTCACCACTCACAAACACCGCCGTAGCCTCTTGGGCGCCGAGGTGTCAGCGTGAGACCCAATGGAGAAAACCCATCAACATTATTTTCCATCCTGTTATGAAGAGGTATTTTGATATCAGGTATTTGTTTTCCATCCTGTACAAAATGGATGTATATGTATATATATCATATATATACCAGGATGATATATCATGAAGAGGGGATCAACCCATGGTATTCCTGCAATCCCATCCCCTCATGATACCATTCCCACCTGCGATTGCCCGTCTCCAAGCCCGTACAAAGTCCTGGAATCCCGGCTTGAAAGCTGAACATCATGCTGTACTGCAACCAAGAAGCATATCAAATACAGATAATATATCATACATGATAATTACATAAAGTATCTTAAGTACAGTATTGTGTGCATACAATTCTATGAATACATACTACTAACTATACGTACTTTTTCCAGCTCTTCGTTCTGTCACTTTTTGATCCGTAACATGCCATCAAGTCAAAACCCCCCCGTCAAAATCCACAGCCAGGTCTGACCTGTTCCGTGCCGCCACCAGGAAATGCCTCCTGGCCACCACAAATTTTTCAGATGAATGCTTAGACGACATCTGGCCATGTCATCCCATAGGTGTTTTTCCAAGCAAAACTATATGGGTGTTTCCGAAAATGGTGGTACCCCCAAAACACCCCAAAATGGTCATTTTGAGTGCAAATTTTATGGCAAACATGTTGAAACCAGTTGACACTTCATAGACTCACCAATGCACTAGCAGCTAGAGACAGAGGTTACAAATTATGTTAGACGCCTGAGCCACGATAAAAACCTCTTAGTTTCTATTATACTGGTTGTATTAATAGGGACCCTTATAATGGTATATAATCTCCAATAACTCGGTAGTAAAATCCCTTATATACCCTAAACCACCAGGTGCCATTTGTTTTCATTGCTCACGTCACCACGAAACTCTTCCCTTCCTTGGAGATGCCGGGGGAAAACCGCCCATCCCCTCCTTCAGGCGTACATCCATCCGCAGCAAGGAGAGGTCATCGGATAACAACCTCAGGGTTGGATACCGGGATGGAGGGTTCCTGTTGCTCGCTTTCTTTCAACTCCCCCTCCCCTGTTGTTTTTGCTCCTTGAAAAAATAGAGGAAACCCAAATTGGGATTCCAACCAAACAAATAAACCCACCGTGATTTTTTTGAGGTCAAAAAATGCGGTTGATTTTTTGGGGTGGGGCCTGAGATTGGAGACCTGAGATTTGGAGGGTCTGGGGGTAGGTGAAAATGGGCTTCCCGGATCAGAAAACTTAATAGATAGTTTACCCATGAAAATGGCGGCTTTTGTTTCTCCATTTGGAACTAGTAGGGGGACCACCCTTGAACTACATGTTTGTAATCCATGAAGTTTGGGACACAACTCCCTGAAACTAACAGCAAACGCAGCGAAACTCATTGGGCCGAATCCCATTTTCAAAGTTCATCTTCCTGTCCCGTTGATCTTCAGATGCGAAAAAGTTTGTTTCAGGGAGTGTAATACATGCTTTGCCTACTGTTTTACAGGGGTTTGGCAACCCCCTAAAGATGATTGTAACGAGGTGGTGATTTTCCTCCACCCATTTGAAAACTGTTATATCGTCAAATTCGATCATTTCCCTAAATGTAGTGATAAACATATAAAAAAATGTTGAGAAACCGCCAACAAGAATGTAAATAATCTAAGATAAGGCAGATTTGGCACTTCTCCTAAAATGTCCCTGTAGATGTATCTGGTAACAGAAGTGTAGCAGTGTTTGGTATACTCTTCGTCAGAAATCGTTTTAGCTCAGGCTAGAAAGGTGACTAGCAGTTCCTGGCAATAGCAGTTTTATCTTGGAACATACTGTTGATGGAAGAAATCCTGCACCACCTGGGATGGTCAAAACTTAAACCCTGTAAATAATATGATCATCATCATCCTTGGTAGTGCAGGATTTTGTCAATGAACAGTAGGAATGGGTCAGGATTTGCAGCAAATACATGCTGATATTGGAAACTTGCCTTGGGAACAAAAAAGCTCGTGAAAAGGCAAATGATATCAGATACCTAGACCTGACACCAAAATTAGCTGCCAAAAGTCGTTTCAGTTCAAGTCAATTTCCAACCCGATAGAATCCATGTATAGTATATAAAACTATATATTTTACCATAACAATTCTATACTAAATGTAGGTGAATATACCATTTTTCCATGGATCCGTCATGGTCAAAGTATCCACTTTTGCCAAAAATCAAACTTGACACATCAGGTACGGTTTGATGGATTTCCCCACAACCTCATGAATGAATGCTATGTATGGTCTATATATCTATATGAAGTATATAAATGTATGTTATATTTACCTATATATAAACGGCCATTTACCATACAAAAATTTCTACCAAAACGTAGGTTGATTTTGTTTAACCGTATTCCCCACTTCCGAGGCCGAGGCCTCGGGCTCCCTCTCTCCGTTTTTCGGGCCTCCCGACACGGCGAGTTCCTTGGCACCTCCAACCGCTTCACCACCAGGCCACAGGGCAGCGGCAGAGATGCGACATAAGGCATCACGACGACCCCACCACATACCTGGACGGAACCGACCCAAAGGAAAGGGGGAAGATTAGATTCGTTCCAAATTTGGGATTTTTGTTGTTGGGGTATTTTACCGGAGCTCAAAAATGGAATTGAACATATGTGTTTGTTTATTAAAAAACACAAGTGCTGCAAAAAAAAATGTAAAATCAATTTTTCAAAATCCACTTTATTGCCAGCTAATATTCACTTTGTTGAAAGCCAACATAGTATATTGTGCCAGGGAGACTTGTGAGGTCAGCCAAATATTTTATGGATCTCGAGATAGTGACATCATGTGACCTACACACTCAAATTTACTAAGTGATATTTGATAGATATTCATGTCCATTCTTCAAAAACAAATCGCGGATAGGGGTGCTCTCATCAGCATTGGGTCGCCACTCTTCTGGGTCAGCGCGACCATCTGAAAAAAGGAGAAATGAGACCTCGTTTTCCAGGTCATTGGGGGGGAAAACACTCTTCGATTGGAGCTGTGGCTACCTTTGACCCCCCCGTGTTTTTGTTCAAAGATTCTGAATGAAATACTACTTGGGTTAATGACATGAGCTTATGATGGCTTATGAAATAATTCCTATATATAACTGGCTAGCAAAAACTACACAAAAATATCCTATATGGACGTTTCCTTAAATAGTGGTACCCCCCAAATCATCCATTTTAACAGGGTTTTCCATTATAAACCATCCATTTTGGGGTACCCTTGTTTTCGGAAACACCCATATAAAACAACCAACCATCAACGAGGGTTTTGAAGAATGCTCAAGCGAAGCTGCTCATATCAGCTCGACAAGCAACAGTAAAAGAATCGTTGCAAACATAAGCTCTTGGGACGCCCAAGTAAATCTAAAAGCAAGCTTTGTCCCAACAAATTAACAAACCAAAAAGTGCCAGAATCATCCAAAATCACTTTCAACTTTCAACTCATCATCTTCAGGCCTCAAGTATCAAACTTCAAATCATCTTCAATGACGACTGCATGGTGTGTCAGGCCACCTCCCCACGCCGCTGGCGCTTCAGGTTTGTTTCCGTGGCGGCCACGGCAGCATTTGGGCGCCGCTTCTTGGTCATGGAGCAGCAAAGTGGCGTTTTAGCAGCGATTTGCAATTTGTTTGAAGACGTGTAGATATTCCCTTGGTTTGGGGGTTATAAGTTATATATGATTTGTATGTGTTGCTAAGGTTTTGTTGTTGCGTCACTTGCGTCATTCTAAGACAAATCGAGCCGCTGTACATGGTTCTTCACGGCTGGTATGATTCCTCCGCTGGTGGCAAACATGGACGGATCTCTTTTCGCTTTGGGCTCAAGACGCTAAAATGGCATCTGGACCATTCGATCAAAGTGAGAATAGAAATTCACAATATGCATACATGTCATGTATGTATACAATGTAAACTGCCTTTATACGTAGTGTAGTGGAATCATATCATGCTGTCTCTATTTCATTGACTTCTTGAGGCTGCATACGAGTCCGCATGCAGGCAATGATACACACCACAATGATCTTGGTGGCGGGAAACAACGTAGTCACCTATCACCCCGGTTTTTTTTTATGGACCTCTTCACCTGGCACACCTCATGCTTTATCACCTTCGTCATAACACTTGAAAAAAGGCTGTCTTTTACTTGGCAAATATAGATGTTTCCCAAAATAGTGGTACCGTGTGGTACCCCCAAATCATCCATTTTAATAGGATTTTCCATTATTTTCACCATCCATTTTGGGGTACCCCTATTTTTGAAAACACCCATATAAGGCTCTCTTTGTCAAAATCGGGGGGAGCTGCCTTTCACCACAAGGTCCTCCCTTGATGGCTCCAGGATGCCCACCGAACCTTCGTAAAGAGATGGTCCAAGGTAATGCCCGGCAAGCGGCTCCTTGAGATCGGTACGAAAAGGGGGGAGAATAGGCCAAAAGGCCCTGAAAACAAAAAAAACATCTATATAATATACTATATATACACCCCCCATGAAGATTAACGGCTGGAACATAATCATTGGTGTGTGGATGGAAGATCATGTTTCCTTTCTTTTTCATATGGTGATTTGTAGGTGAACCATGTGAATCTTCAACTGTTCTGCGGTTCCGCACATAGCCAGGCGTACTCGCTGACCACACACTTCCTTGGAATAGTTGAGCAAGGCTTGTCAGCGGCTCCCACTACGAACTGTGTGCTGAGACACGTGTCGTCTCAGGTGATTTTTTTTCTGGAAGCGGATTCTTTGGATTCTTTTATACTCTTGAACATATCAAAACAAGTTAAAACAGTGAGTGCATGCAAACTTGAATGTGTCGTGTTTTCTAGCTTATTCAATCCCAAACATCATTGCAATGAGCTTCACGCATATTCTCAAGTGAAGTTCTATGGAAGTTCTGACAAAAGCAACAACAAAGAAAACCAAACACCTATACTTTTGAGAAACAAATAAAAATACACCCCAGACGTTTAACGGCAAAAGCCCCTGAAAAGTTACCGAAAAAACCCAAGAAAAGTAGTTTTCCAACCCCAATCTTTCAGTGGTTTGGAAAGCTCTTAAACCTCGGGGGCCCCCGTAATTTCATCCTGCACCTCAACCTCGAAAGGTTAGAGACTTCATCCAAGATTCAGAAGAGACCAAGCTTGGTATTCTGAGAGGTAGTGGAACAAGCTCAGATAACCTTGGGGATCGATGAATCGTTCATCCAGGAGTGTTGTTTTTTTTGAAGATTGGCGGCTTCCCTTCCGGTTGAATGAAGACTGAAGCAGAAGCAGTTTTTCTTCAAAGCAAAATGGATAATGAGGTGAAGCGGTGTTTTTTTTGAAGAGTCATCAAGAACCAACAAATCGGTGCTCTTTCGACGTCGAGATTTTATCTAGCTAAGCCAAATCAAACACCCATGCTGCTGGCATTTTCCGCATTTTCAGATGCTAAAAAACAGGTGGTTCAACAAAAAAACTGTGATTCCAAAAAACATCATTCGCAATTTTGCGGCCCATTTCCCATAGGATCCAATGGGACTGGTGTATTTACCTACACGGAATGTCTGATTTTTGTGGGTTTCATCTTGGCAAATATACCATTTTTCCATGGATCCGTCATGGGTTTTGCAGCCTTTTTTTCTCAATGGCCCCTTTCAGCCCACGATGGGAATTTCCAGAAGTCTGCTGGTGGCACCAACCGAAGGTTCAAGTCTTCAGTCTCCACCGAAGGTCCAGTTGCCCATCTCTACAACGAAGCGCTGAGTGAGTCGTTTGGGTATTTTCGGACGTCTTTTGAAAGGTTGCCAAAAATGCAAAGGGAAACTAAAAACGGTCCAAAAACTTAAAAATGCTGAACATTTCATTCGTTCGTTCGTTCGTATATTCATTCGTTCCTTCATTCATCTCGTTTCGTTTCGTTTCGTTCTAGTTCATGTTCTTTTCTTTTCTGTTCTGCTTTTTAAATTCTTTTTATTCCATTTCATTTCATTTCGCATTCATGTTCGTTTCATGTTCATTTGATTTTCATTCTCATGTTCATTCCATGCATTACAACTTCAAGTTCATTTCTATTTCATTCATCTCTTGCATTTTATTTCTTTGCATTTCACCTCATTTCATGTCATTTAAAGTCAAAAGAACCTTGCCTGTCTTTGTCTACAGACCAATCAGCGACGCCGATGGTTGGCAACTGGTTCAAACGTTGAAATCGGAACCAACACAGCCATGGAGTTTGCGACTGCCAAGAAATCAGCATCTGAACAACTGCAAATCCTCTGAAAGTCCGTGGAAGTATCTGTGAATTTGGAATTTGTGAACCTTTTTGGGGGGAGGGGGGGTGTCCTCTTGAACCCTATCTCCATACTTTTGGACATCTAATATCACCATCAACAGCCGAGACTTACAGCACTCATATGGGTGTTTCCAAAAATAGTACCCCAAAATGGATGGTTTATAATGGAAATCCCTATTAAAATGGATGATTTGGGGGTACACTATTTTCGGAAACACCCATATCTCAACATGAAATTGGAACTTTCCATCCAGCAAACACCAAGCGGACACAGCTCCAGCATCTGTGGAAGCTGGTCGATAGCGCTCCATGTTGCGGTTGTGATCTGGTTGTACCTGTGACGTTTGTCCGTGGATTTCTTAGCCGATCCTTATGGAGTGAACCAGGGGCCCCTATAAATGGCGGAAAATCAAAAAATACATAACTATAACTGGGGTTATTTCACCCCCATAAGAAGCGGAGTGATTTGACCCTACCACTTATAACTTATAACTTGTAGCTGCGGTTTTTTCGGCCCACCCCAGCCCACCATCAAACAATATCACTTGTGAAAGAATCCTCCCAAACCCTCGGAGTTCTGACAAAGCATAACGACTGAAACAATATGAAGCAGCAGGAAACAAATCCAAAAACAAGGATAGGCCCCACCAGTTGTAAATGGAGTTACAACCCCTATAAGTAAGGTTATAACCCCAGTTACCCATTTATAAAGCCATTTATAGGGGTCCCTGTTCACTCCATTTGTAATGATCGTAGCACATGGGTAGTTTATTAAATATAATCCTCATATAATTGCACGTTGCACATGGGTAGTACAATCCCCTATACCCTGAACAACCGATGTTTTCCTAGTTGGTGGTTGTAACCCCATTCTAGTCAAAATGGGAATCTTCCCCAAATTTTCGGGGTGAAAATTCCAAAAATATTGAAGAAACCATCACCCAGTTTTTCATGGATCACATTACCAATCGCATTGGATCCATGTATGGTACAGTACGTATATTTACCTACATTTACCATAAAAATCAACCAAATGTAGGTAAATATACCAGACATGGATCCTATGGGAATGTTGGCACCTTCACAAGGATGACTTCAAGCTCACTGGCGTCATCCCGCTGGACGAACCACCAAGCATAGCCGGGCTGGTTCCATGGGCAGCGTCGGGGCGTGTTGCATAGTCTCGGGCAATCATGGAACCAACCTGAGCAATTCGAGGCAACACCTGGTTTCCTCACCATTATGAAAATGTCATGTATGATATGTACCATGAGCCCCCCCAAAACCATGAAAAATAAAGGTTCTGGCCACCTAAGGCCTATATACCAGGTTATTTACCATAAAAACCCTCTAAAAATCTAGGTTTGGGGGGGTCCCATGGCCCATGGTATGCGTATTTTTGCATCTATGCTAAACCCACAACAAACCAAGATATGTTGGCCAGTAATCTCCAATAGCTGTAGCTTGAAATACTGGCCACCTTTTTTGCTTCCAATCTGCAAATTCAAGTCCAGAAAAAGGTCCAACAGGAAAAAAACGAGGTGGTGGGTTCAACCCATTTGAAACATGAAAATTGGATCATATTGAATCAAAATTTCAACCCATATATAGTCAAATTGGATCAAATTGGATCAAAATTTCAATCATTTCTTCCCCAGGAGTCCGGGGCCGAAAATTCCAAAAAAAATAGGTGAAACCATCAACCAGAAAAACTTGCAACGGACCGGACTGCCTTATCTCCAATCATCACACATGCTGCATTGGTGTTGCCGCTGACTATCCTTGGGCTCTGGCGAGATCTGGCGAGGAACTGTTCTGATGAACATGTTCCAGGTCCAGTTTGTTTTTCAACACTGCCAGATGGATAGTAAAAAAAACATATATCGACAGCATCAGATGTATATAATATATATATATATACATGCACCCATCACTATACCAATTTCTAAGTTCCACAGCAAGTTGTAATGTAACCCGGCTTGTCGGGCTTCTTGGATGACTCCCATTACGTTTTCCTTCAACATGTCGGCCAAAAATTCGGAAAAAGTGTTTGATCAAAAACCTTGGTTGGGCCACATGAACATAAGAACCAACAGCTGCTGGGACTTTTTTGGCCAAGAGTCACAGGCATAAGACCCGCATCACAAATACGCAAATTACCAACACCCTGGACACGACCCTGGGCATCACCTGAGTGTGGTGAAGAAAAGTCACAGACTCTATATACTTGGACCTTCCAGTTTTGGGTGCCAAATGGTGCCAATTTAGGGTACACATCCCTTTAGGGTTTTAAATGGCACCCCTTAAACCGCCCGGTGCTGGTATGATTTTGATGATTTTTTTCCGCAACATTTTTGCTACTCTGGGGTAGTTTGACACATTGTCAAGTGGATCTGAAAAAGAAAATGACATGCCGCATGGCGAAAAACGCCAAGTCACAGACAGCTTTGGGATCTCCAATGGCTCCCATAGGAGTAGTGCAAGAGTAATGCCAGGTAGTTTGAGAATTGCTTCTAATGTAGGTCTCGATCCTCACATCCAAAAATCATGAGAACAGTTTTCTTTTCAGGACTGCAGGGGGGAACCAGAAACTTTCCACCAACTTTTTGTTAGGTTGGAAGGTAACTTTGTTGCTTGAAAGACTTCAAGAAGTAATTGATTTGAAGCAGACACCATGTTTGCTAAAGCTAAACACGTGGACTAAAGTGGAGAAAATGGTTACACACACATAATCCGTCTCATCATGACATGATGCTGAAAGACTCATAATGGATTGCAGCCAGACCTAGCATGTAGCATCTTGATTCTTCCTCGGCAATTGCACTATAAGCATCTTCCATTCGCGATCTCTAAGCACCCTACACCATCTCCTAGATGAGTTGAACATTTGAAACACTCCCCTGAAAATTAACTAACGTTGGAACCTGAAAATGACCCCTTTGAAAAGGGAGTTTGCATCTGAACCAAACCTCCAAATTTGGGTTCCTTGTCGATTTTCAAGGTTGTAACATTCCATTCTTGGTATTTCTTCTTTGATAACTCCTAGTTCGGGACCCCCGGTCTTTGCCTCAAGCTTGCCGTCAAGCATCTCTGCGTCTGGTGCATCAGCAGCCGGAAGTGGCACCACACCGGTTGGGTCGAAATGTTTCATCATGCTGGGATGATGCCTTGGCTTTTAGATTGTTGGAAATACAACTGAAAAAGCGTGAAAATACCCATCTCTCATAAAAATCCCCCAAAAATGTATTTCACTTGTATATACTCCATATATTATGGGTACTCATTCAATACGACCTCAGGCTTATACTCAACATTTCTCAATATGCAGTCATTCGACACCTACTCAGGCTTCTACAGAGTGAACAATTGGAAGGACTTCTTGATCCTTCTTGGCATGTTGCACGTGCCCTCACAACCTTTAGCTAGAGCTAGATCCAGATCAAATTTCCCCTCAAATTCGGGTCTTTTATGGACATGACATGGTCTTGCTTCATATTGCTAGCGGAGGGCGGGCGATTACAAGTTTTTTGACTGGTTCTACGAACAGAAGCTACGCTACGCTTCAACACCCCAAAGTTGCTTTCCGAAGTTTCTCTGGATATACATAAATTATCATAAATTCCATTTTAGGTGGCTTGCTTTAAAAAAAAAGAGAAAGGGTCGAGTTTGCCATCATTAACCAGGCCCGAAGGGCTGTTTGTTGTGCCACCTTCCTACCACCGAAACCGTGCGACACGGCCAAGTGGCAGAAGCTTCGTCACGCGTCTGTAGCCCTGGTGGGAAAGCCAAGTTGTTGCCGACGAGATAAAATCCCACAACGGAAACAAAACCCTTCTGACCATTCCATGAAATACGCCCCAAAATATGGTTATAACCCCTAGAAATGGGAGGTTGTGGGTTCCCATTTCGCAAGTGGTATATGCTCACCTTCGTTCCCTCTGTCCTCCGCTTCACCACCATTTTTTTCAACAACACCGGGGCCACCGACCTGCACGAATGCTGTCACATCATCTGGGTCGGAGTAATACCTTTTGAACCGCGAAAACCACGGCTGGAATCCTACAAAAGTCACCCAAGTTGCGAAAGGAAAGTCATCTGATTTCCACAGCTCCAATTTGTTGGAGTCTATATGTTAATTTCATTTTCAGGGTGTATATACATTATTATACACTCCTTATTTTGAAAAATTTGTCGTCAGTTCTCGAAAATCCAACGGGTACATCTTTTGTGTAGTCCGGAAGTTCCAAAAATATCCCATCTGAAAAATATGCCCGTCAAAATGGGTGCATCTTCTCTAAATAGGGGTGAAAATAAAAGAATATTGAAGAAACCATCACCTAGCCCATCATACGCAGAATTTTCGGACTTTGTGCTTTCATCCACATCTCCAAATACTGAGGTCCCAAACAATGAGAAATGACTTGGAGATGATTCGACATGAGGCACTAATAATCAGCCCATAAACGTATTGATCATTACATTAATCGTATAAGGATATATAAGGCATTTATGACATGTTTTTGGCCCTAAAACTCATGTCTTTCAACATTCAACATTCAAAACACAATTGTTGTGTCCACTTCCCAAAAAAAACCACCAAAATATAGAAGTTCACTCCCATAGTAATCCATGGGACTGGCATATTTCCCAACATATACCCATCAAAATCAGAAAAATTCATGGATCGGTAAATATACCAGAATCCCATAGATCCCAAATAGGACTAATCATGGGTAAAAATCTAGAAATCAGCAAAATTCATAAAAATCGGTAAATATCTAGACAATCTACACCAGTCAAAAAAACATGGATCCCTTAAATCAGTGACTGAACTTTAAGGATCCATTTTCCATTTCAGCAAAACCCGGCAGGGCACTTAGGATCGACCAATGGTGGATCATGTGGATCTGACGACCTCAGATGCCAACCAATCCAGTGGCAGATCTGGATGGATCTGGGGCTGATGTTTCTGTTTGTTGGTTGGATGTTTTTGGGGGAACTGATTGATGATGATGATGATGATGATGATGATGATGATGATGATGATGATGATGATGATGATGATGATGATGATGGTTGATTTTTGTTGTTCATGAATTTTTATGGTTGGCGTTTTTTTTTCGAATGATCAAATTAATTTGTGTCGGAAATGGCACCATGGATTATTTGGTTGGTGTTTTTTGTGAAAGACCAGGTGGATCTGACTATGGCAGCATGTTTTTTGGTATTTGGGATTAGTATTTATTCATCAATGTTTTCTTGTTTTTTTGGTACACCAAGATTCAGAATCTCACCTGGGTGGACATTAGAGGCCTCTTACCATCCGTGAGCCATTGACATGCATTGCAATGTTGAATTACAAAAGCACATAGAGGAAAAAAACACATCTTCCGCTATTTTACAGGTACATTTGCGTACCTTTGTTTGTTTTCCGGGGGTGGTACCCCAAAGAAAATGGAATTCATGCAAGGTGTGCCCCCTACTACAGTTACCAATGGAGTTAAAGCCCCTATAAGTAGGGTTACACCCCCGAAAACTAATGATATAACTATATGGGTGTTTCCAAAAATAGGGGTACCCCAAAATGGATGGTTTATAATGGAAAACCCTATTAAAATGGATGATTTGGGGGTATCCCTATTTTCGGAAACATCCATATAACCCTATAGTGACATCCATTTCCTTTTCGGCCACCTCGAACCGAGGCGCCGAAGGCGAATCGTGCCGCGGCTCTGTGCATGATTGTTCACCATGGTGATGGAGTAAAACCTGGCGTTCGTTGGCACTTTCTTTTTCAGGTTGGAAAACAGGGTGGCGAAACGAAATGAATCGGCCACTTGTTTCCTCAAAGTCACATTTGAAGTCAGGAATTTTATACCAAAACAAATCAGATGCATCATCATCACGACTATAATAGTTGGTGGTTAAACCAACCCATTTGAAAAATATGAACAAGTCAAATTGGATCATTTCCCCAAGTAGTGGTGAAAATTCAAAAATATTGAAGAAACCACCACCTAGATCATATTGGGACTGGGGTGATTCTATCACCTGAATATTCTTGCGATTCTTGAATATCCAAGTTCACCCGAAAATGAAGTCTTATAGTTCAAATGAGATGTCCATAGAGATGCCACTCGAACCTTATCAAATAAATACCCCATAAAATGACCACTTACAGATTCTTTTAGGGCCCCAACTGTTTTTTTGAAGAGTCTGTTGATGACAAGTCGAAATTAAACTTGATTTTGAAAAAACCTTGATAAGCCTTATACTAAAATAGAATGTTTTCAACTGGTGGCACCACTGGCACCCACATGTCGATCATAATGAAACCATTCTGAAACCTATCAAATAGCCTCTACAACTTATAGATATATTGGTGCGCCCTATTCAAGGTCAAAAGTTTCACCTAGTAATTACCAGCCCCCATCGGCCCAACCGGCCCCAACCGGTCAACCAATCAACCGGCAATTTCGCAACTGCTACCTGGTGCGAAAAGCAGTGGCGATAGTCCTTGGCATCGATCCCAACCCAGGTATGCCACTGCAGATGACATTCGGCGATGGAAAGTTCTTGAAAACAAAATGAGGATTCAACAACACATGATGGGCACTGTCTTTCATCATTTCGGAAGGTTTCGAATGATTTGAAGAATGAACTGCCAAAGTGTGGTTGCTACATGTTGCTACCATTATTGCTTAAATCTAGCTTGCAGAAGCTTGCAATACAGTGCAATACAGCGTTGAGAGGGAACCATACTTGCAATGCGTTGGTTTGTCATTTCCACCAAGTGACTCACTCTTCAGCAACAAACGCAACAGCGAGTCCATGGCACTCGCAAGTAACTTGTATTCCTCAGGCGAAGAAGATTTGTTCAAATAGCTACCGGCACACCCCCCAGTGGTCGTGCCTAGACCCTCCAAAAGGTGTCGAATTTCAGCCCTGAAAGGTCTGTTTTTGGTAGTTAAGGGGCACAAATTTCACACCCGACTGGAGGATTCAGGTGTCATGCCCCCCCAAACTTCTACTCCTCCACAATCGAAAGTCAGATTCGGTTCCCTTTGAAAGAGATATACCCAATAATATCGATGTTTCAATCAGCTAACAGTATCTATAATAGATGAACACATGATGAACACTATAAATTCTCAGCAAAAAAAAACAGATTTCTAAAATTTCATGGCATCTACCATTAATCTACACTTTTTTCCTACCCCATACCTTTACCCACCAACCCAACCATCCGTCCAACCCATAGTCTCCATAGTGGTCATTAAATCTTCGGACCAAGAGTCACTTCGATAGTCAGGACTCAGGAATTGGAAGAGGTGTACTCCAGCCAATGTCATCCCCGCCTTTAAACCTCGGGGCGTTTGGCGTTTGGCACAGCGAAGGCTTCGGCGCCGGAACTAGGATCGATCACCCGGCGGCGTTTCTCCGGGAAAGAAAACCAAACCATCAACAGTTGGTTTGGAAGTTAAATGTTGACGAATTTATCTTATATCTTATCATATAGCTTGGCTTCATGATATATGTTTTACGGAATTTTTCGAAACATGATGGTGGGTTTCCCTTAATAAGGCCGGCTATTTACCCCCTTATTTCTGGGGGGGTACGTCGTGGGTGGGTAGGTTGTGAGTTGACTAGCCATGAACCATCCGTTCAACGCACGGTTTTAATAGATTTTTGGAATTTTGGTATCTTTTCGTCACTTTTGTTGGTTTTTTCTCAAGATTTTTCTGAATTTTGAAAAACTGCATTTTTGTTTAAACTATGGTTATAATGGTAATAGTAGTATCATACATACAGTATGATATTAATAGAATATTATAATATCCCATATGATGTATATAATAAAGAACAATATATAACATGATATTAGATATCATAAAATACAATTCAACAAAAATATACAATACTTAACATTGCCACCCAGCAGCCCATGCTGTGATCTGCTCGATTCCTCGGTCCATCATCAAGTTTCAACCCCACCAGGTTTTCGATGCCATCCGAGATGCGCAACATCTACTTGGGATGATCATTCCAGGACTTGTAAGTGGTTATAATAACCATGCTTAATAAGTCTAAGTAGGGTTGTGGGACCCCTTCCAAGTGGTCTAAACAGCTTATAAATGGGGGTGCTCCTAACCACTTACTAAATGGGATGATCCTCCAAGTACACTCCCTCAAACTAACATTGACATGGCACCTGAAAAGTATGGCTTTGAAGATGATTTTCCCGTCAAAATGGCATCTTTTTCAGGTGCGAGCTGTTAGTTTCAAGGAGGGTAAAAAACAAAAGGAATTGAAACAACTCTCTGAAACCCCTGAAACTTACTATCAATAGCTACCACCAAATGTGAAGTTGGGAAAATCATCAAAACTCAATTTGGTGCCGAGGCACAAATTGAGGGGATATGTTCCAGGAAATGTACTGACAGTTTTTGGAAGAGTTACCCTCTGGTAAACTAACATAGCTGGCTGGAATATCCCCATTCTTTCCATAGGAAATACAGAAATACATATTCAAAGGGTCCATTTTCCAGCCAGCTATGTTAGATTACGGGAGTGTAGCAGGTTGAATTGTAGTGAAAATGCTTCTGAAGAGAATGAGCCGTCTACTTGCATTTTTGAGCACCAAACTTGGGTACGGATTCGAGGCATCCAAGACTTGATGGGTGGTGACAGATGTGACTTTTAAAAAAAAACTGTTTACAGTTGGAAGTTTGGGCAAATCCCCCAAAATTGATATAAGTTGTGCTGCCTGTTTGATACCCCCCCCCAAAGTGGGCCCCATTTCATGATCCCTGTCTTTCTTATTAGCGCCCAGAATCACCAAAATGATCTGAATATCAGCTCCCAATGGTCGATTCAGCCGCTGCTCTCGCTGCTTGTCCACATCAGACCTGCACCACGGACTGTTGATGGCTGAAATTCGGCAAACTCACCAGTTGAGGGAATGGTAGTTTATCCCATTATTTACCATGGGCTTCAGAGCACCATCCAACCAGTGGGATTTTCTCGCCAGATTTCAGCACCATCAACCAGTTTTCATCGGCTTCCTCGGCCCTTGAAGTTCACACCAACCAAGTCACTGCCAAAAGAGTTGGGCATTCATCCCACTGCCTCGGCACTGAGTTGTTTTCCGCGGGAAATCAAGAAGTGGTAAAAACGGTATCAAAAACAGTAACAAATATGACACTCTTTATGGGTTTATAATCCCAATATGAAAAGGGTTGGCAACTGCTCCTAAAAATCATTTCTATATATGGCCATGAATCTCTTTTATAGGTATTAAACGAGCGCCTTCGGCCCATTTTGTTTAATACGTATTAAACGAGACCCTCGGTTTAATAGGTATCAAACGGTCAACAATTTCTGAAGTAAACGGACAATAGGGTATTAAACGGGGTATTAAACGACGGAGTATTAAACGATGGGGTATTAAACGGAAGGAATCCCTCTGTGTAATAGGGTATTAAACGGGGTATTAAACGAAGGTGCTTTCGGCAATGTTTAATAGCCTTAATGAAAATTCGTACCCATATATATTTCTGTGAAACAAAAAAAGACACTGAAGAATCATGAAGGATCATGAAGTAAAATCCTCTTGCTCCTTTGATTTCTTGTGGAACATCTGCGGTGGCCAAGGGACTGTTTCTGTACTGCGCTGTCGACACATTCTCCGGCTTGGCAGGGCCAAGCAAGACAGATGGAACAAAAGGATGGTCCTGGACCGTTCAAAGCTTTTGGCGCAAAAAAGTTGGAGAAGACATCATCTCTACTCGATGCAAATATCCAACAAGAAAACTAAAAGCCACATATAATACAGAAACCACACTTCCCCGTTTTTTTTGAACAACATGTACATCGAATTAGATTTCTGTCATCACTTCAATGCATTGATAATCCAACATACGAGTACCTACTTACACCATCAAAAAGCTTGGTGGTTGAACCACCCCTTTGAAAAATATGCTCGTCAAAATGGCTTCATCTTCCCCGAAGTTTCGGGTTGAACCATCCGCCTCAATTGAGGGGGTTTTGGCCGCCGGAGTCCTGCAAGTTTTGTCCCACGGGCAAGTTTCGCAAGCATTCAATGCCATGCTCCTGGCTTCGTTTAAGGCGGCATGAAGACGACGCGACATGTGACGACCCGGTTGCATTGGCCATTGAAGTTAGATGTTTTTTGACAGAGTGGAAATACACCTTTAAGTATATTATATAAAGCGTATGTTTGTTTCAAAATGATTGGAAAGTGTGAATTTATGGATATTCTGGGGGGCAGATTGCATTATTATTTCTTGAATGTTACAGTATAAAATCTATACACTCCCGAAAACTAACATGGCAATGGAAAATCAATAGGAGATACCTCTTCAAATAGTGGATGTTCCATTGCCATGTTAGTTTTTGGGCGGGTAGATTTTTTAAGATACAGTGGAAACAATGCACACCAGTTCTGTCATTTCAAGAGGTCCTTTAGGTGCTCTTCTTCTCCAATACCACTGAGCCTAAGCAGTCAGAACTGGCCACAAACCAATGCTGGTTATGTTACACTCCCTAAAACAAACATAGCACCTGAAAAAACGGTGATTGGAAGACTAGTTTCCTTTTGGTAATGCATGTTTTCAAGTGCTACGAGTATGTTGGTTTCAGGGAGGGTAACATAACCAGCAGTGTCAGCTTCGCGGAAAAAGCATGTGGGCTCAGATCACTTAGGTATGCAACTTCTTATCCGACAAAATCAAATTCACCCATTACAAACCGTAGCAAATTCAGATTACCCAGGATTACCCATAAAATCCATGGGATTACATCTATTGACCGACATGAATTTCGCTGATGTTTATTGGTTGGCAAATGTTGGCAAATGTTGGCCAAATATACCATTGTTTCCATGGGAATCCGTCATGGGTTACGTGCACCGAATCTGAGGCATCCCCGACATGAGAAGCTTTGGTGTCAACACAGCTCCCGCGCTTAGGATCACCTCATTCCTCCGGGAAAATTTTCGTGTTTTTTTTTTGTTGTTGCAACCAAGGGGGTTGAAAATGGGGAAAGGATTTATTTCAACTGTCCAGATGAGGTGGAAACAGATGGGAGATGGAAGTCCCCTTCTTTTTGGGGCAGATGTCGTTTTTTTCCAAGTGAGCCACGAAGAAAAAAAAACTTATCCTTTTCCAAAATTATACTGGTTGGTTATTATTAATAGGGATCCTTGTAGTGGCTTATGATAATCCCTATATATCTGGGATGTACAAGAAACAACCTGGGTTTTGTTCATTGCTCAAATGATAAAAGTGATATACTATATGAAAATGATGAAAAACATTGAAGAACTAGATCCATCAATCAAGGAACCATGTCCATTCGTGATGAAGCATTTGCCCACAGAACACACCAAAGGTGCAAAGATATGGAAACAATATGGAGAGATATGTGCCAGGGTCAAAAGTTGCTGATATGGGGAATGGTTATCCCGCCTGCAATCGGAAATCCTTATAAAGGGATATAAAGGGTGTATCAAGCCCTGCTATGGGGTTCATGACCTTCCCTTACCACAGAGATCAGTGGGACTTAGACTCCCCAGCACATAGGGAAAGATATGGGAAAATATCCCTTGCGCCCAGCTTCTTAACTATATTTTCTGAAGAGCAAATGATCCATCACTGAGAGTACTGTCAGCTTCACCCTTTGAAATCAAGACCGGGTATCGTTATGTCAATGGTATTCAATGATAACACTATGATGCCATTGCAGGGCAAATATCTCACAGCACTACTGGAGAGGATGCAAATCATCCCACAACAAAACACGCCAAGAAATTCAATCAATGCCTATAGTCTTAATAACAGCAAAAGTCATTTCTTAGTTTCGGTCTCCAAGATAAACATGAATACTTCACGTAAAACGATGTCGTCCAACAAGCTAAATCGGAGCAAACAAAAGTGAACATCCCTGCAGCATCCTTCATGTTTGATTCATCCCTTCACCCTGTCGGTTTTTCTCGCCATCGCCTGCATTTCACAGTGACCAGCTCGCCGGTGCGTAACTCTAAAACCACCCCACTGGCGCAGACCTTTTCACGAATCAAGGTGAGGCGCCCCAAATCCATCGACCCCCTGAGATTCGGGGATTGCTAGGTGTCCAACGAAAAAAAAAATCCATGGAAAGCTGGAGGGTTTTAACCGGTTTTAACTAACAGCAAACGCACCTGAAAATTGGCCGGGCCCCAAGAGGAAACGAGTATTCCAACCATCTATTTTCAGGCGCTATGTTAGTTTTAGGGAAAGTAACCATCCAGTCCTATCTGCGATTGATGATGATTGATGATCATCGATGGGTCAGTTTTGGATTTCCAGTCATTCCACTCGACTTTTTGCAGGTCTGGGGCGGACACGTGTCAAGTGGAGGTGTAGCTATACAAAATAGTTGGATTCCTATGTCTTTCTCTCGTTCTTGTGTTTGTTTGGAAAAAAATCTTTTGCACCAAACAAACATCTCAAGAACTACGACTACGAGTTGAAATTAACTCTCCAGGGAACTAACATATCCCACCATGAGGAGAAGGAAAAAATCATCTTCAAAACTACCCCTTGGGAGGGGATATCTTAGTCGTTCCCTGGAGGGAATTTTCTACAGCTCACTGGAGTCAGCCAGAAACATCCAGAATTTTGGTGTGGCAATTGCAGCCAAGATGTGATCTCTTAAGGTCAGTGTAGTGTCTATATCATATATAGTATATGTATATTGTATGATCTGTCAAGGAAATGATATCAGTTGATAGGATAGTATATCATATCATGTCATGTCATATCATATCATATCATCTCATATCATATCATGTGGTACCATATCATATCATATCATATTGAAGTAACTATTCATACCAATTCTACATCCTATCATATTGATTACATTACCTTACACCACATATATGATTTTATTGCGTGTTTCATATTAAATGATATCAATTATACTGTTAATACTATGTTGTATGATATCATGCAAAAACAAAGTCAACATATAAAATATAGGTATATATAATGTATTGACGCATCCATATCTACTCACTTGGCCAATGGACCCTGAAATTAAAGTTTGAACTTTATTTTCCCTACTAAATATGTAATCCCAAAAAGTTTGAAGCTTAGCCATTGGCCAAGTAAGTATAGTCTATATATATATACAACAAGAGCTCCAAAAGAGTCCATTCCATAAGAATTCTTCAAAGTATAGAAGCTGCAGCAAGAGTCCAATATCAAATATCTACCAGCCAAGCTACCAGTGAGATATTCTGCATGTCAGATTACAGCGGTCACTATATTTCCAACCCAAACAATGCACTATTATAAGGAAGATCCTTCAAAATTACCATATATTTGCTACTTGTTTGATCTCCCAACAAATAAGTCCCATTCAAAATTTCCCCAGGATTACTGTCTAGATTCATCCAAAATTACCGCAAAAAACAGCTTGCCCGACCAAGAGACCTGTCCATCTTTCGACTTCTCCATGACCACTTTGTGACAAAAAGTTTCGGAGGCAACCTTCAAATTGGGATACCACCTGCCAGCTGCCGCCCAAAAAAATTTGATCGAACAACGGCATTGATTGGTGAGTTGGGATGGAACGATGCGTTTTTTCTTTGTTTTTTTTCAAATGAGTTTTGGGATGATCACTTCTTGAGGATATTAGCTGAGCTTAAAAGAACTGGCTTACAATATACATCTTACAAGGAAACCACTCCGGCCGTGACTTCTTCTCTTTATGATCTGGCATCGTATAGGAATGACTTCATAGATGCGACCAAGCCTTAACATGGGCTCGATGAAGGCAGAGAAACAATCTTCACGACCTCCTGCAGTGACAAATGTCAAGTGAAACATGGATTTAAAGAAATTTGACTAGAGAGGTGACGGTATGTAACGTATATGTTTACTGGAACCGAACTAGTTGCTTCCTGTTCTCCTAAAGAGTCACGTAGCATGAGAGGTGTAATATTAAACACTGTCTTGAGGCCATGTAAGCAACTGGCTGACTGGCTGTTTCCACTGGGCTTCCAATTTTTTTCCAACAACGCCCTCGAGGCTTGGGTTTTGTTACTACCTTCTCTCTCATTCTGTCAATGTTGACTTACACTTGCCAATTTCAAAAGAAAACACTAAACGATATGCTCTATATACATGTATACAAAAAAAATCACGCTATAAGCAATTACAGGGATGATTTAAGCAATCACAGGTATGAATTAAGCCACACCGGCCATGATTTCTACCTAAATCCCCGGGTGTTGTGATAGAAAGATACGAGTACCACCCCATCATTTGTCCCTTTTGCGATTCGGAAGACCTCCATCTGTGTTGAACTGTGTGGGTCCTGCGACGGTGGGACTCGACAAAAATCGTGACTCGAGAGTGGATGTTTTCCTGTTGAAGCCAGTGATCGGATCCTGAATTCACCATGGGAATATTGAGGAAAAAATCGTAAGGATGCAAACAATAAACAATTCATGACTGAGGTGAATAGAATTGCATTTGTATAAATAGATATGCATCGCACACAAAAATTTACAGTCAAAACCACTATCAGGAAAACGTGTAATCTTTCAACATTAAACATTGATACATTTTTTCATTCTGCCCAAAGGAATCCTTTGGAAGTGCAAACTTTTCTCCCTCAAACTAAAGAGCCCACCGGACTGCCCCAATCCCAAGAGCCGCACCCGGCCGCGGCCGCCTGCCCCTGGTAGATATGCTCCGTTGTAGTCCGGGTTGCGGCTGTCCCCCGTCTCTTCACAGGCCCTGCAACTGTACGGTTGTGTTCAAAGAGAGTCGTCCAGTTGGGCCACTGACACATGAGCATGTTAAAGTCCTGACATGTCTGTTAGCATGTAATGAAATATAAGATAATAACATCATACAACATCGTATGAAATAATATGATATACTATGATCATGATATCATATGATGATATATGATGTAATATAATCTAAACGAGACATAAATATGATGTAACATAATACAGTATGACATAACATGACGTTACACATGTCGGTCACGTGGATTTCAACAAATCCTCATCAAATCCCCGGCCTCAAGTGGGGAAGGTAAGAAGCTCATCACTCTCAGAATTACCGGGGTTGACCGGCACCATTTGTATGGGTCAAATCCTTCCAAAAAATATGGATCAATGTTTGGGTTCTAGGTATCTATATACAATATATATATATATATGTCATGTTTCTATAGATGTATATGTTATTATATGTTCATGTTTATCTAAATGTTTTAGAAACTATCATTTCCATTCATTTCCTATGATTTCATCATCTTCGAAGATGTGTTGTCTTCCTTCTTATATTCATATCACTTATACATGATTCATTCTTTTTTTGTTCGCTTCTACCCCCACCAAAACATTCAACAAATCCCACCAAGAAAACCCTTCCAGCCCGATGTGGTGAGCCGAAATTGCGGCCTTAAAAAGTCATCCACCTCCTCCATGGGTGGAAAATTTTCCGCCACCTTCACGGCTCCGCTCTCGCCGCGATAGCGTGAGTCGTAGCCCTCCAAACGTTCCTAGAAAAGTTAGGCAGTTGCACCGTTCGGAAACGCGCCGAGTCCACGAGTCCACGGGCGATCAACAGGTCTGTTTCGACTTTTGAAGGTGATTAAAACATACAGATGCATAAAGGATAGTTGGAAATTCTAAGTGGACTGTTAATTTTATGACTTCGAAAGCAACCTTTTTGTCAAATCTCTTTTGTGTGGCAATGGGACGGCTCATGGGACATTTTCGAAAAACTACTTTCAATAGAACAGGTCAAAAAGGCCCAGAATTAATCAAGAAAAATGAAGAACAAGAAAAGAGGAACATAAAAACGTGTGGCTTGCGGGCCCAAGCGCGATGGACTTGAAATGTGGCAAGACCTCTTGATAACCTGGCCAGATCACCGTGTACATATGGCACGAGACAACAGTTCAGCAAGGGATGAGATGTACCCAGTAGAATATTAGAATGATACAGAATTGATTCACATCAGAAGACAAATTATTGAATCTCACACGGACCTCTACCTCCGACATCCTCTAGCATCTGTCATAGCTGAGGGAGTGTGCTGTGATTATGACTATGCGACTATGCAGATGTGTTGGGTGACATTGCTTGGAATCAGCTTTGTAGACTTCTACAAATGCAATTTCATTCGCCTTTGATATGAAACAGTTTGGGTTGTCCCCCTTCCCGATAATGGTGGTAAATCGAGCTTTATAAGGGAACGCCCTAGTAAAAATGATTTTTTTGGGGGACAACTATAGTCACTAGATGTCCCTAGACTTTGCCATCTTGAGGGAAACGTCTATCAGGCAACTGTTGATGGTTCAGAAATCCGGCTGAACCATTGAGGTTAGTACTTTACAACCCAATAAATCTTATAACCCAACTGGTGCTTAAAACCCAAACTGGGATTTATAATCCGTATTCAAAACATCCCAGGTCCGAAGATTCGCCAGGATTTCCGACACAATCAACGTTAGAATCCTTTTTTGCTCGGCATTTTACACTCCTGTAAACTAAGATAGCTGGCTGGAAAATCCACCATTTTTCCATGGTATTTTACCAGTAAAGATGGGGATTTTCATGGGGATTTTGTTAGTTTCAGGGAGGGTTTTCGAGTCGCAAATTTCCTTGCACCAGGCAGCTCCAACCAGTACAGCCCTCTGCGGCCCAACGATCAAAGTCTTCAGGAGCTCCACGTACCCACCTGCAACTTGGCCAACAACAACAACAACAACAACAACAACAACAACAACAACAACAACAACAACCACAACGACGACAACAACAACAACAACAACAACAACAACAACAACAACAACAACAACAACAACAACAACAACAACAACAACAACAACNACGACGACGACGACGACGACGACGACGACGACGACGACGACGACGACGACGACGACGACGACGACGACGACGACGACGACGACGACGACGACGACGACGACGACGACGACGACGACGACGACGACGACGACGACGACGACGACGACGACGACGACGACGACGACGACGACGACGACGACGACGACGACGACGACGACGACGACGACGACGACGACGACGACGACGACGACGACGACGACGACGACGACGACGACGACGACGACGACGACGACGACGACGACGACGACGACGACGACGACGACGACGACGACGACGACGACGACGACGACGACGACGACGACGACGACAACGACAACGACACGACAACATCATCATCATCATCATCATCATCATCATCATCATCATCATCATCATCATCATCATCATCAACATATCATGCAGCCTCAGGTAGATGCAAACATCCGATGGAGACAAGGCATGAGAAGCGTGCTGAGAGGATTTGAGAGGTCTTTTCTAGTGGCCTTTGTGACTTATGTTCAGAAGTTCTCATGACATACGGCTGCCGCGCGAATATGATGCAAGGCTTACTAGTCGTCTTGTTTCTAGCCACATTTTCCTTAGGTTTCGCTGTTCTTTCTCAGGTATGGATGCTCAGTTTGCACTTGGTCAAGATGCTCCCTCCATTTGCATAAATCTTGGTGCCAAAGGCCCGAAGGCGGGCCAAAATTGTGCACCCAAATTCCACCACAGCTTTAATAGGGGTCATTATATTACCGACCTAAACCGCGCACTGTTGTAGGGAGAATCCCACAAAATCACCGTACATTTGCATTGTTTGATTCCACCAAAAACGGGTCCTATTTAATGACCCCTGTGCGTAAAGAAACCACAAATAATCTTGTTAGTTGACGCCAAGCTGCATGTTATAGTTGATTGCACTGCTACCACCCAGCGTCTTCCCACGTTCCAGATCAATGACTCTTCCACATGGCAGCAAATGCTCTTGAGGTGTAGAGCGGAAACCCCAATCCACCTGACCCAGCGGGGCCGTAAGTCATAGCAGGTACCAACCACAGTGGGATGGGATGACCTACCTAAACTAAATCCAATTAACCTCCAATTTTAACCACAAGGTATTGGGAGCCTCAACTTGGGCCATATCTGGAGCTCCCCTGGAGCGCCGCATACCTACAGGACCTGAGACAATTCCCCTATCTATCATGAACCAAATCCCTTCCTGGCTCACCCCTCCAAAAGATTCAGCAGTTCAAAGTCAGTCCCAAAAAAAACAAAAGAGCCTCTGATTGCCACAATGAGTACATCCTTGGGGAGCTGGTGCTGTGTCAAGTGAATCATGTGATGCTAATTGCGCTGAAGCAAAGGAATACCACATGTTTAATGCAGTAACGGCTTGCCTGAACAAATCTGAGTGATCCAAATTCATCAAATTCATATCGAACTTTAATACCAAACACAAGAACCGATAGAGATATCTGAAAAAGTGCACTGCAAGAAATCACACAAAACTTCCATAGCAGTGGCCAAAAAACGGATTGCAATATATAACTAGCCATCTCATGGCACGGGCATCTCTATCAATGGATTCAGTCGCTTGCCAACCAGGATTAGCCCCATGGGAAGCAATGCTATTGCTATGAAGGGTGCATGCAAATCCTATCCTCTTATTATCTGATCGAGTCCATAAGTGTATCATGTTGCATCTGTGAAACTCACTGGAACTGCCTGAAACTCTTGCAGAGTTGGCATTGCAGAAAGCCCACCTTGTATTACATTTCTATGACTTTCCATCAATATTCTTCCATAATTCCATCATAATCCAATCTTCCATTCCATCAATTCTGAAGTCTCAAAAATCCCATTCATTTACCCATAGGATCCATGTGACTGGTATATGTTCTCCACATGTTTGCTTGATTTGTTATGGGAATTTCATGTAGGTAAATATACCATATTTTTTCCATGGATCCTATGGTTATGGCTTTATTCAAAATTCCCATTTGGATGTTTCCTAAAATGGTGGTACCCAAGAACCATGGGTTTTCCTACTAAAAATGATCATTTTGGGGTGTTTTGGGGGTACCACCATTTAAGGAAACACCCATTTATCTTCCACCAACTTCCCGACGAAATCACCGAGAATCTTCTTGGGCATCTGAACCTCCCTACTGCGATGTGCTTCTCCACCCGCTTCCAGCAGCAACACTGAGGCGCCACTCTTCGCCAGCCGCGCGGCACAAGGGCAACCAGCACTGCCAGCACCCACCACGATGTAGTCGAAGGTCATGGATCTCAGGATGGATAGAAGTTAAAAGGTGGGTGGAGATGATGATGATGATGATGATGATGATGATGATGATGATGATGATGATGATGATGATGATGATGATGATGATGATGATGATGATGATGATGATGATGATGATGATATA
>DF239191.1:8073-44728 GCA_000507305.1 Breviolum minutum Mf 1.05b.01 | reverse complement strand
ATGATGATGATGATGATGATGATGATGATGATGATGATGATGATGATGATGATGATGATGATGATGATGATGATGATGATGATGATGATGATGATGATGATGATATGCAAACGCGTTTTACTTATTTTCACTATTTTTGATGGAGAAGATTTGCAAATTGGATATCTGTCATTTTACAGTCTTATAGCAATACTATAAGATCTGTTTTGTGCTTTGTTAGCAAAACAAGAGGGTTCTTGCTCTTGCAGCTGAGTGATCTATCAGCAATCAATGATATCAAAATATGCTCTTCAGGGAACTAACATATCCTCTACCAAGGCGCTTTTGAAGATGATGTTCCTTTTCCCATGGTGGGATATGTTAGTTCCAAGGGAGTATAGACTCATTGATGATGCTGTTGATGGTTCAGAAATCCCAAGCAACCACCTGAAATGTGTAAATCCCTGTTAATAATGGAATAAACTACCATATCAACTGGTTGTTTGCGATTTCTGAACCATCAACAGTTTGATAAGGATTCTTCAACACATCATCAGTCTAAGAGATCAATGCCAACCAAGTTGCCCCAACTCAGCGGTACCAAGAAACCTTTCCTCGAAATCCTGTTGGCCAAAATCAGCATTGGTGAAAATGCCCATGATTTATTTTAGATCTTCCAACATGTTCCGATATTCCCCGCAAAGTTGGCCAGATGGCCAATGAAAAAGTGTTACCTTTTGAAAAGGAAACTTTTTCGTCTTCCAACCAACAACCAATCCATTTTCAGGGGCGAGTTGCTAAACTTCAGGGAGAGCTAGATTCCGGCAGAGCCAGAAGACTTACCCCGCAAATAATGCCCGGGCCCCCTCTGACATTTTTATTGAGCAGTGATGGAAAAAAAACAACAACTTCTGACATTCCATACTGCTTGCTTACTGGGGATCCTTATGATGCCTTATGAAATATATCCCTTTCCCCCTATATATACAACATTCATAAGCGTTTTTGTGGTCTTCGTTACGCACGTGTTTCTCGTGGGTTTCTCCTGCTTTTGGACCGTTGGATTGGCACACAAGGCCCGTTGCTCTGCAGTGCCAGGGTGCTTTCCCTTGGCCCTGGCGAGCTGCCGTAAGCGGCCCATCCTTGGGCCATTCTTGGGCGGTCCAGGTTGAAAGGTGAGAGAGTTTGCCCCATGGAAAAACGTGGTGGGAAGGCAACACACTCCACAACAAGAAAGATCTGAGATTAGCAAACAGTTGTTAGATAGAAGGTGGGTTTTTTTCTTGGCATGCTTACAGAAATACAAGGCGGCTTTACATTGGGCAGTTATCATTTGAATACCTCCTACTTGGCCTCTTCCACAAAGCCCTCATTGTCACAAATGGTTTCAAAAGTCTACGAAGGCTACTAAGGCCCTTCAGCAGAGACCTTGTGGACCAAAAAGTCATGATTCCACCTGAACAATGATCAAACCTTATGCCATTCCATCAAACTGCTTGGTTTACAGGGATACTTAATGTATAATGACTTATTATATTATATATACCTACATATAGTCACCAAGAATTTCAGGTACCCAAAACGAAGCTACTCACCTATATGAGCTGTTTGTAAGGCTTATGTAAGGGAAAACCCACCCCCCAAAATAGCCGAAAATAAGGTTCAGTACGTCCGTTTTAGGTGCCATATAAATGGGTAGTTGTTCATCCCCTTTTTTCAGCTAGAAGTAGGGACCGGGGAACCCCAAGCTTCATACACCAGTCCCAAGCCGCCCCAGCATACATATCAACAATAAACTTCACACATATATGAGTTTCACACATAAAAAAAAAACAAAAAAAAACAAAGTTTCAAATTCCGAATGTTCAAACCAAAAGTTCTAGATAAAGTTGATTCATTGATTCAAACATATCATAGAAATCATTCTACCAGTTCCAAAATGTTTCTTATGTTTCTACATTAACACATGTTTTGTCCATCCACACTTTCTAAGTGTACATTTGCAAACTTCACACGCTATTTCAGTCTGACTATATGCCTTCCTGTCATTTTTTCTGTGTTCCTTCTGCTCTTCATAATTGTTTTCAACATATTCAAGTCTTTCTCTCTGTGTCGTTGATGCTTCTCCTTCTTGTTCTCCAAGCATCCCCTGCAATATTTCCTATCTTCATAAAACAAATCAGCATCCTTTGAAGCATTATATCTCTTACAGTATCTTTTCTACATACCAGTACTATATAGACTACTCATCCCTTTCAGTCTATACGTACCAGTTGGTATAAAGTGGTGGTGTTAGTCCCACATAAGAAAAACACGTCTCATAAATCCATTATATAATTCTTGCACATGAACTTGCAGAGAGTCATGCTCACAGAGAAACAATGCTCATCAATTCTAACCATAACTTTTATGTCCACACAAACTATAGGATAAACTTTATCCAAATTTATCCTAAACTCATTTCAACATTTATCTGTGAACTTTATATGTGACATATGTTTTAATGTAATGGTTTGGTACCTGACAGGTAATATGAAGGTGGAACTTCGAACCCTCCCCCAAAAAAAAACAACCCAAGGTCTTTTTCACACTTTCCCACCAAACTTCCAAAACTTCAAATCCATCCATCCATCCCTTTGAGGGTTTTTTTTCGCCCTCCCAAGAGTCAGCTGGGCCAAAAGTAAAGGCAATGCTCCCAAGGCAGCTTTACCTGGATACTGGATACCCTCAAGTAACCGCCCAGCAGAAACCGCAAGCTGTTGGATGGCAACCAGAAATCCGGCGGGATTCACTCACCAGTTGAGGGAATGGTAGTTGATATCCCATTATTTACAGGGTTTTATACAATACATCCCAGGTGGTGCAGGATTTCTGAACCATCAACAGTATGTTGTCATTATGTTGTCTTTTGCAAAAATTTTGCGAATTTCAATCAAAGAAATGCAGGGAAGCTTTCATAGCCAAGTGAAAAGCTCCGACAAGAACTGAAATCTCTGTTTTTTCATGTTTTTTCGTTAAGACAAAGTGAATTCAAATTCCCATCATTCCCATCTTTAAGCACCCGAGGTCGACGGGAAGTTTTTGGCATTTAACTATCCTTTGGTTGTTCCCAGGTGCCACAATATGACTTTACAACTTGAAGTCTGACCAAGGCAATCAAAATCATAAACCATCTAGTTGGTGTTTTTTCCCACCCATCTGAAAATATGCGCAAGTCAAATTGGATCATTCCCCCGGGGATCGGGGTGATTTTTTTGTGAAATGAAACCACCACCTAGACATTAACATTCCCAAGGCACCAAAGGAGCAGCCCACCAAAAAGCACATTTAGATATGGTGAAATAACTCCACTTATATTTTTGGTGGAATAACTCCCAGTGAAACCCATTTATAATAAGGCCATTTATATAGTTTCCCCATATAACCCCCATGTTAATAAACGATCGGCCCGGCTCCCAGCTTGCATTCCCGCCTGCCGTGGTAAACTGACCATGCTGCAAACGAAGGCCAAGGGCAGCGAGTGCACAAAAGAGGCTTGGAGCGGCAGCTTCCATCGCTTCAAAAGTGGTCGTTAAGTCGTCCCAAAGTCGTTCGTTTCGAAACAGATACAGGTACCGAAGTGCTTCTGACCCCTGATTCGGGTGGGTGTTTTGGGTGTTTTTTTTGGGAACCTGGTGGTTAGGTGTCCTGTGCAGATATTTTTGGATTTTTTGAATGTGTAATGATGGAAGGTTGGCAGTGGTTGAAGGATCAACCAAGACCTCCTTGGCACTCTTGGTTTCAAATTTTGCTCCTGTGAAGCTTCTGAAGATAAGATAACTATACTATACAGATCTCTTGGTGGACATGCATCTGTTAGCCTTTATCTTAAGTTGTCCCATGTAACTATACTTGAGCTCAGGCATAAAAACAGCTGCCTGTTTAACCCATTCATCACATCATGCTGTGGGAAAATACCCTAGACTTTTGAGTCTTTGGTGGGTGGCAACTCAACGAAGTCGTTGCAAGTTTTGGACCCTTCTACCACGATCTTTGGAAATGTTTTCGAAGACAGACACGGAGAAAATTCAGGATCGAGGTACGATCAAGTGTGAACTAGTTGGCAGTTGAACGAACCCACTTGAAGAATATGCGCAAGTCAAATTGGATCATTTCCCCAGCGATCGGGATGAACATTAAAAAATGTCCGAAACCACCACCTAGTGGGAAACTACTATGTTGAGGAGTTGTTTAGGAGTTCAACTTGTTCCAGCTCTGTGAAGATACTGCAGACTGAGGACACCCAACGTTTTGAGGAGTTTGATCTCATACTCCTCACAACTGGCAACTTATCACAATGTTGGAATGGGCAAGCCGCCATGATCGTGCACCCACTTTTGTAGGGTTTGCCAGAAATTGCTGCACATCATTCTACATTCTCACTTTTTTTGAGGAGACAAGCATATGCTGAAGCACGGCATTGGTCTGTTTAATTAAAATAAACCTTTCATTAAATCATACATCTTCCTGTCTTCAGATTGACATCAAGCCAAAGAAATGCCATCGAAGAGCTGGGATTCGATGGCAAGGCTTCTGGTTGCACAGAATCTCAACCTACCCCCCAACAAACCCCCGCTCCGCACGCTGCAGTTCCGTTTCGTTGTTGCAAATCATCTCCTTGACCGCCACCTCCTGCCAGAGAATTTGTGCGGAACGACTTCAACTTGGTGAATTTTGAAGGTTGCCGAACCAAGAAATATTCAAATACAGGCTTGATCTACTTAGGTTTTCGCTGGATCACTTTTAGAAGATATGGTCAAGGGTCAGAGGCACATGTGAATGATGGGACTTACTTCTCAAAAAGACTTACAGTACTTCTCAAAAAAGACAAGCTCCGATGTCAAAATGATGTCATCCAAAAGCTGCAGAAGGAGGGAACTTGACAGCATCATAACCGTGGAATGTGAAGCCAGGCGGCCAAGGATCTTCACTTTTCCAAACCAAAAAAAAACTTCAACAAAAAAGCAATCCACCCCCCAAAGAAGCTCTTTTTTGGGATGTTGCTTTTGGTGGAAAAATGTTCCCTTGCGAAAAAATCACCATCCTCTCCTGAAAATTTAAAAAAAACATTCTGACCCTTCCCCTTCCCCTTCCTGTGATTCGCAGTGTGCGGCCCAAACGACACCAAAGGATCCCATGCCAAGAGGTTCAGAGATGACACCTCAGTTTGGGAGTTGTCATCCATGGCATCCATGGATCCCATGACCATGGGCTTTTTTGGGCAGGAGGATTTTTCGGAGGAATCTTTGTTGGCAAAGGCCCCTTTGGTAACAAAAACGACCACAAGAACCAACTGGAGGTTCCAAGATCCGTGGATTGTTTGGTGGTTTTGTTGATGAGGAAGATGTAATTACACGTTTGAGGGTCCGATGTGTTCCAGGTAGGAACACAAAACTATCTTATGAAAAAAAAGGATGAACACAACAGGATGATGATAAAATGGATGGAAAATTGGATGGAAAATTATCAGGGCTATCCAGAGGAAGAAAAAGAGAACTTCTTGAATGACGACCAATAATCATGGGAAATTGCAATCAAAAAAATGGCTGCTGAATTGGAATATTCGATCATGGTACCACGACATCACCAGTTCCAAATTTCAAAATCGAATTTCAGTATTTGCCAACATACGAGTACGTTTTTGAAAAAATACTTCAAAGTGTGCGTGAAAAATTGAAAAATATTAAAGATAAAAATAAACCAAAAATACAACGGTTTTTTTTGCTCCGAAAAAATCTCTGCAAGTCAAAGTCACATTGGACAGCCCCGATCTGCACCACAACACCACTGGCGAGCTCTACGGCTGCTTGTTGTTTCGGTGACATTTGCGGCTGGTAAGGTATCCGTAAACGTAGAGGGCCTGGGGGGATGACAAGTTGCTGAGATTTGACCGACTCATTTAGCTGGTTTGGGGTGGTTTGGGGGATTCCTGAGGGATTTGTATTAGGGATTGTTATGAAAGTGGTATACCTAGAATCCGAAACCACCAGACCACATTGCCCCAAAAACCCACCAATTTGCCATTGGTTGATACATGTAACGAGGTAGAAGATGTTGAATAACCAGCTTTGGGACAAGAGAACAAGCTTCATTGAGCCTGTCAAAACCTTTCTCGAATGTAGTTCATACATGATGAAACTCTTGAGCTCAAACAAGGGAGTCCAAAGACTATGTAAAAAAACAAGTTTGTAAGTAAGGAATCTTAATCGTCCAGAATTGGGGACTATTATCTTCATTGTCTTTGACCTCCAGGGTATATAATGTATATACATATAATGATTAAGAAATATATGATATATATATATATATATATTTATATGTACTACCATGATCTCTTGTGGCTGTTGCCCCTATTCAAGAGCAAGTCTCAATACCCCAACTGACGGTTCGGAGTTGAGTGTAGTTTCAATTCAACCAAGAATGATTTCAGCTTCTGTCACAGCCAACTCAACCCCATCAGTTCAAGGCAAGTGGCTTGCTGCCATAGGACCTGGGCATCCCTTGATGATAGGTACTTGCCATCCAAAGCAAGGTGACTGCATCACCAAGTGTTGTGGACTGACCCTTCCTGGTGTAGGGGTAGCTCGTGACCCAACGCTGCTTGGTCGAGTGACACTGGTGTACCGTGTAGGCGTAGCGTAACGTGTGGGTGTAGCATAGCGAGCAGGTGAGTTTGTCAGAGGAACTTCAACCTCAAGTCAACGACAAAATGCTGGGTGTGATGCATATTTGGTGGTGGAAACGACTTTTGGATATCTCTGAAGACCAAAACAAAATAAAAGATGTGGCTCTAGAAAATATTGGTATTACTGCTACCTGTATATGTACTGTATATGACATAATGATACCACTGAGTATGCATGCACATGTCAAGTTGGTCCAGTGTTGGTCAATCACAATTGCTACAGCTTACGGTATTCAAAAGGGCCTCTCAGCTGGACATAAAATTACATAAATGATGTTTATTTGGGTGTTTCCTAAAATGGTGGGTTTTCCCCCCAAATCATCCATGGATTAATAGGGTTTTCCAATATGTATCAACCATTTTGGGGGTAATTACCCCTGTTTTTGGAAACACCCATTTCTGTCAGATTTAGTTTAGATACCTTCAGTAATTTAGTTATTGATAGGTACCACATTTTGGATCCTTCAATCGAACTTCTGAGCCTTTGAGGCAAAGTTTTGGAAGAAAAAAGCATGGAAAATACTGAATGCTTGCTTTTCTAGTTGGTGGTTTCAACCCAGGGTGAAAAATATTAGTCCAAATGGGAATCTTTTCCCCAAATAGAGGTGAAGACAAAAAGTATTTGAAACCACCACCTAGTTGGTTTTCAACGGAAAGGTATAGAAAAGTAGGAGAAAAAAAAAACGTCCAAAACCGTCCCCCCTCCTTCATTTGGTTCGCCTGCATGGGGCAGATGACTCGTGCCATCGCGATGGATTTAATGCCAAAAGTTCCAAGAGAATTTCTGTGCAAAAAACTCCCTTCACTTTTTTGCCAAAAGAAAAAAAACGGTTTCAAAAAACACTTGTTACTTGTTTCATACAATAACAACCTATACAAACAACTTACAAAACAACCCTGGATGTTTCATGGTTTCTCATTTTGAATCTCTAAGTTGGAAACTTGATAGCTGCTTCTTTGAGAAACCTCAAGGGATCAGGAAGTGCTATGGAATCATATAGGATGAAATCTGGCTACAAGGCGGTAAGGAATGATAGCCAAGATGAGGATGATCCTATGGGTTTAGGTCTTCTTTCTTCCATAGTTTATATATCCGTTACACCAGTAGACAGCGATCTTGTGGGATACTCATGTCTTCCCATTCTCTCTTGTGCTTGGGCGCGGATACTAGAAAACTGTTCTTTTTTCCACAAATGATATGAATTTTCTCCGTTTCATGTGCCAGGTTAGCTGCAAATTCTGCTTATAGATGATTTTGATCCGTAGAAGCGCAACTTCAGGAACACAAAATCTGCAGCAACATCGGTGGCCCATGCTTCGATGAAACGGCCGAAATACATACCGAACACCAGGGCTTCCACGGTGAAAAATTCCACCAGCCATGCTACGAAATGTCATTCACTGGTCTGAAATCCCAACACATGCTGCCAATGCCTCAGAAATCACGAAATGCATCGAAGTTAGAAGCACTGCCAGTTGTTTTTTCACACCCTCTTTTTGAGGGGGCAGATCACCATGTGCAAAATAACCTGATTCAAACAGCTCGTGCATCTGAATATGGCCTGTGTTGAAAACAAACTGAGCAGTGAAGATGTACATCAACAGTCTTGGTCTTCCCTAAAATCCAGGTACAACTCCCAGCAACCCAAAAAAAACAAGATGAAACCTGATGAAACATGAGCCATGCAAAAAAAAACCTCCTACTTTCCATTATACTGGTTAGTTAATCGGGATCCTTATAATGGTTTATCATAATCCATATATAAATGGGTAGTATAGTCCCCTATATACAGAAAACAACCAGTGTTTTTTAATTGCTCACATGTTGACATCTAATTTCCAATACAGCGCATCACTGTGGCACTTGACTGATTCACTGCTGGCCATGGTTTTTTGACAGCTTTTGCAGTAAATCAGGGGTGGACCACCAGGTCTAACAAGACTTGTGGATGGTTGTAACCGAAGGACATCGACACTGGGATTTGGACATTAAAACAAAAACAACAGCTTTGACAGAGTCGAAACATACAGTGAAAAACAGTGTTGTGTTGGCCTTTTCCAACTGTGTGGAACAACGTATTCGGAGCGCAAGAGTTCTCTTGTCACACGTGGCTTGAAAAATGGGCTCACAAGAAGATTGTCAGTTACCTTCTTTACCTAGACCCTCCAAAAGTGTCGAAATTCAGCCCCTACGTCGGTTTTGGTGGTGTTTCGGGGCACAAAGGTCACACACCCTTGGAGAATTCTGGTATAAATATATGCTATATACATTTGATATTCTGGTATATAGCCATCCGTTAATTTACTGCAAAGACTGGATTCTGCTGGGTGAGACTTTGGCTTATTCCGCAACGGCGACGCGATCAAAAAGGTGTGCGAATCTTTCATGGCAGAACATAGGATTTTTCAGGGAAAAAGTGTCCTACAATACCTGGTTGGTGGTTGAACCATCCATCTGAAAAATATGATGGTCAACTTGGATCACTTCCCCAAAGATCGGGGTGAACATGAAAAATATTTTCAAACCACCAGCTAGATACAGTTGCTTGATATCTCCATCTCTCTCTCTGCAATTATATATCTCAATCTAGTCTAGTTGGTGGTTTCAACCCATTTGAAAAATATTAGTCAAAATGGGAATCTTCCCCAAATAGGGGTGAAAATAACAAATGTTTGAAACCACCACCCAGTAGTTTGAAGGTTGATGAATAATGCTGCTTATTGGGATTCATCTTCAGCGGCATCTACTGGGTTGCAAATACTGGATAGACAAGATCCTTAGGGAGCCTCCGCCTGAAGGCATAGGGGAACGGCCGCTGCTTGAGACTTATGGCATTTTGCTTCGGGTGCACTCTATGATTCACTCTAATTATTCCGCAAGACAAATATCTACTAACTAGTATAGCTATATACAAATGTCGGCTGAATTTTTTGTTGCATACTTTTGTTTATAATCAAAAAACCATTTGATCGCTGCACCAGTTCAGTGTACTGCCTGGAAATGATTGGAAATGTACAGTCAGTGGGGCATCACACCCCGACATCATGGGGCATCACACCCCGACATCATGACCTCACACACCGTGTGGCACAAAAATCGATAAAGACCTCTGAGGGACGGTCCCGTCATGTCATGAATGATAGAAATTCGATCATGAATATATGTTCGATTGATTTTTAGATATAGGGTTTTTGGAATTTTTGGGTAGCTAAACTCCACAAACCTATATTTTCTATATAGATTAAGATGTATATAATATGATATATCCTTGCAATAAAACGACAAGTTTCAACCTGAACCAAAACACTAGATGATCCAGGCAAGTACCGTTTGGTGCGTATGTCAATCCCACCATGGATACAAAAATATCTAGAGCCGTTTTCACCTCATGAAAGACATCCCACTCTACAACATGAAAAAATATGGGGAAAAAATCACCTTTGATGATCAATGTACCAAAAAACGCTTAAATCCTCTGGATGTCGAAAATTCGTACGAGTATCGTACGAGTAATAGTTTCATCTACCTGCAGGAAAGTATAACCCCACTTCATGGTAGTGCGACAAAAGAAAAGGTGGAATTTTGACTTCATTGCACCCCCAAGTCAGAGCAACAATTACTTTACACTCGACCTTTAAAACTAACAGCAAACGCACCTGAAAATAGGCCGGGCCCCAAAAGGAAATTCCTCTTCCAACCACCCATTTTCAGGTGTTGTTCCGTCGGAAATCCCATGAAATTTCGACTTGAAGGCCCATCAAAACAACTCCCTAAGGCTCCCCAAAAACCACCAGCTCGGCCCCTTTGTCCCGTGGCGTCCAAACGGCCACTCGTCAGCTTTCCCGCTGGCGGACTCAGCGTCCCGGACGCGGCACGAACTTTTCGGAAACCATTGGTGCTCGCCTCGGATTTTCCGGAGTACCCTCCCTGAAACTAACAGCAAGTGGAAACACCTGAAAATGGATGATGGTTGGAAGACGATCGTTTCCTTTCGGGGCCCGGCCTATTTTCAGGGGCGTTTGCTGTTAGTTTTGGGGAGTAATCCATGGATTCGTGAGACGTGGATGGAGAGTGAAACAAAAGGGAACTGCCCCGATTCTTGGGGTGAAGAATACAAAAAACCACAAAAAAAAACAGCTGTGCTAAAAATTGAATGTTTGTTCTAACAACAAAAAGTGCTGCAAGCATTTGAGAATGAGGGTTTCCAGTCATTTTGAGATCAGTTTCCTTTCAACATCAGATTGCATCATCACTTAAATATCAGAGGCTTCATTTAATGATTTACAGTATGACACATGACATATCTACACCGAAGTTTAACATGGTTCACCTCAAAATCAGCCCATCGAAAAGGAGATGAACCGAACTTAGTGTGGAAATCATATGAAATCATCATGGTTTCAGTTGAACCATTCGTTCAATAGGGCTGTGGACAAAGCCTTGGGGTTCCACACCATGTTGTGGCCTCCCCGTCCATCAATTTGTCCAGTACTCTTGCTCTGTTGCATCCTGATCAACCGATGGACCAACATATCAAGCCATTTATATAGATGCCCTTTCAGGCTATTTATTCACATCTCCAAATGTGAAGTGCATAACTGCATAACTCAAACCTCAAATTTCACCGCAGCCTCTGTGCCAATTTCACGATTTCATACGTTGGCAAGGAAAATAAGATGCAACAGGCCTCAAAAGACCTAAGTCTTCTGGTCCCAAAAACCAGTCTCAAAATCAAGTTTACAACTTTTACCTGTTTGTTTCATATGGAATGCTCATTTCATGGTTTATATAAAACACTCCCTAGATATATAACTGGATAGGATTTCATCCCCCTACAAAAAAACCCAAAGGAACCAACCGTTTGGGGCCCCTGTTTTCATCGACCTCGAGGTCGGATCTGGAGCTTGGGCGACAACCTCAGCTTTTGGATCCGGTAGTAAACTCACCATGCAGATAAATACCGGGTCCCCAAGTTTAACATATAACCCTATACCTCCAGGGAAATTAACATATCCCACCTTGGGAAAAGGAAAATCATCTTCAAAATGCCATTTTTGGGGGATATGTTAGTTTCCTGGAGGGTATCACCCTAACATATAACCTTAACATATAACCCTAACATATAACCCTATATCACCAGTTGGTACCCTAACATATAACCTTAAAACAAAACCTATAAAAAGGATGGGATTTTCCAATCCAAAGTTCGGAATCTCCAGGAGGAGCCAAATTTTCAGGTGAACCAGCCGTTAAACTTTAGTAAAGGTACTTGGTAGGTAGCTTTATCTACCATTATTTGACAAGGTTTTAGCACTATCCAACCGGTGGTTGGGTTCATGGGATTTCTGAACCATCGACAGTAAGGGAAAAATCTCGCAACCTGAAACAACCAGGTTTTTAATGGGTGGAAATGGTGAAATAACCATTTTTCATATGTAAGGATTTGGTTCATCATCCAATTGAATCAACCGTTTATAAATGGATGCTTCGGTCCCCGGGAGAAATACATATCATTAGTAAAGATCGATCAATAAAGCATGGCATATTATATGATATATGAAGTATGCAGAATATACAGACTACAAAACAAACGTCGGATCTGCTCAGAATATATATATATATGCCTACATCTGTGTCTCAGAATTCACAAAGGGAGTAGGCCTTGTAGTATGCATGTCCCTGCAAAATGATGTTTTCTTGCCAAAGGAGTCACATTATCCCTGAGCCCACGAGCGCAAAATGACTCCGACGACATACCATCTGCAAAATCTGAGAATTCCCAGCCGCGGATTGCGTTGCCCATGGCGCATCTTTCCTTGGGCAATTTGTTTTTCAACCCTGAAATTGATCAAGTCTTTACCAAATGGATCATCAAATGGATTACAGACCCCCTGAAACTTCCACAGCAGCACCACCTGAAAAAAAAAAACACTCTTTGAGTTGCTTCCAGATGGAGTTTCCTTTGTGGGGCTTCCCAGCTACGAGGTGCAAACTGTTCCTTTTTTTTCGCCAAGATGCTTTACTTGGCTACTCGGAGCACCCACTGGCCCTTTAACCTAGCAGCACAGGGCGCTTTCAAGACGTGGCAAGGAAAAACCTTAAGGGATTGGTGAGAATTGATACCCTATTTTCAGGGCACCATTTGAGACAACCGAAAAAACTGGAAGGTGTTTAGGTATAAAGTCATATACCTACATATTTCATAGTGTCGTAGAGTTTAGATACGGTCGTTCGTTTTTTTGCACATCATCTGCCCAAGAACAGCCAAAAAACATGGAGATCTCTAATATAGGCTATTAAATCAATCGATTCAAAAAAAACATATGGGTGTTTCCAAAAATAGGGGTACCCCAAAATGGAGGGTTTATAATGGAAAACCCTATTAAAATTGGATGATTTGGGGATGCTACTATTTTTGGTAACACCCATATGAAACCAGTCCAACAAATTGAGACTCGGATTTCCCGGCTGACTCGGTTTTTCCTCGCTACCTGATGAAGCAACGGTAAGAACTGCCGCTCCAATTCCCATCGACGCCTGCCGATTTTTGCTGCATCGTTCCATGTCCAACACGTCGGACATGGACGGCAACTTATGATTATTGTCGGTCAAGTTCTGAAGAAACCTGGAAAACAAATCTAGAAATGATCAGATTGCATTGTTGAGCAAAGAATATACCTAATGCTGTTCTTTTCTCCGATGTTGTGAACAAACTCTAACAGTAACGACTTCACCAACATTCAGCCTACCGCATGAATGTTATGAGATGGCATGGGTCACGTCTTCATTCCGTGTTTATACAAGTCCTTGTGTAGCGGTGTCCTTCAACTTTTTTTGTTGATCCCTTCGGAAAAGGTTGACAATTTTGTGGAATTTCATATTTCATGTGAGGTTCTTTTTGGGGGGGGTCGAATCATTACTGGATCTTTTTTCATGCCTTCCTCATGACACCAACCCCCCGGAGTTCTCATTGTGACATAAATCGCCTCGCGACACCCGACTCAAACCCCTATCAAATGAGTCGTGTTCCGCCCCCATCTGCAGTATAGATCTTGGTAGATCTTGTTATGTTTGATTCTAAATTATCCACCTTTTTTTGCCCCGTTTCCCCCCAGACTTTGAGTTGATCAAGAGATCCGTGATTCGTTAAAAAAGACTTGTCCGTTGCAAACCGACCTATACTTTGGTTTGAAGGATCTTTGTTGCAGCAATGTGTGGTGCCAAATTGATTGAATTGCCCAACAGCTTGAAGAATTAGGAGTCATGGTACAAGCAACTCCCAAATCGACAAGCAAACCCCAAATCTCCGCGGGTCTGCTGAACCACCTATTCCGCCGCAGCTGATGACGAAGGCTATTGATCGCCTCCTTCTCGCTATCGCGGTCGGTGCCTGACAAGCAATAACGATTCGGAAAATCTGTTTTTCGAGTCGAACTTCCACAGAATATATGTTGGCCCCTCAAAGCTGAAATCCGGAAACATTCTAATTACTCTAGATGGAAGTTTCAGAATACTCACGAATGGTATATAGAGTAATTACCATCAATCTATGATAAATCTATCATAACTGCACAAACCAACAGGATCCAACAGGTGAATCACCAGGAAATTCCCAACAAAAAACTCCATTTGCCTATAGAACGCATTTGATCCTTCAATTCTTCCAACTCCATAATCAGCTGGGCAAACCTCAGGAGGTTTTGCTGGGATGGGTTTTTTTCGGGGATGTTTTTAATGAAGGACATGCAAAAAATAAGGCGCACTTGGCTATTGACAGCTATTGATGATATATTGATATCTTTACATCTTCATCAATAAGAGCAACAAACAATGATCAATGATGGACCCATTCGCAAGTCGCGGTCATCTGAAGTCAAGATCATGCCTGTGTGAAAGGCTCGGCTACTTCACTCCTAACTGCTGTGACGTCAGCATTTTGAGGGTACTTTTATCAGATAGAAACTTGCGTGGAGACACTGGACCAAAGTCTGGATACAAGGGAACCTGAAACGAAAACACCTTTTTATGCGTTTTGTCTTAGACCAAAGACCCCCAGCAATTGCACTACAGGCCCAAAGATGCAAACAGTTGGATATCAAATCTCGATGCTGGGTCGTTATCCAATGCGCTCGGTTCTTCCCTACTCAGGAACTACTATCAAGTCTCCCTGGAGTGGGCATCCTCACTTCTCCGGAGAAATGCAGCTTCCAGGTTGACGCATAGCTTTCACGGCCGTTTCCTGCTGTTTGTTGGGACCAGGTTTAGAAGTTCACCATATCAACAGTTCAGCTTGGTGAAAAGCAACTTATTGAAATGTAAAATACAACACTTGGGACGTCTAAGTGATGGTACTTTCTCTCGCTACTGTTTTCCAATATGCCACATCAGGTTTTGTAACTGCTGTGGCTCTGATTCCCAAAGACATATCAGCTAACCCCCAGTTTGGCCATATCTCCGTATGATTCCTTCAAATCGTGATGCATGCGCTTATCATCATTCAAATATATATATATATATGTATGTATATGTATATAACTTATATATACATATTTCATCTTACGTGTAATTATATATTATAATTTACATATCAAACGCACACAAGCAAGTTGAACTGCGTTTTTTTAAACCCAACACTTGAAACAATGGGACGCTCACCTTCATGTGCTTGGAGGTGGTAATCGCCTTAGGTCGGGATCGCCCATTTTGAACCCCGCCTGGTTGCGTCGTTCACTCGTTTTTGGTGCTCAGAACTGCAATAACATGTGCATTTTACTATCATTTACCATTCCAACTCTACAAAAAACACAAAAAAAAGAAGACACAGTAGACTGAAGAGGGTTTTTCCGTGCAAAAATTGCCATACCAAGTTGACCTCTACTATAACTAAGGGGGTCCATAACTCCAATTTATAGGCTTTATAACTCCCAGTGAAACCCATAGATTTTCAGCCAATGTATATATATATAGGGATTTTCCAACTTAAAACCCCTCCATTATGTATATCAGCCCGGCCCGAAACGCCCCCCCAACCCCCAGGCCACTGAGCGATCCAAGACGTTTTGCAGTTCGTCAGCCAATTGTTGGATGCGATCCAAGAGTTTATTCCTGTCCTCCTCGGCGTCTGCCTGAGGGAGATGTTTTTTTTCATTGCCACAAATGGTGGTTTGTTTTTTTTGGGGGGGAGGTGGAGTTGGGGTTAGGAAGAGTGTATATTTTTGAATGTCTGAGTTGAGATCTGTTGATATCCATAATTGTATACAATTTGTACCATACTTCTTCTATTCTCATGCTCTTATGGCTGAGTTTGGTGTAACAAGCCTGGCTAAATAACAACTCAATGGCTGAGTTGTACAAATTTTAGTTGGTGGTATGTTGGTGGTTTTCCCCAACCCATTTGAAAAATGATATGAACATATGAACCTCAAATTGGATCATAAAACCCCAGGTTCAGTAGGGATGAACACAAAAAAAAATGTGTCAAAAACACCGACTAGAAATTAAGAAAAGCCCTCCAAGCTCTGCAGGAACGTCGGGCCTTGACTCTCAAGGTGTTTTCCTTCTCCTCTGCAACTTCCTGTTGGCAAACAACTCCCTTGAAGTCGGCTCATCGTCGGAGAGTGAAGACGTTGCAAACACAAGAAAACCAACGACCCTTCCAGTAAATCATGTTAAAAAACTAATTCTGACTGGAGAACAAAAAATGTTTCTATACACACTATATATATAAATTGATTGAGGCTGATCCTAGGTCCGTGCTTCGGAAGATGAGACATGAGACTGGTTGGCAAAACGCTCGCTCCGCATCCCCCCGTGCGGCAGTTCCCCAGTTCCCCCCCGGCAATCGGCCAACCTGTTTCAGGACGACGATGAGTTGTTCTTTCTTGGCCATCAGCTCGGGTATCTGCCATGCGAACCCCAAGGTTGACACATCCCATCCCCAGCCATGTGTGGTGTGTTTCAACGTGAAGTCATTCTGACCTATACTTTTCTCAGGTCCCAGAAAAACCAACAACCATTTTTACATTGACATATTAATATCACCATAGTGTTCACAAAGCTAAGGTCTGTTTTGGAATGGTTTTTTTTTGTCCACCTCAACGGTCAACGAAACGTTTTTTCGACGTGGAAACACATCAGCGAGACGTGTTCGAAACGAAAAAGGCGCCTTTTCGATTTCCAACTTCAGGCGTTCGATTTCTGCCAGTAGTTGCTCCTTATCCCTCTCTGCCTATCACGACTAAAACAGGCAAATTTATATGTTGGCTTCTAAGATCGTTTGGACCTGCAGGTTGGGAGAGGAACCCACAGGTCCACTGATTATTATCACATTTTTTGGGAGGGAATAATAGAGCATACACCACTGTTTTTTCCATAACATTGGGGAAATTTGATGAAATTTGTAGGTTCACACTTCACCAATGTCTCCTTATTAATACTCTTGGGAAGTCAACCAAAATTTATCTCGGTATATAACGCATTGATTGGCTGTCGATTTTCGGTGAAGAGTTTTTTTTGAATTTCTGAGTCCTGAATGTTTGTGAATCCTGTGATACAGCAAATTGTTTTTCCTGTTTAACGTACCACATATTAGAGTACCAAAGCCTGGAGATACAATGAAAGATAATGTATATATATATATATAGTGTAGAAACACTTCCAATCAAAGAAGTTCATTCACATTCCAAAGGTTATCAAGCTGCTACAAAGCAAGCAACAGCCTTCAACCAAACATCAGATAAGTACAGCTCCAAGCCACACCTATAAGAATCCTACAAGCATCTTTTGAGTTGTCGGATGTCTTAGAGTCTTTGTCGTTTTGAATGGCTTGTGACATAGACATCCGCAGAAGTGCAACAACAACAACCACAAAAAACCCGGGCCTTGCGCAGCAAACTCAGATTCTCATCTTCCAGCTGCGTAGCCCTTGAAAAAGAGACGAAAAAAGATTGGGGATGGATTTCCATGGAAAAAAAGACGTCTTGATCCAATATGGGAACCTCAGGGTACACTTCAAACAAAACAGCAAAGCTATAGGAATTCATGGTCAAATTGGTGATAACACACCAAGTCGTGAGGAAAGAAAGCAAGCTATATCTGCTATTGCGCAAAACCCCTGAGTCGTTCTGTTTTTTTGTTTTTTGGTGCTGGTTCAACATAAAGTGAGAAACAAACATGAAAATTATGAAACATGAAACAAAGATGGAAAGGTTTCTTCAGCTTTCACCAAAGAGGAAGGATTGATTTCTTCAGCTCCCTTTGGTGTGCTCACCGCATGAAACTGCAATTTGGCCACCAGTCGATCCCAATCTTTTCCGCACCTACGATGGTGCTTTCTCACCTGTGAAGATCTGAGCTTTTTGCGTATCCAAAAATCATTAGTCTTGGGCCGACCATTTGAAGATGCAGCTTTTGGTTGAGAAGTCTTGGACCATCTTGGCCGTAGGATCTGGAAAGGTTCGCCCCATAGATGTTCCACAAACAAACGAGTCCAAAGAAAAATGGGCAATGAAGCCAGTGCAGCACATCCCTGCTTCAGTGGATGTCTTTGCTCTCAACTCTGATGGCACTCTCAACTGTGATTGCTATTGATAATATACGTTTTATTGCACCAAAAACTATATTAGCAAAACTTGTAATACTATGTGTCGCGAAAAATTCACTAAAAGGGGCCATCTAATTCCGGGCCATTGTGTGGGCCATTTTTCCCCCCTTGTAATGAAAATCACGCAGAGCAACAACATCGAATCATGCGCCTCTTCGTGTGTTCCCGCGAGCTTGGATTCCAAGACCTCAAAAGTAACGCAGTTTGCATCTTCATCCCGCCTTGTTGAGATCCCATTTTTCAAAATCTTCATCTGCCGAGGTGGTTTTTTTTCACCCCCCCATGAAAAAGCTGGAAAAAAGATGGAGTTGTTTTTTGTCTTGTTTAAAAAATGATGTGCAAGAGATTGGTTCTCTATTAATAGATATTCTCTGTGCATGAAAGGTGCTTCATACTTTTCCACTTTGAGTTGACTTCGTTCGGTTCATACCTGAAACTAGTTGCAGTTCCTTCAACCAAACCATTGGTTTAAAATTGTCCATGCTGTAAACCCAAGAGAGGGGGGTTTACCCACAATTCCACACTAACCCATAGGATCCATGGAAAAAATTGTATATTTAACCTATCCATGAATGGCTGATTTTTAGGGGTAAATTAGTTGACACATATACCATTGTTCCATATGTTCCATGGATCCTATGATGGGTAATGAAAATATTTCCCCAACCTAGATTTCCCTGAAATTTTTGGGGTCCCATTTCCCTTACCAAACCACCATTTTTCATGAACTTTCAGGTTTTTGTGTTTCAGGTCTTGACCTCGGGACTTTTTTGGGCTCCCCTGGCGTGGTTCTTTTCCTTCTCCTCTTCCAACATCTTCACCTCAAATCGACCGGGCAAAATCTCCACTTCCGCAGTTCAAAACTGGGGAAAAAAATCCGGGGAAACTTTGGAAAGGTCCGAGAACATCCAAGAAACACCATGATTCGAAAAACTATGGTACTATGATTTCAAACTCGGAATTCCAACAAATAATTCCAGGAATGATTTGTCATTTGATCTAAGACGTATGCTACTATGATTGGAAAAAAAAAACTCTGCAACAAAATGAGACAATTGCTGAATAAGGTGTCAGTTTTTGACGCAGGCATTGTATGCATCATGCATGTTCTACGAATTCATGAAGCATTCAGCTGCTAAATCTGCTTCGCCTCAGAACTACCTCTGTATTTCCATCACTTGTTGAGCAACTACCCTTTAGATATTCATAGATCAAAAGCCATCACAGAAAGATACATCAACATACATCATGTATCATTGTCAACCGGTAACCTTCACCCCTTCTTTCTCGGGTTTTTACATCTTCGCGAAACCCTCGAAAAAAAAAAAACGTGCGTCGTGTTGTTGCCTTACGGGCCGTCCTGTTATACTACATGCTCTGAGTTTCTTCACCAATCTTTCGATTTCCTCCGTGTTTTTTTCCACCTGGCCGAGGGGTGTTTTTGTTTTTCCAGGCGCGCGTTTTCCCGCGAGTTTTGTTCACCCCCAGGCACCCCACATCTGGATGAAAACATATAGATATCTGTTATCCGATAGAAGGGACTGGTGAGGAGCGATTCCTGTGGTTTCTCCGTCTAGGATCCAGAGATCAAATGATATTAAGAAGTCTGGAAACATAATATCTCAAATGGCGATCTCCCAATTCTCTTCCATCCATTTTCTCCGTGCCGTCTGTGCCTCCACCACGGTGCTGTGCACCGACTGTCGACGTTGTTCCGGGGGTCTCTCGGAGACCCTTAGGGGACAACAAAAGCAGCCAAGTATCCCATAGGATCCATGTGACTGGTAGGTATATTTACCTACGTACATGAATGGCTGACTTTTTATGGGTTTCATGTTGGCAAATATACCATTTTTCCATGGATCCTATGGGTATGGCAAGATCCAATCCATTGTGGCGGAACCGCATCAAGTTTTTCCGCAAACTCAGGTCCTTCATCTCCCTTCCATTTTTCACCTATAGACCCTCATGAATCAGGTGTCGAGGTTCCCGGGCCCCGAAAAGTCTGGTTTTTTTTGATGTTTTTTTTGTGGGGGCATGAGTTTCATCACACCCCACTGGAGGATTCAGGAATCTTGGCAGATCTTTGCAGCACAGCTTGGGAATAGTCCAAGCTGCACTCTGGCATGAAAATTGGTACAACATTGCCATCCGGGAATGTCGACAAGAATATACATACTAAAGAAATGCACCGAGAAAAGGAAGGATCCAGAAAGCATGTCAGTGTCAAACGAAAAATGAAATTCCGGTGATTCTGGTACTGTGATCATGGTCTTGACAAAAAAGTAATGAATCCTGATGATATCTGATGGAAAAAATGATGCGACCATCATGATGAAGGTCAAGGAGACCAAGAAAATGCTGTTGCTACTGATGCTGCTGGTTGTTGATGATTGACCAATGAAGATTGACCGATGATGATGATGATGATGATGATGATGATGGTGGTGGTGATGATGATGGTGATGATGATCATGATGATGATGATGATGATGGTGATGATGGTGATGATGATGATGATGATGATGATGGTGATGATGATGATGATGATGATGATGATGATGATGATGATGGAATAGAAGAAGGGGATGGTCAATGCACACACAGTCTGAGCGTTTTTTTTGAGATTCAGTGAATTTGTGGCAAAGAACTAGGCGTCGGCGGCCAGGCATAGCTGTAGGCTATAGATTTGCCAGGTCCACCATGCAAGTACTTGATGTATATGCATTAATGTATAATATTATGTAGACAAATACATCTCTATGACACTATGTACATGTATATAATGATGATTCTTTCAAGAAATGTAAAACATGATTTTCCAACACAAATTAGTCTGTATAACATCTTTCCATCCATGGGTTTCCATGGTTTTTTGTTTTTCGTTTCGTTTCCTGAGTTCTGAGGTGCTGTGAATACCAGGACTTCAGCATCTCTTTGAGAAGAAGTCGGTCCACCTGAGACAGCTCCATGGGAAAAATGCTAATATGCCATGACCGATCCGGATCGTATGGTGATTCATACATTTTATGTTAACATGTAACATGTATTCAAAATCACAAAAATGTGCTGTGAAAGGCAGAGCTCAAGTATGCTAAAGTCGTGTGTATCTTTTGGATACAGGAATCCTTGTAGGTGACAACATGACTTCTTGTAGAAGATTGTATTACTGTATGACTCCTTGTCTTACACCTATCAAAACTTGGTACGAGCAGCACGGGTACCGTCTCTTGCACCACAAGATTAGTTTCAATTGGAGAGAATGCAATTCTGAGACTTTTTGAGTGGAATTTGAAGATGGATAGAAACAGCATCACCACCCATACCATACTACCATACCCTTTCTAAAAATCCGGTCGTTTTGCCAACCGGTGTTTTTATAAAGAGTATACAGTATACCATTGAACATGTCGAAACCATGTCGAAACGATTCCACGGTTCCAAGACGCCTTCAAAGACTCTTCGGTGCTCAATGGTTGGCCCTCGGCATTGCTGAGCCATGAATTTCATGTATGACAACATACTGTTGCTGGAAGAAATCCCAATCAACCAGTTGGGATGGTGCTAAACCCCAGTAAATAGTGGGATAAACTACCAACCTCAACTGGTGCAGGATTTCGGCCATCAACAGTAGTTCCATTAAAAACATATTAGCACTATTATTGCCCTATTCACTTAAAGAAACAACTATAACTCGTCTGAACATGTTTCACGCGACGTGACACCAATTCATTGGATGACTAGGGCCCTATGATGTCGGCAGTGAAGGACCCAAAATGACTAGAAGTATTCAATGTTAAGTACATGAAATCATAAATCAATCAAAAAAATCATGTGATCCTCGCTTGGAATCATCAGCAAGAATCCGTTGACACCAAAAATTATGTTTCACTACATCTCAAATCTGTTCTCCATGTTTCGGGAGTTTTGAATAAAAAATGAATTTAGTTGGTGACTACAAACCTTGCAAAAAATACCATCGCTACAAATATCCACGTTGCAATCAAAATCTTCACCTTCAAAAATTATTTGCTGCCATGTCGCATGTTTAGATTGAACTCCACAAACCTCCCACTTGGAAAGCGCACTTAAGGTGTGTAACATCTTTTTTTTGACACAAGTTGCTTGCAATATTCATCTGGCGATTTCTGCTTCCAACCGCTGAAACTCAGCATCCATGCTGAAACTCAGCCTGGGTGCTATTTTTAGCCTATATCCAGGTCGATATTCACATCAGGATCTCAAAAGGGAACTCTGGGAAACGTTGTCCCAGTGGGGTTTTTCAAAAGCGAAGGGCGTTGAAAAAAAACAACACATGGCCAGGGCAAAGGCTATGTGGGTTCCAACAACTTGATCACAAATTTATATACACCCCTCGAAAACTAACATGTTCCCTAAAAACGGACTATTTCAATGCATCTTCCAACCATTGATTTTCAGGGGACATGTTAGTTTTCAGGGGACTACATTGAATTGCAAGATTTGTGTAAGGAACATTGATTGATGGACTGATCGATACTAAATTGATGTTGGACACAACCAAGGCATGCACTGGAAAAAACCTGTTCCATAACTGACCCTTTTTAAACAGTTCAATATGTGGATTTTTGAATCAAAATTAAAGATTGAAATACCCCACATGCACATATAGATTAAAAAAATACATATGTATATCTAAATATACAATAAATGAAAATTTATGGTTATACCGAAAAGCTGAAAGATCCAAATTTTCCAATAACTGAAAGTTTCGACCCTAAAATTTTCAACGTGTTTCAAATTTCCCACACCCTTTGGAGATCCGCATGCTAAATTTATCAACCGCAAAGTCCCGAACAGCAGGCAACATCATCATAATGCATCGTTTGCATACTTGTTGACCAAAAAAAAATTCAATGGTTTACATGTGCACACCAAAAGGCCAGACACAACGAACGAGGAAAAAAACGGTAAAAACTGGGGCACATTCAAGTCCGCATTCCATGTTTCTTTTGAAAAACAAGACCCGAGACCCGGTTCATAATTGCAAACTTTCATCGGAATCGAAACACATAACCAACAATTTTCCAAAAAAATCCAACGACACATGGCTGACTGTGAAAAATGGAAAATGTTGATTGCAAACACATGGAAGGGCTAATGGTTCAGTTTTCGACCTTAATCGGACAGCAAGTGGGACATGCAGTTGGGTCGATCCCGCTAAACGTGCGGTATATAACATATTTCCAACTGTCCAATTTATGTTCCCAAGTGGCCTATCATTTCCACAAATGCACAACCGTCGATAAACAACCGTTTTACGAAAAACGTTTTCCCGGTTCATCCTATACTGGTTGGTCCATACGGGGGCCCATGGTGGACTACAATGGTTCTTAATATACACGGCGAAAACACTTACTGTACATTAGACAACCAACAAGGTGTTTCAAATGTTGTGTTCGTGAACAAAACAATTTGATGAATGTTGACACGGACATCAGAGCGACAACGTCATCACCCACTTTCGCCTTTGTGCTTTCAGGCCTGGAAACACAGCATACTTATGACATCTCGTATGACTTTACTATGGGGTCATGCTGCAGCGAGCTCTTGCCATCTCCAAGCAACTTCTTCAACAGTGAATGAAAAATTCAGCCGTGTAGCCACGGTACGACCAGTCTCACCAAACACATCAAACAACAGTAAACAAACTACATACATGCTACAAATAGACAAGTGTTGCCCAACAATGTCGCAATGCAAAGCCGTGTACCTGACAAGCTTCCTGCAAACATCTTGTTTAACGCTATGCATCTTGCTGGTGACTGAGCAAAGACCGGGCAAGAAATACAGCGTGAATATTGCCATGCCCACCTACTTCCCCTTCCACATGTCTGCCAACCACATCTTCACACAACGTTCACCCCAATCGAAAAGGCTGACAACAAAGTCCAAAAAATCACCACACCAAACTGGCGAAAGCAAGCCGTGTAGACCCACCAAGTGCCAAACAACATCTCCCTGACAACTATTTGCAGCACAAACAAGAGGCCTACAGCCGCAGCAAAGGACCAAGGCAACGCAGGTGTGCTTGCAAGCGTTGATTTTCCTCTTGCTTGAAGAGTCACCAAGCCGCGCGCGCGCAGTTGTCCCAAGAGGGCGGCCAAGAGCGGACCGCGCGTTTTTAGAGTCTTGCCGACTTGCTCATCTGCAGCCTCACTTCCCCTCCCTGCCACGCCGCACTCGTTGTCACAAAGACATGCGTGTGTCCTTGCATGTCCACTAGTCAGCTATTCTTACAGGAATATATCTGGCCACAGAGGTGGTATTTATCCCACACCGCAGGTCCTTGACCATCATCTTCCAAACCTCGCTCCTTGGCCCCCATACCCGCAGCTGGGAGTGTAACTTGACCTTCAAGCCCAGAATCATCCAAGAACTCCGCACTTTTGCGGGACCGCTTTTGGAGGTGCGATAAAAAGCAGCTGCAGGTGCTTCTCGGAAGTGGAAAACCACGAGCATATGTGTAATGTACAGTATATATACACGTTTTTCTGACATGTTTGCTTCCAAACATGTTTCTTTTATTCATTATTCTGATGGAGGCCAGCTGCTTTTGCTTTTCATTTGAGTTACAACCATCTCATGTGCAAAATAATGATAAAGATAAAACCAAAGTACAAAGAAAAAATTGTGCAAGGAGCTAGCTACCAAGTCTTCCTATCACCTACTTGCCGTAAGGCCCTACATTAGGAGCATAAAAATCCAGAATTTCATTGCAACCAACAAATATTGAGTCAAATTTCAGAAATCTTTAGAATTGAACAAAAAATTGTGCGAATTCACAAAATTATGACTGGAATCACTATTGTAGCAAACCACTCTTGGGACTGAAATTGGACACGTGGATCCAAGCCATGGCTAAAAGATGCCAAAGACAAAGTGGGGCGCAGCACGGGGCATCGTTGTTGATTGAATTTGCAATGCTTTAAGTCATATACCACAGCGCTATGAAATGAGGTGTCTCATAGACTGAGATAGCTCAATTTATCAAACAATTTGTGACGTGTATTCCGGGGACGCGATGTCTAGGAGTCTCGATTGATGCTACAACAATCGGTGAAAAGGGTTTCAAGTCATGTTTTGTCTCCTGACAAAAACCAATCATAATGGCGCCAAGCCGAACTAACATGTTGTTATCAGCCTAGCCAACTGTGTGGTCATTCAACACTTACCCCTCATCTTTCTTACATATTAGACGATGAATCAATTAATCTATCTATATGTACTAGATAAATATAGAAAATATAAATTGGTGTAGTATAGACTATAGCTATCTATCTGAATATGTCGCAAAACGCAGTAGCCACCATCAGACTGAGACAGTGTTTCCATCCAATGAAGTGAGCAAACATACAATGAACATCAACGAAATCAACGAAGAAAGACCGCCGTCATGGACATCTTTTTTGGCCGTATGGGCCGGCCATCTCTCCGACGAATTAATTTCTACCGCCTGATGTGATGAAGGGTTGGCATGCTGTCGATGTCTGAGGACAAGAACATGAAGGCCTTTATGAAAATGACTTGAAAAGTGGAATCTGTTTCTTAACATCTAATCATTTAATTGGATGTGTTGTTGGCTTATTTGTTGATGTTTTAGGAGGAAAACCAACCCGAATCTGTCCAGCTTTCACATTCAGTTCAGCATTTTTTTCGCTTCTCCTGCTTTTTCAAGCAACATTTCGGAGCTCGAACCGTGGGAGAAACATGCCAATTTCCAATTACTTCGGGAAAAAAAAGTGTCCAATCTTCATGTCTCTCAAAAGGTGTTTCTGTTCAAGAAACTCAATTTCTGCTGGTTCATCAAATCCTAGTTTCTTGATGTTTACACCAAAGTAATGCTAGCATACTGTATAGCCTTGAGTCTAGAAACAACACTGTTTTGGGATGAGAAATGATGAGAAAACAAATTGACATCAATTTTCATCTCAACTTTTCTAAGTAGCTTCAAATATAGTATACACCCAATCGACTTGAATGGACTTGAAGTATCAATAAGTATCATCTATCATTCTGACCCCTTTCGCATGAATCCATCCTTTTGTCAATGATGACCTGTTCGGAAATTTTCCAACAAAGGTCCTGCTTGCTTCACCAGTTCCACCATAATGGGATACTGAGAGAAATCAGGCGGTTCTTGGAGTATTTCTTCCTGCCCAGGAAACTTCAGTTGAACCGTGCAAGGCACCGCAAGAGGTGTTTTGTTGTTCCTATGGTATAAGCTTAGTGGGTTCCTGCCTTCAATAAGATACCTGCAATTTCTGTCCATGTGGTTTTCATGGTCCATGAAACAAAATAGATGACAAGATGACAAGATGATAGTAATCTAAATTCCCACAATGCTAATATATGACACAAAATCCAGACTTCATGCACATTTTCAGACAAAATGCCCTCCAAATATGCTACCCAAACTTCACATCAATGCATCAATGCATCAAGGTTGATGGTGAAAAATCCCCGACTCCAGTGGAGTCAAATAGGTCCCATTGAGGCCGATCAAAATGCAATATCCTTCGATTCGAAGGTACCTTTTGGGAGGAGATGTTAGTTTCCAGGAGGGGGTACACATTCCACATATTTATCTTTCACCTGTTGGAAATGGTGAAACAAGCATGTTTCATATAAAGATTTGGTTCATCATCCAATTTCCAACCAACCTTTTATTAATGGATGGCCATGAGGTTCCAGGTAAATATCACTTCTTCACTTCGATTTCTTCATCAACAAATCTGCCTGCTGCAATGCAACGGCCAGCGCCAGGGCCAATTTTACGGCCTGGATCTCCCAGGGGAAGACGAGGTTTGGGCTTTTTTGGGATGTTTCTGGGGAGGACATTTTCCGTTTCGACATTGACTTAATAATGTATAGATGATGTTAAAACAAGTTCAGTTTGAGTGTAATTAAATGTCCTAACTATACAGTGTGTACATTATAAGTGTAATACATTTTATTCAGTGTACAAACTCAGTGTCCTTACGGATCGACGGAGAAAACTGTGGCAGCATTCGGGTCGCCGGGTCCGGGGTTCCGCCGAAGCGAGCTTCTCAACTTTGTTGAAACATATGTTGACTACAAATTAGCCTTTGGTAAACTAAGATAGCAGGCGATTGAACATCCCCATTGTTAGCAAATACATCTTCAAAGGCTCCGTTTTTCCAGCCAGCTATGTTAGTTTACCGGAGTTGTAAGTTGATTTTTGTTTGATCTATTTGCATTTCACCCCATCCATCATTCGTTACAGCGATCCAGTCATGTGGAAAATGCTCCGGAGCATGAAGATGGTGTCATTGCATCTGAAGATGGTGTCATCGCTATCCACCAAAACTTATCACTGTTACAAAACTACAATGCTGAGGGTGTTGCCAATCGATCTTTACGCATGATGAAAGTGATTGAAATTTTGTAATACTATACAAAACCTGAAGTATAAATATATACGTTATATGTATATATACAAATATCATCAAATATGAATTATCAGGGATATTCCTGTCACTAATGTGTATATTATGATAATATATATATATATAATAAAGTTATCATATACAAATATCATCAAATCTCCCTGTTAAAAAACCTGCTGCATCCCTGGAAGGCTCTGAAGGAAATGCAACCAAGGTACAACCCATCGGGCCTTGCCTGGCGATTCCCCCGACCCAAATTGTTGGAAGTACACCCCTGGAAGACTTCAAATATTACCCTCCAGGGAATTAACATATCCCACCTTGGGAAAAGGAAAATCATCTTCAAAATGCCATTTTTGAGGGATATGTTAATTCCCTGGAGGGTAGGCTATTTTACTACCTGGCGGTTGAACCAACCCATTTGAAAAATATTATATCGTCAAATTGGATGATTTTTCCAGGTAGGGATGAAAATAAAAAATCTTTTGAAACCACCACATAGATTAGGCTATTTTAGGTATCTATGTTATATAAATTTCAGGGGAAATCTAACCTTGAACTACCTTTTCAAGCCAATTTTTTGTGGCCAAAACTATCGTCAAGTATCATCAATCTTTATTCAAGAGCATGATTAGAATTGTATTCTGCGCAAATGCTTTAAACTTTGGGCTGGTGTACTGTAAATCAAAGTGCCTAAAGATCCATGCATTTGTTCTACAAAAAAACTCCTCCGAATCTTTCTGAGAACTCATTCGCCCAAAAGACCTCATCCATCACAACGGAGAAAACCGGTCCCCGTAACAACTGCCTTTCATTCCAACTCCAACTGCCCATAGGGATCTTGTAGGGCAAATCACTGCTGTGAAGCACTCCTGGTTTTACACCCCGAGGGATTGGCGGGGGGTTTTTAGCGAAGCTTCTCCCAAGAATTTGCGGCGATGACGACGGCCGAATATAGCGGGAGGACGAAAGTGATGGTTTTCGGTGCGTGATTCTTGTACACCCCAGAGACGATCACCTAGGCATGGGTTTCAAATGTTCTGGATATTTTGTACTTGTTTTTTTGTTTCCCCCTCCTTTCTCGGAAAAACTGGGGAAAAGAAAATGAAAGCCTTTTTTATCCCTTCCATCATAGATAAACAAGAAAGTCTGGGAACGTGGCTATTCATCACAACTCAACAAAGCTATACTGGCTTTACTGGCCGAAGACCAGGTGAGTTTCGTCCCATCCTCGGCGTTGTCCATGCCCTTCTTCAAAGCAGCTCCAACAGCAGGTAGCTCTTTCCAATCCTCAAACGATCATCTTGACATAAAAGGTTTCTTCAGTTTCTTCAAGTCATCTTCCAAAGATCAGATGCCAAAAAATCATGGTGTCATGATTGATTGTGGTCAAAAATGGTTAATGGGCTGTCATCATGGTTAATGATGATGCTTCATGGGTTGTTGAGTTATTGCCATCTTACATGGGCTACATCATGGTTAATGATCATGTTAAATGGGTTATGATCAAGCCATGGAAATGGGTCATGATTCATGCGGTGATTTCCAGTCGCCAAGAAGCCGCGTCATCGATAAAGCGAAGCTCCTTGACCTCCAACTGACGGGTTTTTCCACCCTACAAATCCTACAATCCTCAAGCCTGGTACCCTATGAATCTAGGAACAACAACAAAAAAAAGAGTCCACCCTCCTTGAAACTAACAGCCAAAGCCTAACAGCGATTGATTCTTGGAAAATAAACCAAATTTTCTTTGGGGAAAGCGTTTGCATATTTTCCGGTCCGTGGAAGCTGTTGGTTTCATTGGACCCTCCAGTTGAGACAGGTGTTTTTTGCAGGGATTTTTCTAATTGGTCCTCAAGTCCTGATGCCACTTTTGGTCCGGTTTGTTTTTTCGGATTCTTATGCTGCAGTATTGATACACCTTCAACTGACCAACTTCCACCCTTTGAATCGAAGCCATCCCATCATCGCCAACCTCATCGCCCAGGACAGCTTGCCTTAGCCACGGTTGGTGCAGTTTGGATGTACTGTACAACACCAGGATGCGATCGTCGCCAGGATGACACTACATTTTTTAAAGGTGCAGGAATCCCGAAGCAAACACATTTGCCACGATTGCATCCTGGGTGGATGGATAGATTCGATAGCTGGGGCCCGGGTGGTAGATCCTCGTTGGAGAAAGCAGTAAAAGTTGATTTGGATCAGTTTTCTATCAATGAGTTGGCAAATGATCAGATCATGATAGATCATGTCAAATGTAAGGAAGTACCAAACTGTAGACACCTGAGTTCAGCAACATCTCCGAACTAGGTAAATTTCACGTGAAAATGACAAGATAACGTCAATATGAGGATGTTGCATTCATAGTAGCCATAATGCTAAAGTCCAAGTATTGCTTTGAATGCAGGCCAAAACCAAAGAAATCTCCAATTGAAACATGTTTGATGATCATCCCTCGATGCTCTAAAACATGACATGTTTGAAGATTCAGATTTTGCATTTAGTCAAAGATCATGCAAAGATCATCAAAGATCCACTTGTGTCGCCCGGTCAGCCAGGCAACAGGATTCCATCAGGAGACAAACCTGCACCGCGCAGCACAGGGCAATTCGTAGACAAGACCACAGCCTTCCGATTCGGCGAACATCGGCAATTCTGTCAAGGGATAGTTGGATGTACCCCGATCCCAACAGGGCCCCTATGGGAAATCCCTAAAAAAAACGCCCTATTTATAGTGGGTATTTATGGCCTATTTTAGGGCTACACCAATTGTCCTTTGATTCTGGGGCGAAAAGAAAAAAACTGGTCCTGTTTCTATACAAAAGCAGCAGGTGGAAGTTGGAAGGATGGATTTTTTGTGTTTTTCCATGGTGGCACCACCCAAAAGCACCACGGTTCACCCGCAGATCACTACACCCCGGAAGATTAACATGGAACACAATAATGGAGGTTTGGAAGATCATTTTCCTTTCTAAATGGGTGATTTGTAGGTTCCATGTTAATCTTCCAGGGTGTAAATATTCCGGAGAACTGTTCCAGTGGTCCGGTGGGATGGCAGAAAGGCCTCAAACCCCTCAAAAAAACACACCATTTTTTTGTTCGGTGAGATCAAAAACAAAAGAGTACAACTCTCTAATCACTGGTAAAGTAGTCTAGTTGGGGAATCAATTGAAGTTTTTGAATGCTTCTGGATGCTTTACATCTACAAATCAGATTAAATAACTAATACCTTTACCATACCTATACCATACCTATAAACTTATAGTTCTCCAGCTTCTGGCTCTGGGCCTCCATTGGAAGTCCCTCCAGCTGCTTTGGCACCTCCTTGGTTAGAGATTGCGGTGAATTGGTGGAATTTTCATGAATCTTTGGGCAAGTTCACTTCTCATTCACTGGGGAGAAAAATGGTGTCACAACTTGAAACAAGACATGTACATATGTGGCATTGACGGCATTGACGGCATTGTCCGAGACAGACAGGTTCAATCTACGGGTCCTTTTCTTCCCAAGCATTGGAGAAAGGCAAGAAAAACCATTCAATCACACGAAAGGATTAAGAAAAAACGCGACTCAACGGAGGAACCACGATACGGGAATCAAGAAATGACCAACCCAAACTTTCGGGGAAAATCCCAAAAAAAAACATTTACTTCAAGTTTGATCGCCCGAAAATGGGTAATCCCCTCAAATTTTACAAACCCTCATGCTGGTAATCCCTCATGACCCTGATGTTCATGGGGTCCCCATACTAATTCCTTCCTGTGGGCTTCATCACCCATCATTGCTAATTATTGTTTTAATTCTCATGGTTCCCTAATCTCATCCAGAGGGTTTAGAAGGTACTAGTAATTATCCACCCCAAAGCTCATACTAGTCGTTCATTATGAATCAATCCGACCCCCAATTAAATATCACCCTTCTGGAAGTTGAGTGTATATAATTTTCCTAGTGAGTAACGTAGGGAATTTCGTTGATCCACTGTCTTGTCCTGGACCGGCCTTGGGGGGAATTGGTCACTTCAAATCTGGTGAAGATACGTTTTTGTTGGTGGTTGGTTGACCCAACCCATTTGAAACAAATTGAACGGACCAAAATGGGTGATTTTCTTCCCCAAATTTCGCGATGAACATAAAAACATGTTTGAGTTGCCACCACCTAGATACATGAAAGGGGCCTATCTTGCATTGTCCCAATTGTTTTTTGAAAAAAAAAATCCGGCCCACCTCGGAGGTATCCAATTCGATCCAGAAAAGATCCTCCTTTCGAAGGAAAATCTTCGGGCCCTCAGAAGTCGGAAGTCGTTGCGACTGTTTGCCTTGCCTTCCTTCCTTCCTTCCTTCCTTCCTTGCCTTCCTTCCTTCCTTTTGCGAAAATGTGGTTTTAATTTGTTCTTGATGCTCATAAATGGTCATACAGACTCATACATGTTTTTTTTTGATCCTCAGAAAATGTGTCATAATGACACCTATTCCCGCCATACTTTCTTTTTGTAGATGTCCTGCAGTTCAATATAAAGATGCACAATCAACATGTGAGCAATCTACAACCACAATACCACACATGTTTTTCAATCCCTGCAGTTCAAAAACACAGGGAGCTACTACTGCTGGTTCAAATGCTGGTGCCTGGTCAATACCTGACTGCCCTGGTAAAAACTCTCCACAACTTTGCAGGTCTCTAGGAATTCCCACCCTGGGTGGAGTAAAGCGCTCACTATCGCCCTCCGAGCTTTGACTGAGAGCCATCTCTTCCTGTTAGCCGGGTGATCTTGGACATTTTGAATGAGACATGGACATTCATGGACCACATGAAGCTTTACAGATTCATACAAATATGGTTGACTTAAGCATGATTGATTGGAACCAATGACTATAAGAGTCTGGGGGATCTGCTTCGGTGATGTTGTGCAATGTTGTGCAGATCAGAAAAGGCAAAAAGGAAGACGGTGCGTCTTACACAAAACGACTCCCAAGCTGGATTCTAAAAGGGTAATTTGATCATCTAGTTGGTGGTTTTCCCCAACCCCCATTGAAAAATATGAACGTCAAATTGTATAATCTCCCCCAAAAAAATCGGTGTAAAAATAACAAAAATCTTTGAGTTGCCATCAACTAGAGTCATACTGTTGATGGTTCAGAAATCCAGCTATCCGGTTGAGGTTGGTAGTTTATCCCATTATTTACAAGTTTTTGGCTCCATCAACCGTGGGCCACCTGCCTCCGTCTTGAAGTCTTCAGGTTTCACCTTCGGAACGGCAAAAATGCTTAAAAATGGTCCAGAAATAGTTCATATATAGGAATTTCATATGGATTTCATATTCTGGATTTCATGAGTTTCATAGGAGATTTCATATGGATTTCATGAGTTTAATATGGATTTCATAGGAAATTTACATAGGTATACAGCAAGCATAGGCCTTGTGCATAGTTGGTAGTTCCGATTTACCGCCGCGCCCCCTCACACATTATTTATCATCATATTTCACCATCATTCATCACATCAGTGTTTTCCATCATTGTATCATCATTATTCACCATCATATGCACCANTTTTTTCCATCAAGAAAATCCATCATTGCATCATCATTATCCACCATCATATGCACCATCGTATGCACTAACAAAAAATTCCATCAAAAAAATCCATCAAAGGAAATCCATTTTTGCACCATCATTTTTTCCATCAAGAAATTCCATCAAAGGAAATCCATCATTTGCACTATCATTTTTTCCATCAAGAAAATCCATCACAACATCATCATTCAATCCATCATTTGCACTATCAAGAAAATCCATCACAACATCATCATTCTTTTCCATCAATTTTTTCATCACCACTAAGGGGCATAATATGTGGCGGTAAATCGGAGGAGCGAACTATGCACAAGGCACCCCATAGAATTTATTTCATTTTTTTCACCCCACTGACTCGCGAGGTCAGATGCCCAGAACGACAAGTTCGTTTGACGAGGGGGGCTGACGTTGTGTTGGAAAGTTTCATGAAACCGTATCACTTAAAGGAAGGAGAAGTCATAACAAGGTTTATTTACATAAAACCAAATACTGGACATAGTCTATATGAGATAAAACTCAAATAACCCACGACGACGACGATGACAATGATGATGATGACCCCTACCCTTTGAACAAGCACATCATCATTGGATGGTGAGACTGACATGTTTTAGCAGAGCAGTGCTGACATAGCAAAGTGCTGGAGAAGATGCCAACCTTGTTTTGTAGAATGCATTTTTGAGCAACAAAAAGCGAGACAATAGTTTGAGCGTTGTTTGGTTTGTAAAGCCTTTGATACTCAAGCATTCAACTGTGCTTTCAGTGCTATATCATCTGCATTTGTGTTGGTATGGCGTCTGCAGTGAGTGTCAGTATGGTTCATGTGCGCACTGGGTTGTCCTTCCCCTTGCGAGTGCCCAAGAGCACAACCATTCATCAACTCAAGATTTGTCTCATTGCAGTTGTCAAGAAGAAGATTGGCAGGGATGCTCGTATTGATGCTCCAGATGACATCTTTGTCTTTCAGGGCAACCGCCATTGTTCCAAAGCCGATGTCGTGGAACATCTCCAATTGCAGGATGACTTTGCCGTCGTGTATTACATTCAGAAAAGTGATTTTACATCAGAGGCATCCGACCCTGTTCATGCTGGCGTTGGTTCTTCGTCTCCTGTCGCTGCGGTTGCTGAAGATGCCTCTTCAGTCAGTGAAGACGAGGAGGAGGAGGAGGTCTATGAAGAGACAGATTTCGCTTCAGGTGCTGTTCCAGCAAGTGAGGCAGTGATTGAAGAGGAGACTACACAGCCCACTGTGTCAGAGACTGCCGAACCAGAGGATGAACCAACATCATTGCATTGGACGCTCATCTTGGAATTCACTGTGGCTAACATCAACCAGCATGTGGATTTGAACATCAGTCCGGATGCCAACTTGACCTCGCTTCGTAAGAGGATTGCGGAGGTGGTGTTTGCCAACAATCCCAAGAAGACACAGAAGTTGATGTCAGGGAAGGATTTGGTGCTGACAGCATTGAACCCAGAGAGCACAATTGGAAGTGGAAACATGAAGGTCAAGACTGTTCTGATTGATGGTCGCCATATTCGTGTGGCATTCAGGGCACTTGGAGGTGGAAAGTCCGCAAAGGCAAAGGGAGTGAAGAAGGATGTTGGTGGAAAGACAACTCGTTATGGGCAGATGGTGCAGGATGCCAATTCCAAAATCCAGATGGATACCATCAAGAATTTGCCTTCCATCGCCAAGGCAGAGCAGGTCATGACTGCCTTTTCCAGTGAAGTGGAGCAAAGCCCCCAAGATGCGCTGTTGAAAGTTTTCATGACAATGCCAATGGAGAAACTCAATACCAGCATCCAAATCTTGAACCAGAAGGGTGGTAAGATGGAGGCAAAGATTAGCATGATTGCTATTGATGTTTTTGACTTGGAGCAGGTTGTGGCTTCCAAGACTTCTTTGGAGAGCGTGATTGATGCTTCAAGTGCTGTTTTGCTTTATGGTATCTCCAAAATGGGAGCAAACGACACACGCAATGAGGCACATGCAGTCAAGGCATTGCTTGAGCGTGCTTTGTATATCAAGCAAGGTCAGCAGTCCATGGGTGGATATAGCACAGCACCTACCAATGACGCTGACTTGTAAGATTGCCATTTCACTCTGCGTTTAGATTGACACCCTCACAATGCAACATTGACACCCTCACAATGCAACATTGACACCCTCACAATGCAACATTGACACCCTCACAATGCAACATTGACACCCTCACAATGCAACATTGACACCCTCACAATGCAACATTGACACCCTCACAATGCAACATTGACTATTTTCAGTGTTGGTGCGTCAATCTAGCAGTGTGCTGAATTGCAACATACCTCTGTCCGTCCATTTGGGATGAAAAAATGAGATGTGAAAAATCAAGCGGTTGTGGTTCGGATGGCGTAAGGGAGCAGGGGGGAACATCAGACGGAAAAAATGAAATTGGCAATTCTTTGCATATGCATGTGTGTGTCAAGATTTGGCATTAAAGATTCCTCATTTCAACGAATAGATGTTTGCACTCATTTGGATTGGCTATCTCAAAATAGTTTTTTGGCACAAGACCCATCGTTCCATTTTGGTCTCTCTCATTTCCTGCAATGCCATACATTTCAGACGAGTTTGTTCGTTCTATTCACGAGAATTTGACGAAAGCCAGCATCAAATTGTGGAGAAGACAGCAGAGAAAGAACCGGTCGTTTCGTAGCATCTCCAGTATCAACCCTGTCAATCCACGAAGACACCAAGCATTTTGGAATGACAGTTCGTCTCTTGAGCATCACATGTATTTGGAGCACAAAGCAGTGCGTTGGAACACTGAAGATGCTGTGGCATGGTGCCCTCGTGGTTCTTCGTTCAGTGAGCCTGTGATTTACATCCCAACTTACAAGAGACGTCTGATGGAGCATTCTGATTAGTTGAGAGTTTGCAATTCAGAAATGAACCACGACAGCACAGGTGGTCATTTTCAAAAACCTGAACCGATGAGATGGGGCAAAAAAAATCAGCGTTTCAGTGCGTCCAGTGTCATGCATTTCACTTGTAGCACCGATGCATTAGATGGTATCCATTGCATTGCCAGGTATAGCGTTCGTCTAGGTGTAGTGGATACTCAGAAGGGTGGGGTGGATTTCAACCAGAGCCTGAAGAACGTCAGTTTGACAAACAGTCTTCAAAGCAAATTTTTTAGAGTATCATGCATTTTTGATGCAGATTTTGGATTTTAGATTTGTGATTTGGATTTTGGATTTGTTTGGTGATATATATGCATACATATGTGCATACTTACGCACCCACATATGATATTATATATGTTCCTTCCTTCATTCACCCCC
>DF239190.1:265000-288916 GCA_000507305.1 Breviolum minutum Mf 1.05b.01 | reverse complement strand
AAACAGAGCTGTCCAGCCCAAGTTTGCTTTAAATTGAAACTGTGTGAAAACAGGGCTGTCCAGCCCAAGTTTTTCACATTACAAAAATCAATAGAAAAATCAATCGTGTTTTCAATCGATTTTTCAATCGTTTTTCTTGTTTTTTTCAATCGATTTTTCAATATCAACCACCCTTCTTGGGATTGAATTTTCATCAAAAAATCAATCTTCAATCGCGGATTGAAAATATCAAAATTTCAATATTTGGATTGAATTTTTTCAATCGAGGATGCTTTGGGAAGTGGTGAATGACCTGGAACCATCCATGTTAGAGCCCCCACAAGAACGTACTTTCCTTTTCCTTCAATGTCGGAAGCCTCATGAAAGGGGCCTGTGGTGTCTAAAGAAAGCACACCACACCGTGGGTGAAGTCCTCGTCGATGAGGTAGTTGACGTTGTTGCGTAGCCTGACAAACCACGCAGTCCTTTCTAAAGGGGATGTGATGATGATTCACATGATCCCTCCAACTTAATGTCTTCAACCTCTTCTGATTTTCTTCACCTTCGCACCATTTCTTAAGTGCTTCAGCTACCATTCCCATCATTCCAGGTGCCCACCTCGACAACTGTTTTGAGTCCTTGACGGGGGGATATTTGGATGGTCTATTCCTCCACGGTCGACACAGTTGGATCTCCAAGTTGTTGGCGATAGTAGTCGGCTTCTTCGCCAATCCTCCATAGTCGCCTTGATTTAAACTTAGCTCTTCAAGTTCAAACTCCTCTTTGATCTCCTTCCAGTCCAACTGGTCCCAAAGAGAAACACGTTCTGGGATCCGATGTTTTGATGAAGCTGGCTGCTCCAATGCAAACCCGACCTTCTTCTTGATTCCCAAAGCTCTCCTCACATATGACGCCACCATGAACAATGTGATCATCCTCCATGTCATGATGTCATCACCTTGCACTTTGGATCTTTCCTCCACCGTCAAGTCCTTCAGTCCATACTCCTGTCCATCCTCCCATGACCTCAACGGTCTCGGATAGGTGGTTTGTCCTTCAATTGGAAAGTGCCTCAGAATGGATCTTGTTCTGCAATTCGGTCCACCCACCAAAGCTTCCAACCTTCCTTCAAAGCAAGCTCTCAAAAGCCCACCATAGATCTCATCCGACAAGACATCGTGAGAACTGCTACGAAGTATGTCTAATTCCAGCAACTTCTCGACGGGTCCTCCTTGTTCTTGCATGGCCTTCTTCAAGGTCATTCCTTCATCAGGTCCAGCGAAAAGATGGACCACCATTCCTTGTTTCTCAAATCTTTTCCTTTGACGTTTGTTTGCCGGCAAATCACTCCACCGACCGACCGTGCCCGTCAGCTTCTGCCTGATGTGTTCTGGTAGTCGTGATAGTACCGGATGGGACTTCACCAAATTGCGAAGCCACGCCTCTTCTTCATTGAAGTTGATCTCCTTCAGCCAACCTCCTCGCTTCATCTCAATCTCTTCAATCAGTTCGAGTGCTAGCCGTCGACTAACCGTGGGACAACCATTCGAGAAAGCCACCTTCAGCCTCCCCCTCTTTGGATGATCCACCCTAACATTCTCACCTTCCCAAGCTACATTGCAATCCAGCACTGTAGTCAACAAACCCATAGGGACGATTGGTTCGACGTCCTGATGGTTTGACACCATTGTTCCACTCGAGGTCATGCTCAACTGCTTTTTCGCTCCATCAGCCAACACCACCTCTACACTTCGTAGTTGCGACTCATCTTCATCTTCTCGACGAGGTCGAAGTGGGTGAGTTGCTCCGCTATCAAGTAGTCCTCCAGTTTCATTCCTCACCAATCGTCTCAACCTCATCACCTTCATTGATGGGGTTGCTTCACGAAGCTGATCCAGTTGTTGTTGAAGATTCTTCATCATGTCATCTCGTTGAGGAGTTTGAGAGTTGGGTTCCTTCTTCAAACCCGGAGTAGCAGTTGAGATCGACTTCAAGACCTTAGTTGCTTCTTCCAACAACCCTTGAACCGATGTTGCGGTTCCACCCTTGTCCAATGTTTCTTGACTGGGTTGCCCTTCTCCTCTTCCACCATCTTCTGTGGCCTCCGCCTTAGCTGCCTTTGGCGGAGATCTGGGATATCCTCCATCTGCCTTCTTCCTTGGGCACGACGAAGCCAAGTGATCCGGACAACCACAGACAAAGCATCTTCGCTGATCATCCTTGAGATCATGTGAGTATGTGCAGCTCTTTCCTCTTCTGCATCCTTCCTTGGTAAGAAAGAAACGGCACTTCAGCTCCTTTGGATTCGACTCTTCATCCTTTGTTTTGCCATTCTCCTCCTCCAGCTTCTTAGCCTTGATCGCCTTCAGCTTATCAGCAGCAGTGGCCGCATTGTCGGCCGGCTTCCTCGTGCTGCTGCCGTTATTTTCCTGATGTGCCACTTGCTCAAACTCCGCGATCAAATGCCGTCCAAACATCGAAATGCTTCTTGAAGTTGGGGTGGAGTCTACTTGCAGTGTGGACCGTGCTAGTGACACACGGAACGACAAGTCCTTGTGGGCTTCCAAAACCTTCTTGGTGATTCGATTCAAGCCCTTGAGAAGCAAAAAAGGGTCTGGTTCTTGTACAGATAAATCTGTTGCTCGGTGCCTCCATCTGAACCATTTGCGAAGTCCTTGAAGTGCGTCAGGGATCGAAGTGCACTCCATCGGACTTTCCAGCTGCCTTAGAATGAGCTCTTTTTCTGCTAGTCCTCCTGGTTGATATTGTACCATGAGTTGGCACAATATTTTGAGAGCTGACATTCTTTTTGATGCCACAAGTTCCTCTCGAACTGTCTGTGGCACCGCCATAAGCAACATAGAGCTCACTCTTCTCTCCAGTCTTGTCCATCTCGCTTGATTCAACTCCTCCGATGGCGATGCTTCATGCGAGACTCGTTCAATTGGAGGTAGCTTCAGATGTTCACTGTACCATTCACCAGCCTCTTTGGTTAGGATCTTCCACCACCTAGCCGAAGAAGAGGACATGTCGGCTAGCAACGGTTCTATCATCGCTAGCCAGTCTGAAAGATCCACTGGGCCCGATGATGCAGACCACTCAGGAAGAGCTGGTAGTTCTTGTTGTCCACGAACTGTTTCAGCATCACCTTCCTTCTCCTTGTTCTCCAAGATTTGACGTTGGAGATTTGTCATTCCTTCCATCATCTTAGCCATCAACTGCAATGTTGCTTGATCAGTTGACGACCCAGGCCCTGTTCCAGCGCCTCCATCACTGTGCTCACCACTTCCCTTGACATTCTTTGGGACATAGGGCTCTTCATCAGCCTTGACATTCTTTGAGACATAGGGCTCTTCAACCGACTTGACATAGTCCGGAAAGAAGGAGCCCTCAGAAGCCTCGTAGTTCTTTAAGACCTCCTCATCCGCCGGAACTTCAAAGGACTTGGAGACATAGCCATCGTCAAAGACTTCCTTGGACTCTTGATCTTCCTCGGGGTCAACGAGAGAGCTGCGACCAGATCCACGAGCTGATCCGACGAACGCCTTCTCAGGAGTCGCGAACTTCGAACTAGATTCCCACTGCTCCTTCGCTTCTTCAATCTTCTTGCGAAGGGATCGGTTCTCTTCTGCTAAAGAGCGATTCTCATCGGCCAGATTCCGGTTCTCATCAGCTAAATTTCGGTTTTCCACTGTTGAAACCTGAATTTCTGACTCTAAAGCTCCAATCCTACTTCGTATTTCGTTCATTTCACCCAGCAGTCTATTTCGAATCAACCCTTCTTCCAACAAGGGATCAGGTAAATTTCGTGGTCGAGGGACAGGTGTTTCATTCTGCCCAAACTGCCCATACAACCATGGTGCATGCCCTTGTAATTCTTGAAGTCTACGAAGTTGTTCAAAATCAAAAAGAGGATTCTGCATTTCTCTACTGGGTGTTGGACCATAACTCATAGGAGACCCCCTTGGCATACTCATCAGCTGAGACTCACCACCCCCAGCACCGCCAATGGGACCTTCACTCCTTTGATGGTGCAGAGTTCCACTTGCACCAACCAACTCTCGCGATGTCGACACCATCTCTTGCTGGCTGGGTGTCGGTGCCGCAGAGTTCAACTGAGCCTCTTGTTGTGGGATTCTACCAACCTGTGTCATAGATGGCGTCCCCTGACTATGAATTGTACGTTGAACCACCAACTCTTGTCCGATCAATTGGAGGCCATCCATGCTACCATTTGGTCTTGGACTAGAGGTTTCTAGGGGTTCACCAACGTTTCTCAATGGAGTATTGGGAACCGGAACTGCTACACCATCAACAGATCTGGAGTCTTCCCTCATCCTAACCACTGAATCAGAAGCCATGGCAGCCCTAGCGGCTTGGGCTCATAACCTAAGAAACTCAGAGCTTCACGCCTTTTTTGGGACTCGATCAAAAGCAGCTTCAGAGCTGTCCATATGACCAACTGAGAACTGCGCTGTTGGTATCTTCTGGTTATATGAGGTGTAATTTGGTACACTTCTCGATTTGACTGGAAAAAGAAAAACTGACATCCTCAAAATGGAGCTTCCTAGTGTGTCTGAGGAAATACTCACAGGATGTTTGGGGAAATGTGCAGTATTAAATAATATATAATACTTGAAAAATAACCAAAAATAAAGAAGCTCTTTTACCACCACTCTTTTCATGCCAGCTCGTAGACTTAGGTGTCATGTAAGATCAGTCTCGAGTTGAGCACGTTTATCGTACTGTTTGTATGGATCTTGTCTCCAACTTTGAAACCGAGATACATGATGCATGACCCATCTTACTAAAATCTACCAGCATTCAATTGGCAAACCATTTGGGTTGCCCTGGACAAAGTTAGAATATTCAATTTGGATCATCCACTCCCATCAGGAAACCGCTCTGCAAAAATGACAAAGTCTCCAAAATTTGTTGCTTTGTTTTTTGGCAGCAAACAAATGCCAACATCTCGATATTCACGTTTCAACACAAAAAGCAGAAATTTGACGGCCGCTGCCTTGAACTCATCACACACAGTTTTTGTCACTTCAACCTGCAATCGTGAAAGATATCAAACTGAAAAGGTTTGGGTTCGAAAACATGGAGATTGTGCTGTTTTACGATTGAAACTCATCTTGTATAGGGTACAGCATAGATTCCAACCGTCCAAACTTGTGTCGTTACACTTTACTCTTCACATTCTGTTCACCATCCCGAATCCAGAACCTACAAGGCGAATGCGATTATAGAAAGTTAACATGAAGCAGCTTTAAAAACAACAGAGTTGCAAACACCATTGACATCCGTTATTCCTTTTCTCAATCTATCGTGTTTCTCCAATGCACCACTTTTTTTGCAGCACAAATCTGTCCCTGCCGTGCTACTGTTGCTGGTTCAGAAATCCCAAACAACCACCTCGGATGTATCCCAAACCCTGTTAGATAACGGGATAAACTACCAAAACATACCAAAACCACTTTGTGACACTGGTTAGCCGGATTCCATCGACCGTATGGCATCCCGCACCATACTTCGTATCTGCTCTGCTTTGGATGCCAAGGCCGCTTCCGACGCCACGAAGAGGAAGCAAGGCCATGGGGTTGGAACCTCGCCAGCATCAAGGAAATTTGGTAACCCCAACCCCCGAAAACTAACGGTGGCAGGTTTGAAAGTCATTGAAATTCACAATGGTTTGAATAGGAAGGTACCTGTAATCAATTATCTAGAACAAGCAACTGATTCACTTTTGTTGTGTTTGCTTTTTCATGGCTAATGTTGGGGTGGATACCTGAAGTCAAACATCCATCAGCATCACATCACCCAATGGTTTGGGGCTTGGCGGCAGAAATTTCATTTCGATCTCCACGATTCTCAGACTCCCTTGGTCCACACCAAAGAGTTTCGACTTTCCAGGAAACCATATTAGTGAAGTGTGGAATTGTCCGGAAAAGTGGTTGCATTGACTGACACTCACCAAAAAACAGAATGGTGAATGGAATGATACCTTTTTGAATCCTTTTTGATCCTTTTTGGATCCTGTTCCTATATTACTTGTGAGGTGTGTATGGAATGATACCAGCTCTTTCAAATGTTTGAAGATCTGGATAAGAAATAGATAATCTATACATATCTATATGTCAGTCCGGCCAGGCTGTTTTTTGAGTAATGATCACGTCATTCACCAGAGGATTTCTTGTTGCCCCCATACCAAAATAACTCATCAACTGCTGATGATACCGCATCCCTTGCCTCGCCGATAATGTCCCACTCCTTGGACCATGGCTGCAGTCATGTGTGTGTGTGTGTTCGCCACCAGCAACGGCATCAGCAAGAGTATCGTCGTCATTATCATGTTCATCATATGTTTTTCACCATCATCATCACCATCATCATGTATCGTTATGTTTTCTGCATTTTCATCATCATCAAGTATCATCAATTGATCATCATTATAGATTCATTATCGTCATCACATGCAAATTCGAAATCCCCTACCCACCTGGAAAATCTGAGTAAGTCCCCCCCCAAAAAAACTCCATACCATCATGGGCCAAGACTCTCCATTATCCACGAGGTGTTTCGTAGTAAACTTCTCCCATAACCACGCATCAATTTCATCCTTTCCCATCGCTTCTCTAGCACCATCCAAGGTGCCCACCTCAATAATGGAAAACACGCCAACCAGGGATGGGAAAAAAACAACTGCAACCAGGCATGGGTACGTCATGATCCCCCCTTTGTAAACCTCACACATGGTCTATGGCCTCATTCCTCATTTGAAGCTCAATTGAAGGCCTCAATAAGTATTGGAGATTTTTCGGTTCAGGAAACACCAGTCAACGCAGTCTGATGCAAAGGGAAAGTAGGTCGAAGAGTACCAACACATACAAAAGAATACGCGAACGTACTGAGACATAGTGCCCGATGGTCCAAAAGGCTGTGCTTCAATGCCTGACTGTGCTTTGTTCTGTATCTTGGTTAGATCAGTTTCAATACTTCTCAAATGTGCGTATCAAGTATGTTTACATCATATGATGTCGCCAGAAGAAAACTGAAGCGCACTATGACCCTTCAAAACAACCGTAAGTAAACAATTAGTTGGTTACAGCTTCATCCTGAAAGCTGTGAAACAAGTTGTAAATCTGCTCACCAACAAAGTAACGTTCTGTCGGTTGGGGCGGATATGACCATGTTTGGATAGACATGTTTGATCAGTGGATGGATGACAAACTACCTACACTACCGTTTATTTTTTTGTTCATGAAAATACTGAGTTTGTCACCACTTACGGTACAATATGGCTATTCCTGTTCCAAGTGAGTTAATCACCAAATGTATATATAGTACAGTAATTTATAGGTCAATCACACCGGAGGCAGCTCACAAACCTTTTGCCCGTTTTGGAGACCTGGGAGCCACGCAATTTTCAGAGGAGCATCGGTTGCAGGGACCCATCCTGGCTTTCTTTTTGTATCGGCGCCGCTGATTTCCAAAATGGATGGTAAATTCAGCTGACAGTTGCATATTGTAGGGTGGAATTTCAGTGGTGAAGTGGTCGGATGTCTGGTGTTTGTATGTTTTTCTTATTGTTTGGGATGAGATAGTGACATATTTGATTTCTTAATAGACATATAAAAACTTGACAACCTTCATCTTACCAGACCTACTATCAGATTTTCTGTGGATATCATACCTTCATGGAACGTGCTAGTTACTAGTTCTGCTTGCTAGTGCCTTCTCTTTCGGCTCCAAGCCGTTTATTGAATTTGAACTCTTCTGGTTGGTCAGTGGACACTGAATATGGATGCTAATATGGATCCTTTTTTTGTGAAAGTTCTGGTAGACAAAGTGGCAGTAAGCCATACTGGAGATCCTCCAAAATTTGCGCAAGCTGCAAAGTCATCTCATGCATAAAAGAATAATTTCTGTATAGAAATAATTGTAGGCTGATGTCCTTCCCTAGTAATGGGAACAAACCCATACTGGTTGGTGGTTTCAACCCGATTGAACAAATATCAACCAAGAAAAAACATATTTGGAACTATCATCTAACATCCCCTTGTCTGTACCTCCCTAACAGCCTTTGCAAGTGGATTTGTCATCAATGGGATATCTACAACCTAAGATGCTGCAAGATGTTGTACATCTAAAGGACCATTCCTAGTTGGTGCTTTCAACCCACTTGAAACATATGCTTGTCAAATTAGACCATTTCCCCAGGATTCGGGGTGAAAATAAATAAAAAATGAAACCACCACCATCACCCAGATAGTAATTTGATTGATAATTTGGCTATCAATATGAAACGCACCTGGTGACGTTAGTGCCAATTTTAGAGGGTAAAAAAAGGTTGATCTTCCATCACCCATAGGATCCATGTATGGTATATTTACCTACATTTGGATGATTTCTATGGTAAATGAAGGTAAATATACCATACAGTACATGGATCCTATGGGTCATGGAATGTCATGGAACCATCCCATCATCACCTTGCTGATCTGCAAAGACGTGGGCCATGAGATGAGAACCACTCAGCATTCGAGACACGCCAAAGACACGGCCCTGGCGACTGGGGAAACGATGAATTGTGGATGCTTTGAAAATAAGTGTTGCCAGCAAGATGAAACATCAAAATGGGAAAAACTGAACATCACACGATCTGTGATGCCAATCTGGCACATTACTTTGGAGACATTCATTACTCTGATGATGCTTGAATACATAAAGTTGACATTGCGGTCGAGGAAAGTTGGAAAGACGTCCAAACCCAACCTTAAAGTCTGCGCTGCAGTCTACTTCAAGGCAAACACAATCATCGAGTCATTTGATAACAACTGTATGACCGGGATTGCACTAGGAATGTTTGTCTTCTAACATGATTCGAAGCATCCCTGCCAGTACTTTGACTCTGACAATTCCTATCACTATACAATAATCTACAGTCAACAAAAAATGTGTATATATTATTACATCATATATAATCATATANTTATTTACATCATATATAATACATATAATGAAAAACACATATTCTCAATTACCTCCTAGAATCATGACTACAAATATCAATATATGTTCAATTATGTTCACCTACATCCTTAACATCCATCTTACTCCCTGCCTTGAGCTCGGTCGGATGTCGAATGGAACTGCCTGGAACATGGACCCGGATTGATTGATTGATTGATTGATTGATTGATTGATTGATTGAAAGATAAGAAATTTCCTATTGAAAATGGAGGATGTTCCTAAGCCTGCAAGAATGATTAGTTTAGTTTTGAGGTATTAAAAGCAGTTGGAAGTTGCAGCTGTAAAAACCCTCACACACTTTGATAAAAGAATCACTTTATGATGACTACCAACAAAAAGGAAAACTGGAAAACTGGAAATGTAATCTGCAAATTCAATCAACAAAAACACACACACACACACCTTCAACAAAGCCATCTCAAAGAAGAAATAAATCTTGCAAATTCGTATTCCACTCAAATTTGATTCGAGATTGATTCTGTCAGAACCTCTACTTAACAACAACAATTGGTGGACCTTTCATGTTTCCAATAATAGGGGTGTTATGTTCCTTTTTTGTTTGCTGCTGATTTTCAGCCACGAATCATTTCATGAAAACCGCGCCTTTCTTCACGTGAATTCCCCACCGCCTAGGTGCTTCGCACATCTGACGCAAAATCAAATGACTATGCCCAAGTATGACGTGGGCCTACGTGGAGTATAAATCATTAAGACTTAAGATCAATCACAAATCAATGTTTCCCAAAGACATGTTGGTCTTACGAGCTTCGATGATCTTCAACATGTTTCATTTCAAAGACTTCGACAATTTTTGGTTTCCTCCTACCCCTCACATGTGATCAAGCGTGTCTCTAGTGACTTGAGTCTATGAAGCCATGGTGTACCTCTGAACCACATCAAGGTCCGTACAGAGGCGACTTAACATAGGTTCCAACGACCTGCCAGTAACCAATGGATCCCCCTGGAAGTCGCGGAGTTGCATCAATTTGCCCTAGGCTTCCCCCCAGAGCAACGTGTATACTAATCATTCACCAGGTTGTATCCAGACAAGCATCTTAGACATCAAACCTGTAATTGCCACAAGGCACACTTAATACTCACTTAATACCTGTGGACTAGGCCAGGAACAAATTAATTGGAATTTTTCCAAGGGTCGTTTTGGAATTTGGTCCATTTCGGAAAGTGATTTGTACCTGATACTAGCTGGAGCCATGTCCCACCGCGCGTGTCGATAGTCTGAGGAACTCCCTTGACACTGGTTTGTTCCGTAGCGTGCTACGATAGCCCCGAGGAGATCCGGGCATATTTTAGCCTCCTGCAAAGCCTAAACATTGTTCATTTATTATACAGAAGTTGTTGTTCATAACAAAAGGATAATGTCACCCATGGCTACCAATCACACAATTCAACCTACCCGCCTTGGTCTTGGATCCCTGAGCAATGCGTGCCACAGCACCTTCAGATAGCATCACGGCCACGTCCACCTGACGCTTTATGTTGCTTCCAAATTTCACATCCGTAGCTGACGTTAACCATATCATCTTTCACATAAACATTACATTGATACATTGCATGTCATTCAACGGTGGAATAGCGCACACGGAAAGGTCAAGTTCAAAGGACATTATGATTATGAGTCATTTTCTGGACCCACAAAGGAAGTCATCAAGTCATTGCAACATGGATTTATTCTATCTCATGAGACGTACTCAGCGACACGGAATTACCATTCACACAAAATGCCAAGAATGCTGCTTCCGATGAATGTGATGGTGATGATGGTCATGAGGGTCATGATGGTGATGAGGGTGATGATGGTGATGATGGTGACTATGGTGATGATGGTGATGGTAATGATGGTGAGGATAGTGATGATGATGATGATGATGATGATGATGATGATGATGATGATGATGATGATGATGATGATGATGATGATAAAAAAGAAACAAAAACAAACAACAATAGAGACAATACCCAAACACAATCAAATATATTTGTTGATGTTCAGTATATTTCATTGCTACTGCTACAGACTCTCCGTAGAGGTCCCAAGCCAATAGAAGTAGCCAGTCCAGCACAACTAGTCACTTAATCTCTTTGATCCAGATTTTGAACATCCTCGTTTGGAGGAGATTTGCAGAATCTAGGAGTACAGTACTCTCCCGTCGCAGTAGGCAACAAATCCTCCTATCTTGTAGAATCCCCTTGTCGAGGATTGCCGAGGATTGCAACCGCTTCAGGAAACAATGATGCATAATTTACATGATTTTACTGGAGTCGAGCAACATAATACAAAAAACATGCAACATTCAAGAAACCTATGTACTTCATGATCATCTCCAAATAAATTTGTGTACATTTACATCACATCAAAACCTGTTTTTTTCCATAAATCATTGAGTCATACATTCCCGACACTTATTGGACACACAACAAGCCAATCTCCACCACGAAACCACCCCAAAATTTGTCGAGAAACCTCTTCAGCATCTAACTTTTGACCCATGGCACCAGTGCCCTGCGGAGTCATGTCCCACCTGAAGGGTACCGATGGAGTTTGTTTAAAAAAAAACATCGGTGAAAATGACAGGTGGCTTATTGAAGAAATCCCCCTTGAATGGTACCATACCCATTATATAAAGAACCAATTTGCCAATCACCGTGTATTTTGAAGAATACGTTGTTGTTTTTTTAAGGAAATGCCTTTTCGACTGGTAGATGATTAGATGATGGTTGGAAATAGGAACCAGGACCATTTTTCTTCATGATGTTTTGTTTTGGAGAAAATCAACAAATGTCAGCTTCAATCTATTTCAAGGTGCCAATCTAGCACCTGTAATCTTTTCATTTTACCTATGGTCAACCCTGACATTGGTGTCGATTTTCAGGGTGCAACTGAAAAAAAGTAGATATCCTAGGTCGCCGATATAACCCATGATCCAAGGTATTGGACCCTTCTGTCTTCCTTAGATCAGTGGGTAAAGTTCACACAGATCACCCCGATGAGATGCTTTAGACTTTAGATTTAGATCGTAGATAATTTGTAGAGAAACGCTTTTTTCATCAACAAAATCCCTGGCTAATACGAGAGACTGTCTGCACCCAAAAATGAGAGATAATTAATCTTAACAAGATGGACCAAAAACTCTCCAGTATTGTCTCCAAAGTCCAAAACACTAAAATAGCCTTCTCTTCAAATTTTCAACTTTCAACCCTTCCCCAACTCCACTTCCAGAAAAAAAACAAACACACACATGAAAAAAACAAGCAAATAAATAATAATCATATATGGGTGTTTCCTTAAATGGTGGTACCCCCAAACACCCCAAAATGATCATGTTTAGCAGGAAAACCCATGGTTATTGGGTACCACCATTTTAGGAAACCTCCATATATACTCCCCACCCAAAAAACACCTAAGCAACCACCAAGTTTTTCAACCAAGAATCTGCATATCAATTCCTTTGGCTTCATAAAGTCCACGTTCTTTTGCCAAATGAAATGGCGCATTGAAATGCTCAGGGACACCTGCCTTTGCTGCTTCAAGAACGTTTGGTAGCTGCGACAAAATGGCTGAGGGGTACACTTTGGATGGGCTCATATTGCTCAAGGTGATGAGTAATTGTTGGAGTTGGAGATAAGAACCAAAAGCACATGAGATCGTTTGATGCTGTTATAAATGTAACATTTAACATTATGTAACTGTGTTTTTGTGTGATCTGGCAAATCTTTCAGCAAAAGCCAGACAAGATAGCCGATATAATAAGTACATCCATGGTACAAAAGGATAACCATATGGATACATGACAATGTTCCATCAGACTTCTGTTAAACTAGGCTGGTGGACCTCATATTACAAAACAACAGGAAACAAATAATAAACACAGGCAGCTCCTGGCGCTGCAACAAGATACTCATCCAATCCGTATAACTTACAAACAAATGATTATATGATATATATATATATACATGTAACATATATATATATATATATTTGATTACGTTACATACGATTCTGATTATAAACGTATATCTACCTTCACAGATCCCCCCCTCTTTCCAACATTTTCAACTGAGCCACAATCCGAAGTGTGCTCAATCCACGTGCCGCTGTCAACGGACCATGGTTGAGTCGACTGGTCAGTCGACGTAGAGCCATGGCTAGATACTGATAGTTTCCTCAGGTTCCTCAGCGATACTGCTTGTTTTCCAAGTGTTTTCAATTGACATTTGCACATTTTTTGAAAATATTGTACGATTAATATATTCTCCAAAGTTGACAATGAATCATGAAGGAATTACTTTGATAGAGATGTAAGAACAAACTGTAGTCACACTACTGTGTCTGTCTGCATGAAGCCGGTATATTTCTTTCTTTCAGCGAGTCATGAATCCGCTACTCTTGACAGGATTAGTTTCAGCGAGTCAAAAGCGGGAACAAGTCTTGAATGCTTCCACAAAAAATGGTGAGTTATCCGGAAATTATTGAATTTTCAGCATCCTTCGATCTCTCACCATCTATTTTTTAATCAACATCATAGGACATCCCCTCTGCTTCGATTTTTTTCAGCTCCGGAGCCGAAAAGGGTGCGGCATTTGTAGAGGGAACTGGTTGACTGGTTGCACTGGTTACCTTAAACTTCTCTTACCTGGTTGACTTTCACTCGGCTTATGATGATACGTGCTAGGTTTGTCTTTTCAGCAGGTAGAAAACTCTGAGGAAGTTTACACATCACAAAGGGTAGATCACGCCTCGGCCTCGGCCTTCGGAAGCTCCTCATTGAATCGGTCTCCAGGTTTTCCCAGACATCTAATTTTGATTTTGGAGCTCTCCACTTAGACGGGGTAAACATATAATGTCAAATGGGTGTCGTTTCACAAAAACACAGCGTGTGACCACAACGTCTGACCACGTGTTGGCCCAAAAGTCCATGATGATCTAGACAAAGACTGCATGTTCTATCTGTGTGGATTCATGGATGCATGGATATATGCTCGAAAATAAAGAGAATCGGCCAACAAACACACCAAATCCTAAGTGACGCATGGCGGCTTTCAAAAAAAAGGCTTACCTGCAATGACCTGGAGATTTCATCTGATTCAGGTCAGGTAGGAACATCTTGCTGGATTGCTTTGGAGACAGCCATGCTCACATGGCTCTGGCTCAATACTGGGCTGCCCCGAAAAGTAGAAATCATTGGAACATTTCAAGATGACCAGTCATCAGTGATCTCAAATCTATCTATCCTATTTTTGGAGCCACAAATATTCAGATCCTTGAACGCTTGCCAGGTAAAAATCATTTCCCACACAACAGTCCTGACTGGCCGATGACTCCTGAGAACTGCTGAAATGGAGTTTTTCAACCACCAAAAAGGGAGGGGTTGGCCAGCAAATGATGGGGAGGAGGATAATCATCAAAGTAGAAATGAAGTTGGTCGCGTGTGATGTTTCTTGCAAACAATCCAAGTGATTGAAACCAGCTAGGTGGTATTTGCCAAGCAGAAGATTGTATGTATGCATAAACGCTGGACGGACCAAGAAACGTGTCATTCTCCTTCAGGACGTACATTGATTTATGTGCATGAAAATGATTGTGGATGTATAATATGAATAATACTATATGGTATTCAAACGCCATAATATGATTTCATTAGATGGTACATACACATCTATACATTGGTATACCATCTTCATCACCCTTTATGTCAACACACATATATCCTCCAACAAAAACGATGAATGATCCGTGCTTTTCGTATCTTTTCGTTGCCTTTGGTGCTCGATCTTTGGCTAAAAGCTGCTCCACGAAGCGAATGAAACCTGGATCCACAACGGAGGGTATGTTGTAAAGGGGGTGTATACCTTGAGGGATTTGAGGAATCTACACAATGTCTTCTAATGATTCTGATGGTACCTGGTGGCTATCAATAATGCTTGGTGTGTTGCAGCATGATACAAGTATATCTTGTCGTATTGCAACTGCATAAAAAAAAAGGTGGTTGTTGTTGTTGTTGTTGTTGTCGTTGTTGTTGTGGTGATATCCGGTTTTTGACATAAATCTATCTGGACACTGATTCTTAGATGTTGTGCTGCTTTCAATTCACTGGGTGGGAAAAACCCCTGTTGTCTTTCTCAGGTGTGTCAGTTTGGTGTTTATAGACTTCAGCCTGACTCAGACCAACTGATCCTCCCTGGTGGGGATCTCACAAAGAGAGGGCTAGTTACTGGTAGTACTGCTAATCCTACACCATCTGGGATGTATAAAACCCTGTAAATAATGGTATATTTACCATATCCACCTGGTGCAGGATTTCTTCCATTAACAGTAGTGCTATGTGTAATTCTAGTCTACCTATAAACTTTGGAGTTTGGGGGGGGGCTTTTTAGTAACCCATTGATATGGTGAGAATACATGAACACAGTTGGACTCCTGCTACCACCCACCAAACATAGAATGCTCTTCCATATGCATACATCTGTATGCATGCGGGGAGATGTACATAAGCGGGCAAGTAGATTGCACACTGATTGAACAACCCAAACAAAAAGTAGTTGAGTAAGGGGCTAGTACAAACAATTACAATACAGTTGCTTGATCTGTGTTCACTTTGGAGCAAATATGTGCAGTACACACAAAATACAATATCACATAATCATTTATATACAACTACATGTGGATAATCATGCTTTTGAACTTCATGGTTTGGTCACCACGTCGTGATATCGTGTCACCAGCTAACGAGTCCCAATATGTAGAAAAATGTAGGAGTATACTGCCTGAACAGTTGCACTTAACAACACACTGTGGCATACTCCCTTCAAGTCTTCTGTGATCAACCGCTTCTGATGCATTCACGCGTATCCTGATACTGTATGCAAAGAGATGTACAGCCGTATACTTCAATGAAATCTCAATATCACAAGGCTGGCAAACAACATTGTTCAAACTAAATACTATTTTTGATTTATGTAGCACATACCATACCCACCAAATTCATACCTGTACACAAATAAAGACTTAATCAGAACGTTTATTTGAGTACATACATTAAAAACATACTTGTTGATTGAGAAACATCCCAACCAACATTCACTGTAATAACATAATATCAAATACACCCCTGAAATTTAACATGGAACCTGAAAAGAAGTCCCTGGAAAAGGAGATTCCTTTTGGAAACCATCATTTTCAGGTTCCATGTTAAATTTCGGTTGAGTACATCATCTGTAACACATATATTGAGCGATTCCCCACCTCGATTCGGACGTGCATCGTAGACGGCCTGGGAGTCCTGGAGGACACTGGAGGGATGACATCCCTGAAACTAACAGCAAACGCACCTGAAAATAGGCCGAACCCCAGAAGGAAACACATCCAACCATCCATTTTCAGGTGCGAAAATGTTAGTTTCAGGGAGTGTTATGTACCTGTACATGTATAGATCTTAGCTATTGTTAGCTTATATTTTCAGAGAGAAATTCAAGAGACTGTGCATTGATCTCTTGTGGCTGCTTATAATATACTTGCCTTGTTTCAGACTGTTGACATACTGTGGGAAAATTGAAGGATTACAACCAAGTCACAATAGCAATCCAACTCATGCAGCCATTGAAGTCAACTGGATTGCACTGAATTGAGTTGGCTTGACTTCCCCTACGACGTCCCAAACCCCCCGGTTTCCCAACGACGGATGACGGGGTCCAGAACAGACTTGAAGAGTCTTCGACGAATGCCTCATGGGCAGTCGAGAGCTCCACATTTTCAAAGACCGAGCTGAACCAGCATGGTTCTTTCAGCATTCGACCATAGATAAGCACACTTGCGCTGAAAGGCTTTAGTTTAAGGATAATCCGTATGTAACTATTATATACATACCAGATCATACCATAACTATAACATCATTTATCATGCTTCTACAAACAAAAAATACAATAACATCAATAGCTATAGAATCATATTAGTCTCTCTGAAACTCACATCCCATCTGGGGGGGGTTCAAGTTGGAAGTTGAGTGAGTTTTCCTGTTGGAAAGGTGCCCTGGTTCCCGCACGTTCCCGCAGATCCGAGTCATCTTCGGCATCATGGACGACCGGGCCCTTGCGAATGGCAGCCTCCACCAAGACAACAGCTGAAAGGTTTCGAAGCTTTGAGGACATCCTGAATTAAGCAGCAAATATAACATGTACACATACATACATGTTACATGTATTCATCATATTATATGTAGATATATCCGTATCTAATCTAATATCTTGTTGCTCTCCTTTTCCAGTTTGGAAGACTTCAAGGCAGCTACTGCGGCGCATGGTTCGCTTAGCACCCTGGCTGCTCCAATCAAAATCAAAACAACCGTCTAAAAGTCAAATCCCATCATGGTGAATCATCTATAGATTCCTTGAAATCAAATGCCGTACCAGGGCAAGTCATGGTAAATCACCTAAACCAAGGCACAAAAATAGATGTATGAAACATCTGTGTAGCAAACATGCTATAATCTATATAGTATGTAGTACAACAAAAACACCAAAATCCGTTGTGTTGGGCCTCGAGTGCAGCAAGATCTCTAACATTTTTCATTGACCGAAGGCGTTCCAACCTGGGCAAAGTTGGGTCCGAGTGTTGGGGGTGCGGACATCCAAACAACCCAGTAATACTGCTGATGGAAGAAAATCCTGCACCAGTTGAGGTTGGTAGTTTAGTTTATCCCATTATGTACAAGGTTTTATACATCCCAGGTGGTTGTTTGGGATTTCTTCCATCAACCGTAGGAAACTAGTTGCGTTTCTAGTGCCTCAAAAGCACCAAACATAAAGGCTTTCTCCATGGTGCTGGTGGCGGAAATAAACAGACCTATATGTCCCTTAAGGCAGGTGCCTGAAAATCATGCTGGAGTTAGCCTCACACGTGCCTTGTTCTCACATGATTGGGTGGGTACAAACTTGACTAACAACTTGCCACTGTTGATGGGGAGGATAATCCCAAAAAGTATATGTTGAATTAGCAAGTGGTAAGATATATCATGTAGTATGATTCCTTTCCTGCATCAAGTGTTTGATTAAAATGCTGATTTGTCGTGTTTCTGTGTGCATATATGCTCTATGTGAAAACATACCAAGATTAAGCAAATCAACTCCCAGTTTCATACAACTATTGAAACAAAGACATACAACACATACATACAACCATCTTGGATATTGGAACATTCCATACAGTAATAATCCAATAAACAAAAAAAACTTGGGGATGCATTCTATGTCTTCCAGGATGGTTACGTTGCCAGGACTATATAGTTATACATCAAACTAAGTTTGCGACAGTGCGTTTCGTGCCACTTCTGCCAACCCCTGGATGGATTTTCCCCATGGATTCAGGGCACATCAACTGATGGTTTGTTAGGTTGAGTCAAGGCTGATGATTCCAAGCCTATCAAGTTGACCATTCACAGTAGCTCTTTATGATGATGGGATACAGCTTCTGCAGAAAACTGTTAGCTTTAAAGGTGGCTTTCCTGTCCATCAACTCTCGTGTGTGGTTTGTATTTTCCTCAACGTTGCGTTTTCTTCGGTCCATTTCGTCAAGTCCACAAGACATCCTCAAACGAATGACCAAGCAACTCCCAAAAAGTGTGTAGATAGTTGGATGTTGTTGGATACATGGTATTGAAAACTCTAGCTGGCCCTTAAAATCCGCTTTCCCCCATTGCTTCCCCCCAGCAAAAATACGTCAACAGTGGGTTTCCCACCAAAATTCCCATCCTACCTCCGTTCCTGGCACTTTAGCAGCCTCAGTTCCAGCTCCAAAAAAACAGAAACCAACCTTTGCGTTGAAGGAACATACATGAAGGAAACCTAAAAGTTCATTGTGGAATGGAAAGGAACAACAACAACAACAACAACAACAACAACAACCACCACCACCACAACAACAACAACAACAACAACCACCACCACCACAACAACAACAACAACCACCACCACCAACAACAACTCTGGTTGAGTTGGAGTCGTTGTCTTTTTGTGATGACACTGGTCATTCTTTTTCACCCTGGTAAGTTCCACAATTTTGGAGTGATGTCCCTGTCCCAAACATGTGCATACATGTGTGTACATACATTTGTATCTGTATTTACGTGTATATACATATATGTAGCACGTATGTATGTGTTTAAGCATATATACACAATATACTATAGACTATGCATATTTACTGTAAGCAACCAAAATACAATGTGGCAGCATCCATGGGTGTAGTGGACATTGATCATCTGGAATTGCGAAACTCTTGTTTCTTGGTCGATTGACTTATCTAAAATAAACACAACTATAAGCAAGTGACTGTTTACGTGACATAACATGATATAACTCATCTAATATGCATAGAACATAACCTGATTTGTGTGATTTGAATGACTGCTCAATACATCCATTTCTATGCCGCGCTCAAGCTCCAGACTTGCAAAAGGGTTGCCAGTGCTTGTGGATCCTCAAACTGGATTCAGTCTGCCGTCTGTTTGGCCTACAGAAATTGTGCTCAAGTTGTGAAATAGATAGTAATAATTAATCATATATACCCTCCAGGAAACTAAAATATCCAGCCTTGGGAAAAGGAAAAGTATCTTCAAAAGGGCCTTTGGAGGGGATATGTTAGTTCCTAGGAGGGTAAGTGTTTGTTGCCAATTTGCTCAAACCATTTGGATCCAATTCGTGTGGCAACCAATCGTCCTGGCTGCTCATTTCCTAATAGAATTTCTCTAAAAAACTACATTATGTCCCTTGGACAAGCTTGGTCATGTCTGTCCTCTTTGTAAAGAGACCTTTTGGAACAAACACAGCTTCAGTCCCGAAAGATACCGTACACTTTCAGCGAGTCATTCCCGTTTACATGAGAAGCAAACACACACTTGGATACACATACAAATGGCCCAAGCATGCCCGAGCCATGTAGAAACATGTGATCTAACGAAACCTATCTAGATTCTAGATGTATCATTGGCTTCTGCATGCAGCTATGTACTACGTCATGTTCAAACATTGCATTTATCTGGTTCAAACCTCACCCACACCGGCCCACAAAATTCTGGCCAGGAGCGGATTTGTTTTCATGATTTCCACAAAAAAACAAAGCGATTTTGGAAGCTGGATGTAGCAATGTGGATGCAAAGATTTCGTTGATACCACAGGAGTCGAAAACAGAGCATAACCTTAAGTCGAAAACACACTGACATGTCCTGGATGTGGTTCGCATTATTGGAAGCCTCTGAAACAGCCTGCAAGGAAGTTGTTTCAGAGATCCCAACAGCGGAAACCCATCCAATTATATATCTGATGTTCTGTCTGTTTGGTATGAACCCCCGCCCCCAAGCAAGAGAAGGTTCATGTCAAAGAATAAGTCAGTTCGGAATTGTTCCAACTAGTGTTTCTCAAGATTGGGACTTGCCTCCCATAGCTTGAAATGATCTAAGGTACCAGTTTATTGGAACTGAACAACAATAACAACAAATTTGGTCAGTTTTCTTAAAGTTTTGTACCCTAGCAAATCATACCCGGATGATGTCTGGTTGCGTGCCAAATTTTAGTATCATCTTCCAAATTTCAAAGGTTTAACCCAGAAACATGATTTAGCTGAAACAAGCCGGAAAAAAACACATACAAACACCACATTCTGATAGATTGTTAATGATTTGAATCATGCCCAGCCTCAGAGACATCACCTGGGGAACGAAAAAGCCATTGAACCTGACAGGATGAACAGGAACCTAACACTGTAAAGGTATGCTATGCATGTTGGTTTTTACAGCAAAGGCATGAAAAAATGTGGTTGATATTCAATTCCAATATATATACTGTTGGTATGACTTACACCGGCAAATGTTGAAAAAATGGTAAGCAGTTCTTACAACGAACCACACATGCATGCTGCAAATACATCATGAAGGGTCGAGATGGGCATCCCTTCATCATTTCCAAAACGTGACACTGATGATTCGGGTGGTGCCCCACCATTTCTAGAAACATCTGTACAGATTCCAAATCTGCCTTTGATCAGTGGCATTTCTCATCATAATTCAAAATTTGAGGCCGGTATCTAGGAAATTGTGGGCCATTGTTTTGAGCGATACCTGCTTAAAGGATATCTTGCAGATTTCTTTTATACCTACAGATGTCACTGAAAGTTGTAGGTACCCAATACCCTCCAAGGAACCAACAGCTCCTCGTGGAATAGAGAAGGTCATCTTCCCAACCGGAAAAATAATCATGGAACTGGATATCATGGTGGGGTCGTCAAAGCGACGATCGTGTCCCATCGTCACACATCATGGGTATCTGAAATCCAACCAAGAAAAACTTGACTTACACCCTGGAAGATTAACGTAACATGGAACCTACAAATCACCCCATAAAAAGGAATGGAAAAAAATGTTCTGAACCAAAACCTCCATGATTATGTCACCCATATTAATCTTCAAGGGGTGTAAGCCTATTCAACTCAGCCATTTCCAGGGTCTTACAAAGACCTCACCTCCTGGGCAGTCACGTCTTCCCACCTCCTTGGCATGAAGCTTGGCAAAGGGTGTGGTGAATGGCAGGGTCGATCAACTCTTTGTATTGGGGATGAACAAATCCCACCTTTAGGAATCCACATAATTGGCAGAAAAAAACCCTACCATTGGGTTGATGAGTTTATCATCTATTGTATGGGAAATAATGGGAGTTTAGACGGCGCTGCTTGCGGACAGTGTCAATGTCGCACGGAACACGCCCCTTCCACTGGTGGGGGGGTCACGACCAAACAATGTGAAACCGAAATTGCAAACTATACAAGACCCTGGCACATATAGTATGGCATGGATATCCCAAGTGATTTATGGTATGATTATATACTGTAATACTTGTCAAATACCCCAATAAAACTTCCTAGCTCCTCATGTTCAAGTGATTCATATCCTAAGCTCCCATTGAAGGCTCCCATAAACCAAGACTCCAAGCAATGACGCACAACCGAGGCCCATACAAAGCACTCAGGAATTGTAGTGACATGCGCTGAAGGTCAACATCTGGTGAGGCCTGATGTCGCCCAAATGTGGATGGTTCTATGTTAATTAATGTCCAGTATTGGCATCAAACACATGCTTGAGATGATGCAACAAGATGTAAAACAAGTTGCATTTCAAGGGTTGCTAACTACACTCCTGAGACAAACATAAAACATATGCCCTGAAATGATGCCATCCCACAAGGAAAACAAACATTAAAGCACTGTTTCTCAGGGGCTGTGTTAGTTTCTGGAGTGTACATGTAATCAACCAGAGTTTTCCGTTGACTCGACAAATCCTGGGTATATTCTATGCAAAATATGTAGATATATATATATATATATGAATATTATACATAATTACCTACATTTTTGCAACAACAAGCACGCCCTTGTGAAGCCGGGTAGTGGGAGACAGGTGAAAGGACTCATCATTCATGGGCCAGGGTCACAGTTCTGAGGATATTTTCACCCCAACCAACAACTTGGAAAAAATCTGGGACTGCTTTGAAATTATGTACCCCCGAATTTCAGTAGGAAACCAAAACTCAAATTTGTAATGTTGACGGACTTTCATTTCTTGAAACATTCCTATATTACATATGAAGTTTTTTACATGACCTTCAACATCCATACTTTTGTTTAAACCAATGGTACTTCTCTTGGAATCCCAGTCAGATCACTGGCCCACAACCTACCTCGGCCACTGTCAAGCTGTACTGAACCTTGTTTTTTCTTGGTGGCATTGGACGCTTGAAATCAAGGGCAAATCGTCAAACTATACATCTGGTCATGAAGTACTGCTTGAATGAAATTTGTCTACTTAATTCTACTTCATCAAAATGATTTCCAGAGAGTGCTATTATTGTAAGCAGACTTTCGGTCACTCAATCAGTCACCCTACTGTTGGATAGGCATTGGTTTCTATTTCAACATATGGCAATCACTTTTGCGAATGGCTAATGATGCTAATGGGTCCCTGGCATGTGTGCATGGTATGGGTAATGGGCGAGATCCTGCATCATACGGGATATCAAACCGTTGTATATGATGCAAACCCTTGACCCATCAACTGCTTCACCAGATTTCGGTCAGCACCAAACATTTCAGATACCTAAAAAAGAGGAATCCTCACCTATAAAAGGCTGTATGGATACAGCTTATGTAAGAGAACCACCGTCCCCAACACAGCCTTATAAGGTAGAGTACCGCAATTATAGGTACCTGAACACAGTATCTTGCGCAACCTCACGTTGATTCATCCCCCTGCAATGTCAGGTCACTTGGGAGGGAGGGATTCTCTATTTTTATCGTCCAAATCTAAAACACAAGTTGGGTGAAGGTGCTGTTTTAGAGGCACGTTTGCCGAAATATGACGAAATTATACCTTTGGGTTTTATTCATTAAATACTTAGACAAGAACAAATAGCCACCAGACTTCGATCCACAAAGTTGGATGATTTGCAACGGTACTTTCATCCATTTGAACTACGAAAAGGATGCGATTTACTGAACCGCTTTCTATCCTACTAGGCCAGTCAATTTGAAATATACAAATCCCTTCATGATGGCCAGCCGCCTGTATAATTACGTACAATTCCTGTCTATAGTTTGGAAAATTATGGGTTTTCAATGACTTGGAATTTCTGACAAATATACAGTCAGCTACATCACGTTTTTGAAGGAAACATAGAGAGATCTCTTGGTGAACTCCCCGAGTAGACATATCCTGACAGTAACCTGACCTGTCGTACCTCAATCCACATGTGGTCGCTTGGGGGTTCTCAACGTCTTTTCAAACACACTGGAAATATTCAGATTCAAATCATACACCATCATACACTTATGAGCACATATGCAAG
>DF239190.1:0-260000 GCA_000507305.1 Breviolum minutum Mf 1.05b.01 | reverse complement strand
CAAATCTATTTACAAGCACCCCAAGTTTCAGGTTGTAAGCCCAATGTTTTTTTGGTGCTTCGAATCAAGGCGCAGTGATGAAGTAGGCAACAAAACCTTGTTGAAAACACATATGTATATAGTATAAATGATTGAAAAACGTCGGTTTCTTGGATTCGAGAACATCCTTCGTATATTTGTAACAAAAAATATTCATATTCATTACAGTCTATCCAAGAAAATTAACCTTTGACAAAGTAATTCACCCAATTCATAAACTTTGAACATATAACAAACAGTATATACACCTCCAAGATCTTTTAAAAAATCTTTGAAATTTGCTAGTTGATGGTTGAACCAACCCCTTTGAAAAATATATGATCGTTAAAAATTGGGAATCATTCCCCCCAATTTTTCCAGGGGGGTAAACATTAAAAAAAAACATATTTCAAACCAGCCACAAAAACCAGGAATTATACGACATCCAACTGATCAACTCTGCCAAGTCACCAAGGCCAATCGCGCTGAAACTCTTGCAAGCAATGACAGGTGGTTTGGCAACAAGGCCGCCTGGCTTCAAGGCAACCGAATGGATGTGGTCAATGGTCAACTGGGAGATTTTCCGAAGTGGTTTATTGAGGTAGGAAGCCACTTGGAACTTGGGAAAAACGGAATCCATGGTTTTGGCTTGGGTTCTAAAAAAAAGCTGGGAAAATATATAGTATGATGTGGGGTGCACACCAGGACACACAAAACTATCATAGTATGCCATATTAGTCTTGCAATGCCGTCGGCTCTTTTTCATTCGGTTTTTAAATGTTTTTTCACACATCATTTCTTGCTCAGTCAGAGCTGAGAAAAGCAAAACACATTCTACGTGAAATGTGTTTGTTGGGGGTTCTCCCCAAATAATATATCGATTGTATCTCTCTCTCTCTCTCTCGAAATATACATATGTCTATATGCATATTACATACCCCACTATTACCTAAAATTTGTAATAAGCCTGACCATCTTGCAAATATCTTAGTGACTGAGCTGTCCCTGCACTGCAAACCTTTAGAAACTGTCCAAACGCACAAACGTGCTGCTCCACAGCTTCAATGAGGTCCGTCTTACCACTTCATTAGCTCAAGGCCAGTTGGTGGAGGCATCCATTCAAAACACATTCTTGTCAGCTTGAGTTTGTCTAATAGATGCTTGAACCCACCACCTTGTCTTGCTACAATAGTGGGTCGTTTCCAAATAAGTTGGTTCCTAACACAAGTACCTCCACTTAACCCAGTTTGCAGGACATTTTCTTAAGATATCTACGAATTCAGCTGAATCCATGTGCAGTTCTAAGTTCTGCAAGTATCTGTGTATATGTATAAATATATATATATATTATATGTATTAAACAAAAGCAAATTATATGCATAGGTACATCACAACTATCCTCACTAAGTAGTCTACCATCAGTGTTTGTTTCAAGTTGAAAACCTGCAAGCAGCCTCAGCGCATGGAATTCATTCCTTCGGGTAAACTAACATAATTGTGTTAGTTAGCTCGCTGAAGAAATCCCTTCTATTGCTAATGAAAGATACATCTAACTAAATTAAATTGCCTATTTTTTGTTGGTGGTTTGCAGAACGGTTTCGACCATGTGCGCGGAAATCCCGAGGACTTTTGACACAATGCGATGGGGTCTTTGCCTCGTAGTACCGACTCAACATCCTTCAACGACAGAAAAACGTAAACGTTCCGAAACAAGCCGCCCAAGTTCTTGACTCAGTGTCACAATGAATCATGATATTCAATCAACTATGGTGGAACCTCCAAAATAAACAAAACATGACAAAACAACATTTCTTACATTGTTTTTTCTAAATACTACATCTTCAAGACTTGTCACGGTTAATCCTCAAACAATAGGAGTTTCCCATATGTCACAAAAAAAGGCCTCTTGGAGTTGGCTGAAGCATCAACTGAATCCCTGAGTTGGTTGTTTTGGGAAACCCAAACAATTGTGAGTTTCCCTCAAATCTTAAACAGTTCCTCTGTATGTCATTTTTTGCATTTTTCTGAAAAAACTAACATTTTTTTGGGGGAGGTGTCTAGGCTAGGATGGAAAAAAAACATAATTTTCAGTGTCATCCAATTTTCCAATTTATTAAATTTCACGAACTAAATGACATTTCTGGTCTCACGGTGTTTTTAAAAAGGGCCGCTCATTTGTTGAGCTTTTAATGGCGGGACATGTTTTTTCGGCGCAGCTCTTCGTCTGAAACGCCAGGTGATGACCCCCCAGAGGCGAGCTACTATCGGTGCTTGGCAATCAGCTAGCAGTGCTTCGGACCACCAGGTTTACAGTTTTGTATCGCCTCCTCACCGGTGATGAAGTTATACGCGTAAGGGGCCTATACCTCCACTGCTCCACTTATAGGGAGGAAGGTTGTAAGGCCAGGTAACCCATTGAGATTTTAGGCCATTTATAGGGATGTATAAGTTATAGCTCCATATAATAAGTAACTGGTAGGGGCCCATATTGTAGGGTTTTTGTTGTTTGTAGCAATAGTCAGCCAAATGTCCTGCCGTTTTTTCACTGGGCGCACTGTAATTAATACGTTTAAAACACTGGCAACGATCCGTATGCACGCCCATTATCCAATCGGCTGCCACTGGAAACCCATTCCGAAGTCTGCTCCCGTTGAGGCACCAAATCCGTTTCGAGTCTGCCGCATGAGTTTTGCAGCTACACACAGTGCAGGGTGCAAATCATCTGCAATGGCAGAAACATCAAACATGAACAAGTACAACATGCTACAACAATAAATTACATTAAACCTCCTATACTTAGACTTGGCCCGTGGCAACTTGTGAACCAGTCAATATTAGGACTGTGTTGGAGGTGTGAAACTCACCTTCGTTTGGAGGAAAAAAACATACACACAAACTGCCAAAAGTACCCCCTTTTGCCAACATTTGCAAAACATATCAAAAAATCATCTCTAGTTAGTGGTTGAACCAACCCCTTTGAAAAATATGATCGTCAAATTGGAAATCTTCCCCCAAATAGGGGTGAAAACAAAAAATATTTGAAACCACCACCCAGATGTAGTCTATAAACCAAACAACCTCGCCTAACCTCCTCACACGTTGAGTTTTTGTTTCTCCCACTGCAAGTCGTAACGGGTCCACGGACGGGACATCGTTCTCCCTCCCCACACCCGTTAAAGGCAGGTCTTTTCGGCGTCAAATCGGCTTCAACAAATGGCTGAATCAATGGCAGTGCAGCTTCATAGTTTTCAGAATCACTATTGTCAATCTAAAAATATCAAAACATGCATTCCGAATTCCTGAAGAAACAAAACAGAATCTAAGATTAATTCAATGATCCCTCTCAAAGTTTCTTTTGATCAAAAAATATACCATGGCCTAGATTTTTCCATTGAGCCAAATTGATTTCATATCCTTGTATTCTATAAGCAAACATACTGTAGAACTAAGGATTGAAGGGTGGAGTCGAGACTGCTCCAGCTCCAATCCTCGCGATAGATGATTGGAAATGACAGAGTTCCCTTGCACAAATTGCTAACTGAATAAATTTGAAGTGATTCATCATCCAGTCTGTCTCGTACTCGAGTCTTATGAAACTGCCTGATTTGAGATCAAGGCGTCCAATTGCGATTGTCAGAGGAAGGCTTTTGGTGGATGCAACCTGTCTATATACGAAATGTTGCTTAGTGTGAGGCTGGCTGACTACAGATTGACAGATAGCTAGACAGATAGACAAACGAATAGATAGGCATATAGACTGACAAAAAGAGAAACAAACAAAATCGAATAGAATCAACTAGATAGATAGATCGTGTTCGATAATTAATATCGAAAACATGCGGACCTTCAGATTTAACAGCATAACAGCAACTTCTTTGGCACACCGGTCTGTCGAACGAAAACCTGCAGTGAGGGAATGCCATCTGCATTGCATCAGGACGCAGTCTGTTTGCCATAGGGAAAGCAACCTTCAAGTCCTCGGCAGGCACGGCAAACAAAATCAAACAAAAACAAAAATCATGGCGCCCGCAATCAAGGTCTTAAGATTGGCAACAGCTTACTTTCATCTTGCCTTCAAGCTTTCGAATGTCTAAAAAAAAGACATTCGCAAACCACATTAAAAAAAACATTAAAAAGCGACAATCGAATCACATCTGCTTCGAAGCATTGCTCTTTCATGGTCCATTGCGATGCCATTGACTTTACCTCTAGATGCCACTTGGATTCGACCAGGGTAGCAGCTACTAAAAAACCCGTCATGGAAAAAAAAACTCAAGCCTCAACCACCCGAAAACTCTCAACATCTTTCAACTATCCTGGAATATTCATCGAATATCCTCATCAACATGTGTCATCAGTGTGTGTTCATTGTAGGGTTTGTGTTGCTTTCAACATCTAGTTTCACCCATGAAACAACCATCAAAATTCACCATCGGTCGGTCGGTTGGTCTGACCGTTGGTCTCGACTGTTTGATCCAACTTGGCTTCCAAACCAATAGCGCCAGTCCAAAAAGGTGCTTCGCAAAGGATGGTGGATTGTTCCAAGATCATCGCTCTACAAGCCATCTGAGACGCGCTGCTGATGGTTTTTTTTTCCATGATGTAAGGGGGGGGGGATGGGAAGCCACAGCGATGCGGTACTTTTTTAGAGGAATTGAAGGTGAGGAATTGGCCATTCTAGCCCAAAAAATACGGGTTTCTTTCACTGCATGTGTCTATCCATGTCTATACCCTTCTCTACAAAATCAACTGTCCTTTGCATACAATGGCATATGTCAAATGTCGAGTGGAACTCCCGAAGTACGGTTGAAAAAGTAGGATAACATACAACACATCATCCTGTTCAAATCACTCTAATAGTCCACAGCAATTGATGTTTGCACCGTGGCACCACTTCTGAAACAGTCAAATACCCATACGCCGAATCACCACAGACCCACCGATCGGAAACCTTCAGATCGGAAAGGTGTGGCGGCAACACCGTTTGCCTCACCATTGACTTCAACACCCTTCACAAACAAAACGTTGCCATTATCTGCAGGGCCACAAGGCTATGATATCGCTATAGGATAAACGTAATGGTCTCCCAACATCAACTCGAAGAGCATCTAATGCAATACCTCTGACATATGTGCAAACAACAATACCTATGCCTGGGCCCAAAAAAATTCAACTGGCTGAACGGAGATACCATCTACGATTTGTTTTTATCTGAAATTCATCCTCCAGCTACTGTTGCCGGAAGTAGTGCTGGGATCCCGGTCCCCATCATTTTATAGAGGAACACAATAATGATGGCTAAGCACCTGACAGGTAAAGTGTGCATGTTGGTCTGGTGAGGCACTTTTCGTAAAAGTGCCAGGAGGAACATGGACAAGTGGACAACATGGAACATGTTGCACAACCAAATGGCATGGTTCAAAGATTAAAAACCAAAAAAATGAATTGGCAAATCAACCTTTTCCTACCATAGCCTCTCGAACTACTACCAGTACTACGTAATCTCATTTATCTCACTGCAAGGGGTTAGCATGACAACACGATGTGTAAAACTGACCATCACTTTTTGGCATCGCATGGGTTGTGGAGAATCTGTGTATGGAAGCACGCCAAGCAGCGCAAGGTGTTGTAAATTCTCACCCTTCATGCATCCATTCCATGACCCTCTGATGGGCAAGAATGCATGCCCCATAAAACGTCCAATGTAAAACACAGCGATTGATTTAATATGCTCTGTTTTTTCAGTATACGAGTGTATTCGCAAGCACACACACATATATATATATATATATGTTAATCATATATATATATATATATATGATACCTACAATAAAATACGGCCCATCACAGTATCCAAAAAAAACATCCCCCCGTTTCAAACCATCCGATTGTATTACGTGTTACATACTGCATCTCAAACCATCGTCATTCAGCAAGAGAAAAAGGTGCCAGTCTCCTCTGAGCGTTTTTTCGTCATACCAAGGACCACATATCCTAAAACATGACCCATATTCCGACAACGTAATAAAACCAGGTCTGCAACATCAAAAAAAAACACAAACTCTTTGAAACAAAGGTAGCACTTCTTCAACCATACCATGACGAACAACCCCCAAAAAATCAACTGTTTGAGTGGCGGACAAGTAAATAAATGATCTCTTGAAGGCGGCGAATTCCTTATTCCTGGCCAGTGTGGCAGTAGACGGTGGCACTGCTGGAAGGTTGGTGAGCACCTGTGGAAGGAGCTTCTTTCCAGCTTGTTTACTCTATTATTTACCCTCCCCCCAATGACAAATATCAACCAAAATAAAAGTATCATTTGCAAATGTATTAAGAAACATTTAGAACATAAAAAAACTACTAAGTCTATCTATATATAGATTTGTACAGTATAGATTTGTGTATAGTATACCCCCTGGAAGTTTAACATAGCCCCTGAAAAATTACCATCCCAAGAGGAAAGGATCGTCTTCCAACCATCATTTTTCAGGGGCAAACTGTTAAACTTCGGGGGTGTCATTGCCTTCTCCTTGATGGTTTTCCCGAGGCCAAGGCCACTGGCCACCCACCAAACATATCCTCACCTGCTGGATCCAACGGGCTTGGGTTTGTAGAGGACAAAATTGATATCCGAGACTTGCTGCCTGCAGCCGTGTGAAGCCATTGGTTGCCATTGGTTGGTTGGAGTTTGTATGTAAGATTGGTTGTTGGTGATTGCCATGTTTTTTTTTGGAAATTTATTGATTGTTTAAGGTATATAGGGATGTCTAGGAAATGAAGAAAATCAGATTGAAATCAGCACCAAATCCAAGTGAATGTGATCAAAGGTTGCTTTTTTTTTTTCGAAGATTCCCGACAAACCTTGGCCGTTTTGGATGAAACGAATCCCCTGCTTAACTTGGGAAACAACTGCAAGGTATCAAAGAAAACTTGAGGGGTAGCAAATGGTAGCAGGATCTGAAGAAATCGTCGGACTTCTCTCACCTTTGAAGATGATGGCGGAACCAGTAGGTATGCACGTGTTCAACAAATGAGCAGTTGGGATGCTGTCAAACGATGCCAGTCCATTTTCCCTCATGACACTCTGGTATTTTCAATCGTCAAGCTCACAACTGAAATAACAAGTTGAAAGTAACGTAGCCAAAAAAAGCAATGGCTGACAATGCCAAGTTCTATAATGTCAATCCATTACTGGTATCATAGGAGAAATCCTGACCGAGAACCTGTGTTCCCGAGGTTTGATAGACCAAGGCACCTATGAGCAACAGGAAGCAAAGTTTCATACAGTGCTTCATCGATACCAGTGACCTGACTTGGCCGAGAGGCAGGGGACATTTCTGTGAGATCCTTGGTGCTTCCCTGGTCATGCTGTGGGACTAGTCGTTTTTTTCAGTTCAGAAACTAGTAAAACGGAATAGATTTGTGAACACTCAACCTAGAAGCTACTGTATTACTTGTCTTCAGCCATAAAAAGAATGAGCCATTTGAAATCATTCTGGAAGGCATGGTCATCCTCTCCATACAATGGAATGGGGTACGTAAGCGCTCATCCTTCAGGAAGTCAGGAAATGACACACTTGAATTCTCCACTAATTCCTCTCACCAGGTCTCCACACAAATTCCATGGCGATGCTATTCATCACCTTGCCGCCATTCTACTTAGATTGGATGCTGGGATTGGAAATCTACCATCAGCATACCTTTACAAAGCATTTCTGAGCTGATTTCCACATACATCTTCACCCTAAAACTTTCGCTCTCAATGGATAGAATGGGAAGAATCGTGGATACCTTTTGCCCACCAACACCTCCAAGTAAAAACTATCACACGTGCCGAGTTGTGTCCACTACATGTCACGACCTCAACTACTAGTTCTCCACTTATTCTCCAGGACCAAGTCACCAAATCTGTAAAAGAGTTTGTGGCTGTTAGCCACTGACAGCCCAGCCACATCCTTGAAGTGCACATGGGTTACATTTGATCCACATGGCTTGCTACTGCTTTGCCAAGGAAAACTGTTGGGCGTTAGGAAATATCAAGCAGCTGGGCTTTCCACTCCTGATTGAGTAAACCCTGAACACTAAGGAGTCAGCAAGGTGCTACAAATCACAATCTTGGGTATGATGACCACCAAGAAAATCCTCAGGACACAGGGATGAGGCATCTGCTGATCTTCACCATGTTTTACCCTATCAAACGTCAACCATATATGTGTAAACCATATTCTGGTCTTTGCAGAGTACAGTATCCTAACAAACATATAATATAATATAATATCAAAAGAAGTAAATCGTATGATATCATATATAGTTAATATAGCATTGGATTCCACGTTGTAGATCATACGTTTACATTTTATTGAATATATTATAATATATTAATTCATCTCTTATCAACTCATGTCACATAGTATCACAATATTCATGTTCCAGATACACATCTATCCACACAATCTTATTCTTAGTCCCATATCCTCAATCAAAACGCTTGATTTTCACATTCAAGATACCCTCCCTGAAACTAACATAAATATATATATATCTATACATCTATATATCTATATATATATTAAATATAACCCCCTAAAAAAATCAATGGAGTTAGAATCGATGCCATCTCCAAAAAAAAATCAGGAAATTCCCTATTTTTTTGTTGCAGAGTCGTAGGGAACTGTTCGTTTCGACCAAGCTACAAGACTTTGGTCAAAGCTGTCAATGCCACCACCTTTTCCAGGGGGAAGATTTGGCGCGGATCGATGGGACTGGGTTGGTTTATTTACCTACATGAAAACCATTAAGAAAAATCAACCCCAAATATATAGCTAAATGGCATATCATACATCATGGGATTTGATGGGAATTTTGTTTTTTGAATCGGAAACCTATGGAAAATTCTCTCATCATCATTGGGTAGGAAACCTGTTGTCGATGAATTTCGACATTTTCTTGAACAAAAATACCATGTGTTTTTTTTGGGGGGGGGAGACATCTATGGGATTATATATTACGGATCCAGGAATCCAGAATGAGTCGTCCCTTTTGTATCACATCTTTTCAAAACTTAAGAGAGTCGATGTGGATGAGATGTTTAACCTTTGGCTTCAATGTTGCCTTTTTTTTGTTGGAAATAAACAAAAAAAGCGCCTGGCCTGGACTTTTTCGTCCACCTCCCTGCACATGTCTGAGCTATACTGGCACACTGGCATTGTTATTAAGTCCTGCGGCAAACAGGATCAAGCAGCATCAGTGGAGAGGGGGAAGGAGATGAGGAATCTCTTTGGAGTTCAAAAAGAACTCAATTTGGGCTACAACCATCCGTGGGCATTAGCAAATGACATGGAAGCTATACCATCTCGTAGAATCCATCTTGTGTTTCAGTGCAGTTCGTGCATGTCTGCCTTCGCACCCACATTGATTTTCATTAATTGAGGTGCTGCAATTGCATCAATTCAATTTCAAGTGTCCAAATGTGTCCAGCCTACCTGAACACATTGTCTTCTGATATCTTAGCAGTAAGTGTTTTACTTGTAGCTCATAAAACCGCCCTGTATCTTTCCAAAGCACGAAAAACTTGCTCAATCCATGAGCTGATTGATGTCATCTATCAAAAACACACCTGTTGGCAGCTGGACTTCAACTTGGAAACCACCACCATTACGAAACAACGACAACTTGATGGTCTTTTGGCAATTATTTGAAAAACTCATCCCTTACCCAGCTCATATTGAAGCTATCTTGCCCAATCATATGAATTTTGCAAAAAAAAACAAATCACATGTTGTTTTCAATTAAAAACATGAAGTGAAAACAATAATACAACTAAATTAATAAGATCAAATACATATTGGATTCACAATGACAAGGTATCGTCATGACTTGCAAAAAGAAACAACCAATTGATCATGATGAATGTCTGGTCCCGTGCCAATCTCTCAGTAGTGCGAAACTCTCGGATGATCAACAGCACCTTCGACACCGCGTCAAGAGAGCGATTGCCGTTCCAGCATGGTAGCCGGGGTATGGCCCACAGAAATGGAGGGAAATTATAGAATGATACAATATATTTATATATACATAGAGGTATGCCACCAATGGGACATTTGTCCCAAATAAAAGTGAAAATAAACACTGCTGAAAGCGCCATCATGCATGTAAATCCATATAAATCAAAGTAATACAGTACTATCGATGTAATAAGATTTATGCTAATGTTGAAGCATGTTGAAGCTAGACCGTTTTCACCGGCCCGCAAAACAAGAAAGCCTGAGAGATTTGAGATGAACAGAGTCTACATGCAGCAATAAACGTTAAATCGAATCAAACACCTCAATGGATAATGTGAGTCACTGAATCAAATAAAAGGACAGGATGGATATGAGTAATCCAATGACCAGGTATAGCAAAAGTGGATGCAACAACCATAATCCATGCTAGCTCAATGCCTGGTAGCATTTCAATGTACTTTAGAAAATCTTCGAAGGTCAGAATTATGTACGTATATATGATTATACATATATATATATATATCTTCATCTTCAGTGGTAGAGTTGATTTTTCAATCAGCTATGTGGCAATCTTTTATCCTAAAAGAGAACATGTTCGGCCACAGTCCTGTCTCCCAGACATGTAAATCGCTCAGATCCTTGAGTTCCCCTGCCCAAAGAAAGACCACAGTGCAATAGAAGAAAGGACTGGACATCCCAATTTGACCTCAGCAGTTTGCATCGTTCCCCTTTTTTGTTGCTGATTGTCGCCTTGCTGTCGCCTCATACCCTGAGATTTCCGGACAGAGCTCCTCCTTGCCTGCGGTCGCAATGTTTAGATCAACAAGGGATTGGCCCTCTTTTCAGGTTTAAAGGTGAGCTTCCTGTTCATTCTCCAGACATACCTTTGGAGGGGAAGAGGAAAGAACTATATAATTGTCACTTTAGGAAATACTTCAGAGCAAATCCTCAATTTCCAACCTGGGTTTAAGAGGTCATGAATATGGAAAACACAAAATCTCGGACTACATCCTCAACCTGCTTGGTCCCCTTCAACCCACACCTCCATAGTCATCCCACTCCTCTGCTAGGAAGTTGCCATCCGTGTCGAAAAGTCTTTCCTTGTGCAACAGGATGTGGCAACACCGAAAATAAATCCTTGCATCACCACATCCTTCAGTCTTTGGAATGTCTTCAAACCGACCTGCAGTGATGAGTCACGGCATCATCAGCCAACATAATCCCAGCACATTACCACTGATAGTACCAGGAATCATCCCAACATGCGAAGCTTCACTTATTTGTCAGCTCACATTTTACACCAAGAGGCGTGAAACTGTTGGTACTGATACTGTACGTTGTGTACTGCTGGAGTCACCTTGCTCGCATGCTGAAGAGCCAAGTCAGGGAAGACATGACAGTTAAACAGTTAATAGCACATGTCACACGACATCACAACATGCAAACTCCTAATGCAAAAACTCATGAGAAACCCTCCGATCAATTAATGGATGGATGGGTGGGCTTTAAACTACATTTGGTTTCTCAAAGGGGTCATTTTCAGCTTCAAGCCATTCATTGTGAAACATCTGGATGTTGCTTTGCCAAGCCGCTACAAAGGCCCAAATGAAGTAGAGCAGAGACCCCCTGGGCACACCAAAAACATGTAGAATAATTAAATTCATGGACATCAACAAGTCCAACATCAATATCAACATTAGCATTAACATCAACCAAAATCAACACTACACCCAACATCCTGTGAGTGTTGCGCAACATGGTAGCATGATTTTGTGACCCTTGGTATGATCTAGTATGACCATTGTCCTTATTTAAAAAAAAAACATGACCCTATCTTTTGCAGGCTCTCAAGGACAAATAATGTCGTTCAAAGAGATCAAGGACATGCAGGAGGTAACTTTGAAAAGGGAGTACATAAAGGCTGTGTTTCATGGCTGGATTAATGACAACAACAAACAACGTAAAGGATGGCTGAACCATGTTCGTGTGCCAACCCAGATTCCTGATCTATCTGATACCTCTGTATACACTAATATGGATATGTATAAAAATAGTATATGGTTTTCATAGATGTATAGTAAGCACCTATATAATTACACAACATATATTTGTAGTACATGTCTCGTGGTCCATAATATGTATATGTATATAGTATACAGTATACATATATTCATAAATTATTCATATATATTTTTACGTGTATGTCTTAACATCTTTGGCATTCAAAACTCAGTTTCCAAAGCTACCAAGCTGCTGCAAACACACGTTGAAAGCGAGGAGGAAGAAGGAAAAACTGGCCTTCCAAAATCGAACAAACAAAAGTTGGGATAGCATGATTTGATGATGCATTTGCGCAAAGGTATTATCATGCCATGTGGCAGGACTACTGTAGATAAGGTCTAGTAGATCGCTTGAGATGAGTCGCCTCTTGTGCAAACATCACAAATCAATGAATCAATGCTTTCGTGGTCATTTGAGTCTTGTTCAAGACTTCAGCGCCAGCAAGAACATCACAGATTGTGCAACCTTTACAACATCACGGATTGTTCAAACACGTGCAGCGGATACTAAATGACTGTCATCTTACTCTTTTCCTCAATGTAAAAGCAACACATACCAACCTTGTGAATTACCAACAAAACCTGCGGTGGTGTGAAGAGAACCTGAAACCTGGTGTCAGCTCTCTTCATTACTACGAGCACCTATGGAACTTGACCGAAACTCAACCAGGTAACCAGTTTTGTTGCATAGCTCAATATCTTTTAGAGCTTTTGGGTTGATAAAAAACCATAGACTTCTGCTGGACTCCTGTTCCCTAGGAGCTGGTTGAAGGCTGACTGACTGACTGATGGTCGGGACCCTATGATGTGAGGTCCCAATTGTTGGGAAGATTTCCCCTTTCCCAACATTTCACCCGAAACAATAACTCTTCAAACAAGGGGACATTTCCCTTAAAAAGGTTCATAAAACAGCATATCCTTGGGTTTCACTCCGTTGGTCACGAGTCACTAACAAAAAAATGTTGTTTGCTAATATAAGGTGCATTCATATTTCGAAACATGTTTCATATACATTCATGTATCTAGACACATGTCAGCAGTCGTCACCAGTCTAACCTCGGTTCCAAAATGCCTGAACCAGCTTAAGCTGAACATCCTCATCCTGCCAGCTTTTACCTCTCGCGGTTTGCAGCTGCGAGGCTGTGTGTTTTGAAAAACGTTGTCGTTTAGGGACAACCGGGAAAATGGGGCAGCAGTAGTGATGGTTATCAGATCTTTAACGGCCCGAGTAGTACACCATAGGAATCACTTTGTGTTACATATCCTTCCTTGAACCAACTTGATCTAGCATGCATACTATGCCACAGGCATTTTCTTGACATCATTGCTGCTAAATATTCCGAAGTTGACATATCGAACATCCCGGATGCCGCGAAAACAAAAAATAGCAGAAATGGCCATCTGGGGAAATGGCCATCTGTTCATGCGAAGTAAGTTCCAAGAAGTGATGTCAATGGATCTCTCATACAAGGATACACATCATGCAACGAAAATGCAATCCAATCATTGACATGTTCTTTCTTGCCCTCAAAATACATGGGCCTTCCAACTCCATTGGCAAGAGATTTTCTCAGCCTAGGTGTTTAGTTTAGGACTCACATTTTCCCCATGGGTTTTATTGACCGTCAAAAACTTCCGCCTCCATGGATCACTGAAAGATCACGAACCTTGGGAATTGTCACACGAAAGGCAGCTGTCAATTTTTGGGAAATCATGGATTTGGTCCGGGAAAAAAATTGCATTGACCAACTAGGCAAACTCCTTGCATGATTTTCTGTAGTCATATATATATATATATGTATATAGAGAGAAAGATATATATATATATATTAGCTACAAGTTTCAGAATTGAAAGATAGCTGTGCTGTTTTCAGCAGCTATAATGTACAACAAATTGCCAGAGTGCCTAGGGTTCAGTCGTTTCATTTCCTGGACATTTCCAGAACAAAAAATGATTCATGAAAATGGTGGAATAAGTGAACTCATTTAATTACTTAGTAGATCTGAGCCGCAAGCCACTTCTTTGCAAAGCTCTCTTGTGGTCGCATTTTCCAACGAAACTTTGAAAAAGGAATTCTGATCTCCTAGACACAACAAGGCCCTAAGCCAGCAAGATTGCAACGTCCACCCCCTCAATTTGTAGCCAGGAAACAAGGGCCAGGATTCCAGCACCATAGGCATCCTGCGCAGCCGTTCTCCAATAGACATCTTCATGTGTTCCAAATCTTTGGTGCACATGATAGACATCAACACCATGAAATTGCTTGTTTGTCATCCTGTGAAACGTTTGGATACCTCCCCAGTATTCAGAAAAAAACACAGCTTAGATGAAACCTGAATATTAGAGGTCGACCAAAAGAGAGAACAGCATTTTTTTCAAACCTGGTCCTAACCTTTCAACGAAATCAAAAAGTTCAGCTCACAGCCCACAGCTCTCCATTGTCAGCGAAATAATTTCCACTGTTTCATCATATCTTTTCCAGTCTCTATCCAAATCGCGTATTCTTTTCTAAATGCTGAAAAAAAAACCTTTTTTGCCGAACTGAATTCCTGTTTTTTCCCCCAAAAAAAACAGGTCCTCTGGAATATCAAATTGTGTTTCTTCCAGCTCAGTAGGTCCTGATTCGGCAGAAGGAATAGGGTCCTAGACCTGGAAGTTCGACTAATGGGTCGTCGACTGTCGTGATGTGACCCGTTTGCATGCAATATCTGAGATTTTGCAAAGTGCTGCTGAAAAATAAAAAACATGCAGGAGTCTAAAATACAAATATAATGAACATATATTAATATAATCTAATATATATATATAAATGGCTACTTTGACGGCTGATCAAGTCCTTGGTGGATCATGGCAGTAGGTGCTTCCCTTAGACCACAAAGATGTGAGGGAAGGTATGCCATGCTGTGCGCTAACCAAGTGATAGCATTTAGCACGACTAGAGATAAGTCCAGTAGCAGCAGCATGTTCTTATTCGGGGGACCAGTTGCCTGTGCTCAGACTAGATACATCTTATATAATATACGTGATAATTTCAAAGTTGCCTGACGGTCATGTCACACACGTCTATTTTGTCCGAGGGCTGATGATAAACCAACAAAATTATCCAAAGCAGTTCTCACCAAATTGATCCAGATCTATTTCATGTAACAGCGTAAAGGTAAAACATGTAGCTTGACTTGATTCTATGAAGCACTGAAAGAAATGATACATCCATCTCCAAAACAAACTTCGTATAAAAATAACCAAAACAACTTCCGAAGCAACTCCAGTTGCCAACCTTCCCCCTTCTTTTTCAGGTCCTACCTTCCCCTTCCCCTTTATTGGAAAAGCCATCCATTCCCCACGGATCCTGAGTCCGTCAAAGGCCATTCCGTGTCCTCTGGCCCAGGCCTTGGATGCTGAAGAAAATCGGTGAAGGTTTTGTCTATAGGGAAACTCATTTGCTGTGTGTTTTTTTGGGTTGGGATCTTTCAACTGTATTTGGGGATTTTTTTTTGGTGATTGATTTGAATTGATTTGGACCTTTAGGGGCGAAGCAAAATCTTGGACACCAAGGTGAAATCAAATGGGCGAAGCAAAATCTCGTGACCCGTGTCGCAGTTTTTGCAGGTCAAAGTTTCAGGTTTGGAGAAAACAGATGAGAAACACCACCATGAGAGACCAAAGTAAATCAGTTAAACCCAAACAGCACCATTCTCAAGCCACGTCAAACAAAATTGAAACACCATCTCAAGGATTCAAAAAGTTAATTCCAAGGGATAGGACCTTTGAAGTTTTCCCCAAACATGAACCGAGTACAACTAAAAAATGGAATCTTAAAAAGAGAGAAGTCAGCAGCAGTTGCCATGCTACGTGCTGTCGGCTGGAATACCACGATAGCTGTCGGGAGAAGGCGCCGGTACCATCATCATCCTCATCAAACATGTTGATCTACCGGATCAATTTGGATTAAGGTAGCTTCCAATAGACCAACACTGCAAACTATGCATGCTGCATGACATATGCAAAATGTGTATACATATATCATAACTGTATTTATGTATAGATACTGCATGCATATACTGCACATGCATGTGAAAAGTTGTGCCTAGATATATCTTTCAAGTGTTTACAATAAGTTGTAAATTCAAGTGTAATATCATGTAATATCTGCAACTAACACCTGCAGGATTCTTCTATTCATCCATTTGGAATCGCTCAACGGAAGCGTCTTCGTTGTGGACTGAACGGACTTGAGAATCTGATGAGGACGTGCCATTGGTATGGGTGTGGTGGGACCCTCCCAGGATGCCAGTGACCACAAGGAGTATTCCATTTTTAGTATGGGGATCCCTATGAACCTTAATTTGCCACTGTTACTGGGAGAAATCCACACCAAAGGTATATAGTCAATGCTTGCATCACCAAAAATACACCACAGAGTCTCACCAGCCTATTTTGGAAGGACTGATTGTTTTGCTTATTTCGATTTCAAATCATCTTATATAAACCAATCATCTTGCCTGCAAAAAACAAGACATGGTGTTTTTTTGCGCCCTCAAATTTGTAGGGTTTAAAGTCGTGCAAATTTATTGAACGAATCAGGGAACTACAACAAACTCACCCGTTTTCACCTTTCGGACCCACATTTCAACGATTCGACGACAAGTCGTCGGGGTCCTAGAATTGGTGGCATTTTCGGAAGCCATGACCTTAAAGCTGCGGAAACAAAACACCATGGGGCAAAAAGATTGTCAGAGGTCAAACATGTCCAAAAAATAAACACTACCTTTTTTTGAAACAAAAAAGAAGAATTGTAGAATTGTGCCGCACCAAAATCACCATGGAAACAAAAACATTGGTGTTTCGGGTCAGGCACTGCCAATTTCAAAAAAAATGAAGCGATGCCAAACGAGGTCAGGGACTCTAACCTTCACAATTTGCCAAGTTCGACGATTCGGTTCGTATCAAACCTCCATCAAACCGTCCCGAATCTCCGATCTCCCATGGTGGATCTCTGATTCAGCAATCTGAATCATGGTATTTAGGTAGCTGTCCATACATCTCACATTCCTATTAAACACAACACAAAAACCATCAAAAACCCATCTTTCCTGGGCGTCACTAGGTTCGCAGCCCTTGCAATAGAGTTCATACCAGCAATGTGAATAAGCATTAGGAAATCATGAAAGAACAATGGTTTAATAGCAGGAATTTTTTCCTTTACCACAATGGGCTCCATTTGGAAAAAAACAAACCTCCACATCAACTCAGTGCTAAGGTTTTAAGCAACAAAACCTGGATTGGAAATTCTGAGTCTGTGACGCCAGGGGGCGCCAAAAGCTCCCGGATTTCTTAGGATTTGATCTACTCAGCTGCAGACCTTGGACCTTGGATCCTGAACTTTGTGAAATTTATGTTTCTGCTAACTAAGAGTGTCTAATTTGAACATACATATCTTTCCATTTCAGTTTGGAGTGAATTTGAATATTCGGTTTTCATTCGACATATCACCACACACACACACAATGACTGCAGACTCAAAAGACTGATAAGGATTGCGGGCAATTCCTCTATGACATGCTTGGTTCGAAGTAGTGTTGAATGATGGCCTGAACTACGGTTTAATGGCCACAAGAATCCGTGGAGAAAGTTTATTGCGGCCCCTTTACCTTTTCAATCAACGTTTGGCTTTCAGATCCTTTAAAAAATTGAGATTAAATCATGTCCAGCCCGGTACAAAGGGAAAAAAACATTGTTTCATGTTTAAAACAAGTTTGATGCAACACGTTCAATGCAACATCTTAAAATCATACATCTTGTGAAGGTAATATCACCATTTCTTTGCATCTACAAACAGTGCCCACAAGTGAAATCCTAGCATGGAATCACCAGCCGATCGATAACCCTGCCTCTTGCAAAGCTTCCTGACCTAAGCTGTTTCATCACGATGGGAGGCCTGCATTGATCCTTGTGAAATCGCCAGACTTTTTCTGCTAAAAAAAATGGATTCAAACACAGTTACCAAGGTGCTGCAGGACGTTTTTTTGGGATGATGAGTTCACAAGTCGTATCCATTACTTAGATGAAAATTCACGGAATTTGAGATACAGGGTGGTGATTGAAATCGAATCCTCACTGTTTCTAAAGGTATTGTGACTTCTTGCATGTTGTCTGTATGATTTTCAAACCATCAACAAACCTGTGGCAAAACATGAGCATATTTCAAAAATCCCCCCGCATGTGCAGCACAGTTTATTGTTCAGGATTCCATTCTGATGCTCCATGATCATCCCACTTTTAAAAAAACCCAGAAAGATCTATGGAAATCTATTGCTGATCTGGCATTCAGAAACAAGAAAAAAAACATCAAGTCATCAAACATCTACCACATTTACTCCCACTCACCTCTAACATGATACTAAACAGCTAAACATAATTTACAGTTCCATGCGGATCCCAGGACCCAGCGCCTTTGTGTTTCCCCTGCCTTTCTGTGCCAAAGTTCTGAGAGTCCTTAGGCTTCACCATACCACACACCGGGCCCAGGAAATCACTGGAGTCTCTGGGGATCCAATTTGGGGTTCCCAAGCCTTTCTGTCATGGCACAAGTGATGTCAAATTTGAAAAAAAAAAAACGAACCTTGAGTTACAATCAACCATTTGTTGCTGTCATACAATTCAACAAGTAGATATAATAGTAACTTTGAAAATATAGACTATGAGCCATCAAGTGAGAAAAAACATGAAACAACTTGGTATGCATGTACCAGAGTTCAAAAAAGAACACTATCAGAACCTGCCTTCAGCAACCCTGAAATTTGACGTTATTACTTTGAAAGGACTTCAAGAATCAAAGACCTGAGATCGTTTTCCATGTAAACATCCCTTCTGAAAAGCTGCACCCCGTGGTCGCTATCTTCCAACCACCACTTACACCAACCGTCGCCTATAGTTGCTACCTATCTGAATGAATTTGGATACTGTAATTTGCACAAGCTGGTATCAAAAGATCCACAAAGCTGGGACACGTTTTAGTCTTCCACATTCCTCCAAAAGATCTCACTTCCTCCGCAAGCTGGTATCCTACGCCAAGCCTTTCCAGCTGGCTTTCATAATGGATCACTTCATTTTTGGAGAACTCCCTGTCCAGTTTTGGAAAGGATGTCACCCAAGACCCCGACACCGCCGCAACTTTTCACACATTTTGTGCAGCAGTAACTTCTGACAGGGCCATCTCTGGGCCATGTGGCCAGAATCCAGTATATCCAGTATCCAACTATATCCAAATTGGCCATGTGCCATTGGAAGTGGGTCGGTGCCAAGACTATGCTGAGCTGAAAATTGATAGCAGTAAATCAAAGTGTTAATGGTTGTTTTACCAAAGATTAGTTTTTTTTGACTTGAAGGTGGCAGGGGCTCCCTATGAACAGTTGATTCTTTAAGCTTCAACTGTAACAGCTGTCTTGGTTGCCGCCTGGAGCGAAGAGATTTTTCGCCGATTTCAAGACACCTGTAATGCCTTGATCAGCCGATGCAACGAATCTCCGCTCAAAAACACCGCCGCTGTGCCCCGGTCGGGGTGTTCACGGCAAAATTTGGAGAGGTTCCGCCTCAAGCTTTGAAGGTTTCGAAGCGAAGCTCAAACGTCGAGACGGTGAAGGAAGGGCATCGTAAAAGAAACATTGAAAGCCTGAAATATTGGCCGTGGCACTTATTTGGTATTTCCAAATCTCACAACGGCCCAGACTGTATTCAATGCCTTTACAGTCCGACCCATGGGCAGAGCACTGGGCTTTGCATTCTTCAAGGGACCTAGCCTTTTGCACCCAGTAGTACCTGTCCTGATTGTCTGTGGGCGAGCTTTTTCGGCAAGCACGATCGCTCCCTCCATTCATAGGCATCAACCACTCGGTAGGCCAGCCATAGCGCATGCATGTAAAACCTGGAATTTCCTTGCTCACAAATATTCCTGCAGGCCTTGTCCAAATTTCACACCTACCAAAGCTGTACTCAATACCTTTGCACGCCGGCAACTCCAGAATACACTTGCCCTTGCACTCATCAAGGCTGTGGGCGACCACGACATGGTAGTGGCTTGCATTGTTATCGTTTTCATGGTCTCCACGGCATGCACTCTTGTTCATCCAACCAACTCTCTCAAACCTCCTAAAGCCGCCCTCGATACAAGTGGGATCCAGCCCTCCATAGCGTGGCGCCGTTGTAGTGCTGGTTGTTGTTCCCACAATTTCTTGGACACAAGTCTGGCAAACCCAGCTGGGTTCTCCGTTGCCGTAGTAGTACACACTGTCGATACAATATCCCGACTCATTGACATACACTCGTGTGGCATAGCCCTCCCGGCAACTCCCACAACCCAGCAAAGGTTCAGAAAGCACAAAACCCTGAGGGCACGTGAGGTTGGCAAGGTAACAGCTGCTAGGCGCATACCTGCCGGGGCCTGCAAGCTCACACTCCTTCGAAGTGACATGCTGAATGCCTGTGCTCTGAGGCAATGAAGTGATGGGAGGTGCTGAGGAGACACATTCACAGCATTCCTGCTGCTGGGTGCTGTAACCCCAGCAGGGAGGGTAACCCTCATTGGCCTTTGTGAAATTGACACCAAAATCCGCACAGGTGGCCGGTACCACCGGATATGGATATTGGCAGCAGATTGACTTGCAACTGAAAGAGAAACCTACGGGACAAGCCAAAGTGCGCACTGGGGGCCCGTTTGGCCAGAACACTTTCTGCACCCAAGGTTTGGTTGAGACTTCTGCTGTTGCGAGCAGGCTCAGGTTTGCTAAGCACATGGCCAAGCTTGCCAAGCAGCTAAACAGGGTGGATGGGGCCATGGAGCTCGACGGGTGGGAGCTGAGAGCGTCTCTCCGTTTCGGAACCCGTGGGGAGTCTTGAGAGTGAAGCAAGTCGACATGTTGGGACATGACCTCACTTTGATGCATTTTGTTTATCAACAATACATGAATGTGTGTATTATATATATATGTAAACATCAAAATTATTCATATATTGCATGTATACACATGTAAATAATTAAAAATATGATTGCATGTGTATGTATGATTACATGTGTATATATAAATGATATCATATGATTGCTAGCATTATACATCTTATCTACATATCAACGTATAACTACATACATGAAAAGAGGCAAACTTCAGCTTGTTTTTTTGGCTGACCGTTTTGAGATTGCTGCTTTGCCTGACAGCGTTTCTGAAAGCATTTGGAGATCAGAATGGGCTCTGAAAGAGCCAAGCAGCCAGTTGAAAATCATGTTGAAGCATCCAAATGGAATTGTATCCCCATTGCAAAAACAGACCCACAACTCAGCTGAAGATAAAACGCTTTGGAAAAGGAATGAGTGGATCCGAATTTCCCTGAGAAAAGCTGAAAAAATGTCTCAAAGTTGGGACCGTACAGTCCACATCCTTTGGGTCAATGGTGGGTTTTTGGTAGGAAAACCCCAATGATTTCTTGGCAACGCCAACCAGCGCGCATCAACCGAGAGCGGCGATAAGTTTATGTGAAACAAACTATAAGTTTCGGCATTACATAAATGTTGATTCAACCGTAGTTTCACAAAGGGCCCTTGACAAAGCTGACAAAGTGCTTCTACCATGGAGGAATGGACTTGAAAATTTCACTTGGACAAAAACAACCAACTTCTTTGGATACCTAGACAAAAAATGGTCACTTAATGTCACTTTCCGGGGAACTACAAGAAACTTCCTCCCAAGAGCTACGTAGTGAACCCAGCTTGAAGCTGAGCCGTTCAAAGCATCAGGAGACCACCATGCACACTGTCAGTACTGAACTGGAAAAATGGAATCTCCATCTATGTACATTGGCACCTTACTTCGCAATTTTTACTCAAGTGGAATTATCATAAGTCAATCTCAAACAAACCTATTTCAAAGTAACTACTGTAAAACAAGAGCGCCATATCCCGCAACTAAGGAGGAGCAAGTCATCCCACGAAAGAGGCTCCCTTAATCCATCCCAGATGCGTTGTGCTGACTCCAATGGCACGATGCAACCTAAGTTGGAGTGTTTATTTAATGGCCAGGTGCAACCAAATGAAGCAATCCCACAGTAAAACCAACTTCAGAAGAAGGGTTTTAAGGATATCAGCAACTTGAATACAATACTAGTTGGTGAGCAAAGTTCTCATAACACAACTCACATTGAATATTAAATATTGCTGGAACACAATTATATAAGGCATCCGGTTCTACTACTTTTGAATATTTACAATCCCTCCTGTCTCATGGGGTTTCGATATGCGGCTTACAAAAATCAAAACTTCCTCAAAACACAATCTTCCAAACCAACAACTCCAACCCCTCCCCCCGAGAAAAAACCATGGGCAATCATCCCCAAACCAAATCTTTGGACCAACATTTATTACACCTGGCCACAAAAAAGGTGTCATAGATAACTGGTTGGTGGTTTCACCAACCCATCTCAAAAAATATGATCGTCAAATTGGGTTCATCATCCCCAGTTTTCGGGGTGAAACTTTTTTTTAAAATATATATATATATATATATATAAATATATATATATATATAAAGACTCGCTGCCTCTTTTTTCTCCACACAGTAAGATCGAGTTGGTCAAATTATTAAAACACGAAGGATCACAACCTTAAGACCTTTTGCTTTTTCACCAACAGCAAGAAGAAGGCCCCCTCTTGAAGCCCTGCCAAACCAGGACAACAAGAGCCCAGAAGCCTTGGGGTACCCCCCATCCTGTTCCTGCCAAGCCAGGAACAAAACAGGCCTCAAGTACCGAACTTTCATAGGTCATAAGGTTTGATCGGAAACTTGGGATACTCCTTATCCCGCTTTTGACTTGAGAAATTTCTTCAGAACTCTCTATTCCAGCACCTATTCCAAGTCCCCCTAAGCAACTTTTCAAGTTCGCTCAAGTGGCGGCAGAGCATGGTGTTGAGATTGATGGTAAACGTTAATGAAAGGATTCAAACGTTTCTTGGGTAGTTTCAGCTCCGCCAAAGTAGCGAGACCAGAATTTATGTAAATTCTAGCTGTTTTTTGCGCTACCCAACGGCCTTGGATCATCAGCCGATCCATGGAGCCATGTTTTGTGAAGAAGAATGTTGCTCCTCCACGGCGAAGGCTATAAGGCCTGAAGCCAAAGCTTTCTGCTCCAATAGCTGCCAAAGTGGCAGAAAAGCGCGTGCGCCATTTGGATGGCGATGGCACTAAGGAAGGAGGACCGGAAGATTTCCATTGTGTAAGGCGGCGGATGACTTCTGCCACATGGATTGTGACACATTCTGCGGCACCAGCACGCTTTCCTCCCTTTGTCAGACCAAGTGAGAGGATGGCAGGTGAACGAGCCGAACCCACTTCCACTTGATGTTTTTGTAGATTCAAAATCTCTCCAGTCCGGAGAAGACCATAAAATCCGAGTAATAGGGATAGAGCGAACAGATGATGTTCTTTCAGGATGTTGTACCCCACCATCGCTAGGAGGATAGGCTCGGGCATTGGTGGTGCCCGGTTGGGAAGTTCGTTCTGGCACCACACCTTTAGGAGTCTCCAAGACGTAGGAAGATGGCCTTTTATCTTAGGATCTGCATCCTGAAGGGCTGCCAGGGTGTCGGATGCCAGAGCGCGGCCTTCGCCCGAAGACCAAAGCACTTCTAAATAATCGGCCACTAACGGGTCAAGGGACTCCCGCTTTGTAGGAAGTGAAAGCTGTTCTTTGCTCAAAAACTTAAAGAATCGATCGAGGGCATCGTTATACCGCCGCTTTGTTGCAGGTTGCACAGTAAGAGACTTCAATGTACCCAATGTTTTTCGCACTTTAGCTCGCTGCTGCTTTGTAGCTGCTTCTAAAACTTTTTTGCCCATGGTTTGCGAGTCTTAAGTCGCCGGCTAGGGCGATCAGCCGGATTCTGGCTTGTATGCACGTACCCCCATAAGGGGTGTGCGTTTGAAGCAAGCAGCAATGCGTTGATGCGAACAAGGGTACGTCTCAATTTGCGACTGCTGGTACGCCCCCTGCTAAGAGCATGGAGACAGACCAAGCTATCGGTAAGATGCAGAAATCGATATCCAATCTGTTTTTTGCGGCAAAGTCTCCACTGAAGACATGTGTGGACAGCTTTCATTTCCAAAATGTTGATGTGGTGCTGAGAGAACTTCCAGCTCCAACCGGCGATTTCCTTCCAGCGCCACAACCTGGCAGGGACACTGGCACGGAGACGGTGATATTTAACAGTGTTCTCTGTATCTGCCTGCAAAAGCAAGTCTTCGCCTTTAGTGCTTACCAGCCCAGCAAGTTGTTTGATAAGCTGCCCCTGGGTGTGCGGGGAACCGCCTTTGCGCAACTGGCGCACAGGGAGTCTGTTAAGAAACCCTTGGAGGCTTGTTGCTTTTCCAGGCGTACAGCTGTCAACTACCTCTTGCAAGGTCATGGGGCTTCCCAAGCCTAAGGGCTTAGTAAGCTGGGAAAGAAGCAAGGCTACCACTTGAACGCACCATGTGTTTCCTAAAAGTGATAGCCTAAGATCCGTGTATTCTGCGCCCTTCTGTTGTTGCTTTGGCATACAAGGGGCCGTATACCCTGCAGGAAATCCTAAGATGACTTCCCGCTCACGAACTGATGGGAGTCGCATTTCACCATCCTTTTGGAGTAGGTGGCAGTCTTTATATTGATACGGAGGAAAACGGTGCTCGTCTTCCTCCCACCGTGAAACCTCATGAGGCCGGCATGTTCGCAGTCCTGCAGGACGGTTCCCCGGCCGTGTTGTAGGACGGGCGATTGTGAAAGTGGGAAGCCCAGCGCAAGGGTCCACTACGGTCCACCCAGGACTAAGAAAATCCTGTTGCTCCAAAGATGCTTTGAAGCGAATGTGGCCCGTGTCCGTCCATTCCTGAGTTTTAGGTGGCTCCACATCACACCCTGGTTCCGGACAAATTTCCCACGAACACCAATAAAGTCGGGGACGGTGGCACAGAGCCACCCCGAAAGCATCCACCAACCACGGTTGGACGCCAACACCCTCACTCATGAGGCGAAGACCCGAAGTATCCAAAGAAGCAACGCTTTCCATGAGGAAATGGCACTGCGCCCAAGGAAAAGCTTCTCGGCAAAGCTCGTAGATTCGCCGCACATGCAGGGAGAGATTGGTGCGAGCGTCCTTTAAAGCTCCTTTGCGCCCAGGGGTCACGCCTTGAGAAGGCAGACCACCCCCTACCAAGACTACTCCCACATTGCAGAAGCGGCAGGCCCATCTAGTTACCATGTCGCGGGTGATACTTTCAACGGAGCCTACCTGAACTACATCTGGGAACTGACTTTCGAGTACCCGTGAAGCTGGCTCTGAAATTTCAGCCGAGATGTGCCCCGCCACGGGAAGCTTTAAGCAATCGGTGGCGACGCGAAGGGCTCCAATATTATCAAACAGAGCAACGGTTAGGAGCTGGATCCTGTCCGATGGCTCTGGCAAATCACCGCGGACGAAACACGAAGCTGCATGGACTCCTGCGGGGGTAAGTCCTTTGGTGCTGCAAAAACCACCGCCCGTTTGAGAAGCGTCTGATGCTGTAACCTCTCCCAAGTAAGGAGAACGAAAGTCCATATGAGCAAGAGGGATCAAGCAAAGAAAGCGTACAAGTTCCAACTTGACGCAGGAAGGCAGTGGCAGCTTGATCACAGGTGGCAAAGCCTTCAGCTCACCCATCAGCCGCCACACACTGTTGAGCGCACCTAGCAATGGCCTCCTGAACAAGCTCAAGTACACAAGACCACCGCGCACAATTTGCACCTGTTTCAAACTGGCTCGTCCCTCTCGTAAGAGGCACAACGTCAGCGCAACATACTTTCTAATTTTTTCAGGCTTGGGGAAAGCTTTTCCTTTAACCCCATCAAAGATTGCACCCTGGATTTCACCCACCGTTTGTTGCATTACTGCCTTTTTTGGGTGAATAGGCAGCCCGAGGCGATGGTATTCTGTTCGAACAGCCTGAACTTCTTTAGCCACTGTCCCAGCCACCCTTTCGGCCAATGGCTGCTGCACCTTACATAGCATATCAAAATTGTCTAGACACGGTACAGCTCTTTGGCCTGACTAAAGGGCTTATCTCTGCGAATCTCCCTCTCAGGGCCCCAATTAATGGGAGGAGACAGCAAAGCGTCAGAGGCAATTTTTCGATGGATGTGCTGTGCAATAGTCACGGAATTCAAGAAACCCATTGGCAAGACGGCTGCGGTCAGGACACATTTTTTGCCCTTAAGAGCAGGAGGCACCACCTCTGGCGGCACCTCCCGATTAAACGCCATGTACTTCCTCCATTCCGGAGGTGTCTTGAACAAATAGAAAAAGCAGCGGATATCTTCAGAAGATAACAAAGCTACCTCACCGTCTTCCAGAAGATAAGGGTGCATCCCGCCCCATGTAGGAAGGGTGCAAACATCCCCCACGAGATTTCTGCACAGTTTATTTAGAGGTATTAAATTCATAATAACTCTGTAAACCTCCCAAGGCCCGTCAAACTCATTTTTGCTGACCCCAAAGAGTCCGTTAAGGATCGGACGAGAGTTGACGCAAAACACTTCGTCCAGAGGTAAGATTTCACAAACACCCGACTGAACTAACCCCTTACACACACCCATCCAGTGGGCATCTTCTACCATTACGCGCGGGGGTTTAGTGTAAACCCTGGCATCTTCAGGGAGCAAATATGATTCAAACCTCTGAACATAATCCAGAATTCCACCAGAACAAACATCCTCGAGCCGAATGTGTCCAATTTCACTTGGCAAAGCACTTTTTACATTTTCCCATTGAAAGGAATGGGCAACCCGGACTTCATCCCCCATGTAATTTACCGATTTTACTTTTAGAAAACTTTCCCAACTCACATCTTCAAACTTTTCAGACCACTCTGCGATCTGTTCGGCGTGCTTACTTAGCGACTGCAAAGCCAACATACCGGCGGATGAAACGGCACCTTCACCTGGGTCGCTCACCCCGCAGTATGAATTAAGGCCCACTGTCATTGCTTGGGTCCACGCCAGGGCTTGAGGAGAAACATGGCTCAGGAGTGACTTGAGCTTCTCGTAAGAGTCAGGTAATGGAAAAATATCACCTGAGAACTGGACCTTACTGTGTGGAAACTTGCACTCAGTCTTGCAAGCATTTGCAAAATTCACCAAATCACTCCCTATGTTTCCCAAACTGTACGACCCTAGACCGGCTTGGAAAAAATGCTCTAAGCGTCCTGCCAAGGAGGTCGGCCTCCCTTGCAGGTCACAATTCATTAACTCATTCAGGTGAACTGGCCTCACCCTACCTTCGTCCCTTATGTCGATATTGTCACTCTGATTCACCGCTTTTTGCCCTTGTCCTCGTTTTGCTGGTTCCGTTTTTCTTCTTGGTGTCCTTGTCCTCGACCTTTTCCGCCTCCTTTCAGCTCGAGATTCTTGCCCTTGTCCTTGCCCTTTCCTCCTTTTTGTTCTTCGCCCTTTGAATTCCACAGCCTGTTCCCGACTTGGCGAACCTTGGCGTCCTCTCGCGTCAATTTTCCAGCCTCGAGAGTTTCTACATTTGAGGTGATCTGGGTCAGTTCTTGTGGGACTAGCTCGATTTTTTGAGCTATCGTAAAATGTACTCCTTGAGAACTTTGTTCCAAGGCCTTCAGGCGTTGTCCTACAACGTCCAATGCTCCTGCTGCTTGTCCCTGTAATAGGAAGTCTCCCAAGTATGCCAACGTCTGACACTCTCTTTTCATTGGACCAGTCATTCGAGGAGCTAGGTGTTGTTTCCAATACTGGCTCAGAATAGGAGGCAACTGCTCTTTGTTGACCTCCCAGAGCTGTCCTGTGGTAGACAGCAGGGCCTCCTGCATGGTCTCTACCAAGGAGCCTGCCAGCACGCCCGGATACCTCTTCCAGACCTTCTTCACCCGCAGCTCCTCTCCAAACAGATCCTCCCCATCCACGCTCCCTGTTGAGGAGCTGGACGTTGAACTGGTTGAGGAGGTTTCTGACTTCTTTGTTTTCCTTGAAGCTGCTTTCCGCCCCATTTTCTTGAAACGCTTCCGAACTTTCCACCTGGGATCCAGCCCCGTATTGCGAAACAAAGAATCTAGAGCCTTCTTCCCGTCTGCGCGAAGACGTTCCTTCTTCCTTTTCTTCTTCTTCCTTTTGCCGCTGCTGGAAGACCTCGCCGCTTTCTCTTTTTGTCTTGGCCTCCGGCTTGAACTCCTCTCTCGCTTTTTCTCCAACGCTTCCTTCTCCCTTTGCCGCAACACTCGTCCTCCTCCGGCACTGCTGCCATGCCTATCAGGTTGCTCATCCAAGGAGAGGCTTGCCCCTCCCTCACAACCTTCACCAGGCTGGCATGGAGATATCCATCTTGAGAAAAAGTTTGCCCGCAATCTTCTCCGCAAAGATGGACTGTCACCTCCTTGTCCGGATTCTCCCCCACCCATTTTAGGAGGGATTCGTTCTTGGTCCCCTCGAGCCTCATCTTCAACTCCTGGATTCCATCGTGGAGGGATAAGGCTTTGAGGACCCCTGCAAATTCGCAGTCCTCCTCCCAGTAGACTCCTTTCAGGGCAAGGCGTCTGCCTGTCTCCCATTCTGACAGGGGTACTTCTCTAACCCCCACCTCCTTTCCTTCTAGGAGACTTGCCCTTACTGTTGGTTGTGGTGGAGAAGGCTCTCTCCGGCTAGGCCTCCGAAAGCCTCTCGGGGCGGCTGCCGCAGGTCGCCTCCCTACTTTAGGAGGCATCTACCGCTTTCCTTGTGACTTTCCTTTACCTTTCCTCTTTCCTTTGTCTTTTCCTTTTCCTTTTCCTTTTCCACCACCCTTCTGCTTAGCACTTTTCCAAAACTCTCGGTTGGATTCCCTCTTTTTACTGCCCTTGTTCTTTCCCCAGTGCTTACCTTGCCCCCAAGCTGGTTCTTTGGGCCGGCCTCGGTCTCGTGAGTCCGAACGCTCCTCCCACGTGTTGTCTTTCTCCTTGCACTCCTCTTCTTCCGACTCGTAATAGAACTCGTCCTCTGGGGCGGATGTTGGTTCCGGACTTGTGCTGGGATCCTTAGATCTAGGAGGGCGGTCCCGCTGGCACTGGACTGGACTCCCTTGTCTTTCTTTCCTTTCCTCTTGGCTGTTCAGGAGTGTAAGACTGTCTGGACTCTTCCTCCTCTCTCCTTCGGCTGCGGCGGTGTCGTCTCCTCTTTCGCTTTTCTCCTTCTGGTCGAGGAGTGGTGGCTCTTTCACGGCACTCCCGTTTGTTTGGCTCCCTTACAGGACGGTACGCCCGTTCGTCAGGAGCGGACCTTTCACGAGGTTCAGGGTCACGGTCTTGGCTTCTTCCCCTTTCTCTGGGAGACTGCTTTGGAACCGGAGTCAGGTTCAACTTGGCTCCGGCTTGACGCTCCTCAGCTGTAGAAACCAATCCCACTTGGGCAAAAGCAGGTTCACGGACAGGACTACTGGCACTCTCTCTCTTATCGTTGGTGACTTTCGACTCTGGGCTCTCTTCCTTTTGGGCCGCTCCGCAGCTTGCTGCTGGATGCGCCTTCTGCTCCCCTGGTTCAGGAGCTACACCAGAATCCCGGACGGTAGGAGACTGGTCTTTCTGGTTGATGGCAATGGTATTGCACTCCAACAACCGTGTATAGGTGTCAGCAAGGATACCTGCTACCGGAGGGCCAGTTTCCGGCAACAGGCGTCTTTGCTCCACCAAGGTTTGTATCCGGTGTAACTCAAAGCACACCGGACACCTCTGAAAGCCTCCTTCAAAACCAAAGTGGCCCCTGCACCCCACACAAAGGAGATTCGGATCTCCCATGTGAGATGCTTGAGCCGACACTGAAAGAGAAAACCCGGCATTTCGTCTTTACAACCGGGGCGTGTGTCCATACACATAAATATTTGAGTTGCCACCACCTAGATTCCAACCGTTGCCATCCCACCCCCAACTCATCACAAAAAAAGCCACTCTGCCGCAGCCGCCAGGAGCTCCACAGCCTCCACCCCATTCACGCCGTCAACGTTCGCGAGATGTTCGCGCAAGGCCAACAGCAAGGGCCGCACCACAGCGCGGCACTTGGGCGTTAAGGCACCGTGACATAACGAGGCCAAGGCCCTGCGTTTAAACGCAAAAAGGAGTTGGATGGGAGAGTTGTTTTGTTGGATTTGTTTTTTACATATTATCATATATCATATATATAATAGAAACAATACAATGCATATATATATATGTATACATACATTAAACAAAATATATGTATGTATATACATATTAATATTTTCCTTACCAAAAAAAATCTGTAATAGCAAGAAAAAATAAAGCAGCCTTTGTTTCTTCTGCGGTAGTCGGGGGAGATTTACTGGCTGAAGAAAAGGACAGGTGTCAATGTGGAACATCACTTCAACCAATCTTTTTCTCAGGAATAAATTGCTGTCGAGTGTAGTGATGAATAAAGGGAATCAAAGGTTCAAATGACTAGTGGACCACCACATAAGTACATGTAGAAAATGTCGTCTAAGTTAATCCCTCCTGGGAACTAACATATCCCATCCCAAGGCACTCTTGAAGATAATTTTCTTTTTCCCAAGGTGGGATATGTTTGTCCCTTGGAGGGTAATTATGTTGTTGTGTATTGAGTTTTCTTGGATTTGACAGGTCCTGAATTTCCGTGTTTTCCGATTCAATCGCGTGTCTTCGGCCGGAGGTACTTCGACAAGTCATGGACACGTGTGTCGGAAGTATTCTAAAAAAGGATAAAAAAGGTGTGACTGTTTCAATACTCACTTTTTGGCACCATACAAAATCAGACGACCATCCTACCATCCTATGTTCAAGAGATTGCCATTTTACGGGTAAAAGATTGCCTCCCTTTTAAGCCCAGCGAAGGAGTCTATGAAAGTATTCTATTGCAATGATTTTGAATCTTCATGAGTCTGATGTGAAAAAAGTTGATTTCGATGGTGGGAGCCATTGTGCCATTGTACAATCGCCATTCACAACAGTTCTGCTAGGAGTATTTGATACTGTTGATGGCTGAATTCCTGCACCACCTGAAATGTGTCAAACACTGTAAATACTGGGATAACATGGGATAACCTACCTATCAACTGGTTCAGTATTTCTTCCATCAACAGTAGTATTTGTTTGATGGGTTAGTCACTGATTGATGGTTAGGCAATTATTGTGGTGCGCAGCCTTGCCACAGGGATTCCTTGAGAAGAACTTGTGGACCACTTTAGCACGTCCCGCCGTCCCGTCAGCCTTGGACTTAGCATGTCTTGCGCTTCTGCTTGGGGCACCGTTGGGGCAAGCGAATCAACTAAGCGGCAAAGGGCGGTACCCTTACTCGCATGGAGAAGGTGGTATTCCTGTCACAGCGCGGATGGAAGTTAGCGGCTGAATGGTGGTTTAATAACCTGACCAAACAAAGTCGATCTGATTTCTGTATCTAAACAAGTTGGGTCTTTTTGAGAGGTACTACTTATCTGCATTATCTCACCACCCTGACAATATTGACAATAGAGGTGCTCTCAGGTTGATGATGATGATGATGATGATGATGATGATGATGATGATGATGATGTGCTCATCATCATAATCATGATGAACATGGTGGACATGATGAACATGACAATCATCTCCAACGTATCCAGGTCAACAATACAATTCGATACCAAACCTGTAGAATTTTACGCGCAAAAACTAAAGCAACACAACCATATCCTTCTGTTCTTGACCATCACCACTTACCTCATGAGGTTCAAGATCCATATAAAGATCCTAGGATTGCCGATCATCTGCATCCCGCAGGAAAAACACACCCCATCTGCTACCGAAAACCAACCGTGGCCTCCGTATTGCGAAAGACTGCTGCCATGTCTCCCATCTTAAGCTCCTGTGGGTTTCTTGTGTGGTAATTAACGGATCCAAGATGGCGGCAGAAAATCCTGTACTTGACTCCCCCAGCTTTCCTGTGTCAACCTTGCCACCAGCCTACCCCCCCCCAACTCCCAAACAACCCAACGTGGTAGCATGGCCTTCCACTTTATGGCAGTGAAGTGGCAAAACTCATCAAAGAGCACATGATCCCGTAGATCCAACCTGCGAAAAAAAAATGACCAATGATTGAAACATCTTGAAACCAGCGAATTGAAGTGATGGAATCTCAAGGGTGTCTACTATCTGGTTCTTGTTGGTTGGAATGTATATACCATTGCAGAATAAAAAATAAACTTTTTGTTCTTTGTTTAGAAAGAAAAAAGGAATGCTAAAGAATGGATTCCTCCTTGTCGCTTTTCGTACGTCCATGTCTCAAAAACAGGATGTCGGGTTGTGATCATTTCAGAACACAACAAACATCGGTGGCGCACACTCGAGTTTTCAGCCAGAAACCGTGCGATGAAACAGCTAGACTTTGTGCTGAACTTTGTCGCTTCATTCAACAATTGTCTTGTGCTATGCGTGATTGAACTTCTATAGGCTTGTGAATTCTTCTGAAGCGGCATTCAGCAAAGCATCACATCTATCACGTATGATCACACAGATAAGCATTATATAGAAAACGACAAATATAATATACATTTAAATCGTCATATTTACACAACAACAAGTCGCATCAAAACAAACGCGTGCTTTTGTTCTTGCTTTCACTATGCATGCATCGTCCATGAAATGCCATTACTACAACTACAATGTATACATATTGCACTATCAAAAAAAACTGGCATAGGCCAGTTCTGCTGGTATAAAAATAGATAATTTCCTGGTACCCTCAAAACACATGTACGTATATTCATTATCGTGTTGTTACCTTGACTCCTTGAAATGTACATCTATGTCCTAAGCACCCTAGATCCCAGAAGTTCTCCATCGAAACAAATCCTTGAATGATGTTAAGGAGGCGAGGTGCATTTTGCCTTGCAGATAATGCCTCCTCTCAAAAGCTCCAAAATGAATCTAATCAGCCTTTCTGAACACGGAACCCTTGAGAAGTACCCCAGTGAATCGGCTCACTAAGAAGTTAAGTTGCGAGGGTTGTTTACTTACTCTGCTTTTTTTTTTCCGGGGGTGGGTAAAACAGCTAATATTGATGAGAAACACGTCATCCAAAGGGAAAACTTTTCCCATACCATCTGGTTTAAACATGTTTAAACTAACTAACAAAGCTCGCTAAAAAATATCCCCATGTTCAACAAATTCAATATCTACGTCTTCAACCAATCCGGGTCCAAAAAAATCCATCCACAGCTATACTAGTTTTACCAGATTACCAACCTGTAATTCATTCCAAACTTTGGTTGTTAAATCCGGCCGTTTTGGTTGTTGACACCTTGGTTGTTGAATCCATTTTGGTTGTTAAACTCCAGGTTTCTCTCCTCCAAGTTTTTAACGGCGACTCCGCCTCTGCAAGGTCAATGGCACCTGTGCCAGTTCAGACGTCGGCAACGCCTAAAACTGCGGCACTGGGTGTGTTGGAAAGATGTGTTTTCAGGGCCAGGTTCGGAAAATCAATGAAATTCCAGGTTGGGAAGTTATTCTAGTTTTCGAACTAGGCAAGGTGCTTGAAAAACATCTACCAGTATCATCTATCTACATATTTTTGATTGGTGGATATTGGTGTGGATTTATACTTAAAAGACCAAGCCACCAAATTCCGTAAGCCACGCGAGAGCTCCAGCAGCTGCTTTCGGGTTTGCGGATGCGTCATTCGTCGAGTGATGTCACAAAACGGCCGCGCCAATGAAGGCCGTTAGGACGTTGCCATGGCTATGCCATGGTGAAATGCAAGGGGTTCAAGGATTTGGAAAGGCAAAGTGAGATTTTCCAAGTTGAGAAAAAATTGCAGTTTGGATAGGGGCTGCGAAGTTCGAAGCTGATTCTTTTGTGATGGATGTGGGTGGCTGGAGGTTGTGGCAAAGTTTGGAAAGATGGGTGAATATGTTGTGGATGTAAGCCGGGTAAGCATCCGCCACGAATCTACGGCTATCTGATCAACTGAGATTAAGCATTTTCCATCATTTTCCAACATGCCATGCCCAGCAACAAGTTCAGCTGACTTAGGCTTTGTTCCACAACTGCTTTTGGCTACCTGCTGTTAAGCTTGGTTTCCTTGTTTGGGAAATGGCAGCTGTCATGACAAGACTGCACCATGATCAACGTGTAAGTCAAAAATTACGACATAGTCGATGTCCTATAGCTACAGAACAAACTTTGAAGCATATTTGGAAAAAGAAGTGATGTCTTTTCCTGAAATATTTGATCCACTGGATCTTTCAACCGGAACATTGCTGCATGATCTTCAGACTTTGCAGCTATCTGACGCAGAAATCAAACCCTCACTGCCTAGAAGAGAACCCTATGCAAAAAGGCAATTCTAGAAACACATACTTGCACCCTGTCATTTGCAAAATGATCAGTGGTATATCATGTTTGAATCTACTGGTATGACATGCGTGTCTATATGTAAAACGGATTCATATATTATAATATCATTGGTGGATATTCATGGATGTTGACATTGATCCACATTGGAATATTGTAATGTACCAGCTTATTGAAAGTGTCCCCTTTGATTACGCAATTGGAGGTCGCGTATGATCTCCAAAGGGTCATTTTGAAGAACCTCGCATACCAAAGTTGACCAGGCAAGAACTTCCTTTGCAAAAAAGTTGGGAATGAAGTTGGCTACAACTTACATATCAAACCCATTCAAATTCCAATGAATTCAAATGATATTATGATGTCCTAAGGCTCGGGGAGACCCCCAAGTATTCCCAAGTTCACATGGATGGGATTCTCCCCTTTACCTACCGTGGACTATAACATCCAAATCAACTAGTACCTCAAAATCGCCACACATTCCCTTTTTTTGGTTGTGAAGTCGTCAGCTCCTTTGGACGTTTCGGACTTTTTGAGATGAGGAAATTCCTGGGACCTTAAGGAAGGAGTTGAAAGATTGGAACCTGGAAGCTGATTGCCAACCACAGCTCAACAAGCTAAAATGTGTAAGGTTGATGTAAGAAATTTGGCTCATGTACATCTAGTGATATATGTACATATATGATCATTGTCATATAACTTGAATAGCTTTAGAATATATTATCTAACATACAATCATGCTTCGAGATGAATAAAGAAAGGCAAAATATAATACAGTTGAAAAAAACAGGTTCAAAGCTTCACATTGCCTTTTCACCTTAGATGAACCTGTTCATTTTCACGCCTTTTCATCCTTTTCACAAAACATGCTTTTGTACCTTTCACCATGCTTCATTTGTCTTCCGGTCCTTTATCAAAGCCACAGGAATATCCCCAATGTCAGCCGGAGGGACTTGGCTGCACCGTCCGGCTGCAGCGAAAAATGAAAAGATCTGAGGAGATAAAGCTTTGTCAACCGTGTCTGCAAGCTTGAGTCTATATGGGTGTTTCCTAAAATGGTGGTACCCAACAACCATGGGTTTTCCTACTAAAAATGATCATTTTGGGATGTTTTGGGGGTACCACCATTTAAGGAAACCCCCATATCAACAAAAACACAACTCCTTTTAACCTTTGAAACACCTCCTATGCACAGTCACAGTCTGTGAGGATCTGGCGAGAAACATCTGAACGTCACATATTCACACCAAGCCTACAAATATATGTCCAATTTCTATGTTAAAATGTAGTGTATACACATATCTACTAATATCATCTAATATCTCCAAATACAGTCCTCTGTTTGGATATGAATGCCTGTCCTCAGAAGCAATGCATTAATCCAAAATAACAAAATATAGAATGAACCATACAAAAAAACATGAGAAGACTTGTATCAAAGTTATTTTTTTGGGGTAGCTTGTGCTGCTTTATCTTTTCCCACCATCTAGTTTGCGGAGTGATTTGGAGGTTCCCACGAGAGTTTGGAGATCGTGACAGCTTGGCAAGGGCATTTCAAGGCATTCCCAAGACTCATCCCTTTGCCACAGGCCCAGATTTAACAACTTCAATATGCACGTTGCTTAGGACATTAGATGCGCTCAAAGTTCAAAACCTTGGACAATGTGGTTTCAATCAGAAGCTGAACAAACAAATCATCCAAATTCTCAGGTGAAAAGCAACAACACGGCAAAAGAACGACTTGGTCAAAATCAACAGTAAACCTAAATCGGTGTCTTCTGTCATGCCATTCTGGACATGGTTTCTCCTTCTTATTTCGCAACAGAGGAACCAATCAGGGAATTCAATCTAGCACCAAACTGGTACCAAGTCACACAGTTTACAAGACATCTACCAAGCACCACATCACTAATCGTTGAATCAATCAGCATCTCAGTGCTGCATGGCACTTGTGACGCTATGCAGCAATGAAGCGGCGTCACAGCCGCTGTTCTGGTCAAACGAATCAACTTTACCCTTTCCACCATAATGAGTGGGGCTCCAGGTCTGCAAGTGAAAAACTCCGGAAGTAAGGCTGTGATATAGACATGCATTTAATCATTTATGAAAAGTATATGATATAGAAGGGAACACTTGATATATGAATCCGATCCTGTAAGCGGTTTTCTGTCTGTCATGTCATTTGACCAAATCTCTTCTCTTCTGGCAATGTGGTGCCTTCATGTGGCAGGAATGGACGCTGCCATTTGTTGAAGAAGACCAGCCAAAGATGCCTACCAAAAATCAGACGGATGGTCTTGAAAATGAGGTCATCAGAATATTTGGATTTGGCATCATTTACACTGAGTTCAACACTCATAACATCCATTGGACTAATATATATATATATATATATTTACCTACATTTACGAGAAAAATCAACCAACTGTAGGTAAATATATAATATACCAGTCCCATGGATTCCTATATGGGACATAATTCAATAAATATGGTTTTCACTGCCAAACATCGCAGTGGTGAAAAACGACTTCTTTGAGGTCAGAATTTGGGAAACTATCTTCCAGAGTGACATTGCCAATGCGGCAAGAGCAAGGTGAAAGTAACAAGTTCACGGGTTGATTTTGTATACAAATATGTTGAAAGTAGATAATCTGCGCATATTTAGTATTGATTTGGGCAGTTTGAAACCTTTTGGCAACTCTGATCCTAATGAGAGAACAATAAAACTACTCTTGCCAGAATCCGGAATAAATGTACGTATGTATACGTATGTATAGAATAGATCTACGTATATCTAAATAGAACAACGTCTCAATCCACCATCAATTATCAAACAGTTGTCGAATGTTCTGTATCAATTCTACCCCAAAAAAATCAAAATATATTATCCCCAAACAGTCTATGTGCAGTACCACACACCTCTCCCTTTCCTCCCATTCCCATGGTTCAATGGCTGAGTTGGCCAACCTGGGTGCTGCGTGTACGTGAAGATCCTGACGAATTGAAGAGCTTTACTTCGGAGGGGGGTGATAACAAGAGTTGATACGGGGGGAAGTAGTTCAATATGTGCATGTACAAAAATACCTCAATAGTGTATGTGTATGATTATGGATGCAATCATGTAGTGTAAATAACGATATATCACAACGTGTATATATATATATAGTAATGTTAATCTTCACCCGAAAGCAATGACCACAGTCTGCGCAAACGAATTCAACATATTTAAAACCCAGCAGAGAATGGCTTCAAAAACAAATAGACCACTGGGTGTGAGGTTCTTGATTCAGTCACAATATAGTGACCAAAGTGATCACACATATTTGAGTCATATATGTATATATGTATTGGCATTTTGTTTTGCAAACAGCCTATTAAAGGTCATCATCCAGGAAATTGCCATCGTAATGGAAGCAGCCGTTGGCGTCGCCACATGTTGATAGCCCTAAGTTGCACATATTATGAAAACCTTTACCATGTTTCATGAGAACAAACAATCATCTACATAATCAGAGCAACAATCGTCATCAACAACAAGAAGAAGACTGGTTGGTGGTTTCAACCCATAAAAAAAAACACATGCTTGTCAATTTGGAAATCTTCCCCAATGTTCGAGGTGAAGAAAAACAAAAATATGTAAAAAAGAAAGCACCTACTTACTTTGAAGAACATGAGTCCAATCCCATAGATTCATAGGATTCATGGGACTGGTAAATTTATCCCTACATTTGATTGTTTTTCTTTATGGCGAATGTAGGTAAATATACCAGTCCCATGAATGCTATGGAAAGAGTTGTCAAACGAAAGCGCCTGGAGAAGCTGCCTTGGACCTCGAGGTTGGCAATAGAAATGATGTCAACAGGTAAGATGGGGATGTGCATGTACATGTGTGCACTTAAATATGTATATGTATATTGTAAAAAACAAGTATAAACATATATATATATCTATAATATATACACAAAGCCAATTGACCGCTATTTTTGAAGGTCAACTAACTCCCAAACAAGGGCCTTTTTTCGAACCAAAACAAGGGTCATTTGGGATCTAGGTATGTATATTATCTATATGATATTGCCCGGATACTTGAGACCAGCTGAACAACATGCTGAAGATGTACATCACTCAGTTAACAAATAGATCATTAACGTCTAGGTAAATTAATCAATTTCGCACACAAGTTCAACTGAAGAGCTCTTAAACTCCAGCCTCTCACCTGGCTATTGACCTTAGATTGGTGTTGTTCCACTGGATCCGGTTATCTTTTAATCATCCCCTAATTGGAATGGTTTCCAAAACTGCCTAGGAACCAATGAACCGCTGCACCTTTGAGCTGCCTGACGCAGAAGGTGATGCAGTTGCCGTACTCGGAGAGCTGGGAGACTTGCTGACATCACCTGTGAAGATGTGTGCTTTTGGAAGCGTTCTCAATTAACAAAAAACGTCTGAGAAAACATAATTCTATAACTTCAAGTATAACTTCACCAATTCAGGTTCAGGTATCCTTGGGATAGGATTTCAATAGTCACACAGCAATTTCTAAGGTCGTTCTGGCTTACCGGGCTAACCAAGAAGCTGGGTTCGACAATTTTCTAAGTTTCCAAATGGAATATGATGCAAGAAGTCTTCACAAATGAATCGTCGCCGTCTAGCAGTCAAGGAGCCTTTTCTCCGGCGCAAGTACTCTTCATGCTCCTGGAAAGGGATGGATTGAGTTGCAAAAGATAGCATAGATGTATCCAGCATCCTGAATGTCAAAGGTTCGGAACAGCATCATGATTATCAATCATTCCAATACATCCAGTTTCACCCTCTTCCTTTCATCAAAAAGAAAAGTTGACAACATCATAATGTAAACAAGTTTCCAAACATCTAACCTTGCCATTCCAAGGTCCTATATATGAAGCTACAGGAGTTGTATGCCTTCAAACCGGGGTCCATCAACCTCAACATCTGGACCGACCCACGGCCACGGACCCCACGGACCGATTTGACATACCTCTGGAGTCAGAACCAAATTAAACTCCAGGAAACCTCAGTGGTCTTACTGCTTGGATTTCATCTCTGACCAGTAAAAACAATATCAACTTGCAAAGAAAAAGAAGAAACTCTCTGGGAAAATGATACAGGTATATAGTTTGGTTTTTATATGATTCATGAGATTTGAAAATGGACATGTGTATAGTATATCAATGAAAAATCCATACGTATGTATCTAGTATAGATCTACATTATCTATACATATATCTATATATACATGATCCAACTTTAGATATAATTGGGACATCATACAGCGCTGCCCGGGGACACTTCTTTCTATATACAATCCACTTCTACCTTTCGGGCTTCCCAGCAGGAAGAGCTTGGGCTGCTGCTTGGCGACACAGTGGGGCGAATGGTCCTGGCGCTGGTGATTCTGCATCGAAACGTTGAGTCTGTTTGGAATGTTCCAGCAGTGACAAGTCAAGGTGTAAAGTGACGTTTTCAGAGATGCTCTTCCCGGTGTTGGTGGTGGTGGTGATTTTTGACTTGACGCCGGGCGAACTTTCCTTTTAGAATAGCTTGAAAGACCTAAACCCAAAGGCCCTAAGACATGATGTTTTCTGGCAACCCCCAAGCTTTCTAGCAGATTCCAATCTTGCTATCCACCCTGACCCAGTTTTCGCTTGAAACACCTTACTTTGTAGGTTTTACAACATTACTTACCAACCAGAAGTGTATATGGGTCAAGTTGGCAATCTGGCTGTTCAAACAGGATACACCGTTCATATGTATATAAACATTAGTCACCAGTCAGGAATATTTCTAAAACAAGACATGATACATGAACATATCCGCACATGTTATTTCTGGGATTGTTGACCTTTAAAATCAAAGTGCACAATTCCCAGTTCTGCATAGCTCCTCTCCCTAGAGCCGAACATAAGGTAGGCACATCCCTAGATTAAGAAGCTAAGTAGCACAAAACAATATCAACTAGAGTAGATATCATCATATATCAGAATATGTAACATTAGTAATACCTCAGTTTTCTCAAGACATCTCACTTCAAATCGCTAACCTCTTATTGGTCGTCGCAGCAGCTGTAGCCGATGCCTGGCAGATATGGCAGATCCAGATAAGAAGGCTACACTTCGCTATAACCCCTGGGAAAACAAAAGAACATAATATAGGATGCAGGACCCAAGGAGTATCAAACTTGAAGGACAAGGACAACAAAGGGATATCAAAGCTCAGTATGATAAGGAGAACTAAGAAGTATCAAGCTCTAAAAGTAAGAATAGTCAAGGTATCTAAGGGGTATCAGTACAAAGGCTAAGTACCATCAAAGGATACCAAATATACGATACCATCTATCTGTATAACATCCATATAAACTGCTATTGTAAATAACGCATATCAAAGCGAGTCTTTTTGTTGGATTGCTTTATTGGCTGGAAGTATGGACATAAGAGATAAACTCCATCATCACCACCCTGACTGTGGCGATGCAAACATCCAACTGAGTTCTACAAGGTTGGCCCTGTTGTGTTGTTAGAAATATCCTTGCTTAAATCACAAATTCATGACACAAAAACACAGCAACACACATCAATATCTGCTGCATTTTAGCCACTTATGCATCATGATAATCTGGAATTTGAAAGTTGATACTTCGCAGATCCCAACATCCTCATATCTTTACCATCCCTACCAAAGATTGTGCCAGCAATGCTGCCATTTGCTGCAGAAGTCCAGACAAAGACGCCTGGAGAAACGCCAAAGAAATGTTTCAACAGGAATCCCGGGCCCAAGCTGCCCCTGCCAACGTCAACTTTACATGAAGCATATGCATATTGTATCATAGCATGTTATACATTGTAACATATTCTTATCTAAATAAACAACAAAAACAATCAAAGAACGCACTTTTGAACCTTATATATTCCAAGGACACCAACATGTTGATTCAAAAGTGCATGCCAAATATTCGATTAACAACAGTCAACAGAGCAATCATACACATGTCAACTTACCAAACAATACCAAAAGCAAAACATGCTCCCAAACTGTGACTATCATGGCAAGTCAACCATTGGTTTCAATTAACAGAGCCGTATCAAAACACTATTTGTGAGAGGGGGTACGTTAGGGGTGGGTAGGTTGACCAGTCATGAGACTAGACCAAAAACCGAGCCTTGCCACCAGACCTTTCACCTCGAAAAAAAGGCACACAACACAAAAAGGGAAGGATGGTTTCATGATCCTATCACTGAATGATAGATTGGCCTTCATGAATGTAAATATAACGTGAATATATGTGATTATATATATGTATATAAATATGTATTGATGTCAGGTAAGGCAGGTACTTTCCATTCAGCAAAGGAAGTATATATTGAATGTTGTGTGCCAAATATCTATATATATATAATTCCATACACTGCCAAGGCTTTTTTCTCTGGGATGCAACATCTTGAAACCAAAGCAAACAGTGGAAACAAATATTGACATGACGTCCATTGTCATTTTGCTTAAATACATCATGGAATATGCTTTACCGTTGGGGCGATCCGTAAATGATCGTAAATGTACCTGGAAGTAGTACTCATGAATGATTTTGAGCCTTCAAATCTGACAATCCGTCTCAATTCGATGCCTATGGGAAGCAGCGACAAGCGGCACTAGACAAAGTTGGTAGTTTCACACCTTCTGAAAGATATGTATGACTCAATTATGACTCAAACTTGAAATCTCTCCACTTGCATTTTGATAGAATTGACAAAAAACAACAACTATAAAACCCACCCCCTCTCAATCGGCTCCTGGTGGAGAAGCTCCCACGGAAGGAAAGTGCCTTCAATAAACAGCGCTGACAAGTGGCACCCAATGAGACAGGAATCCATGTTCCTGTCATTGTTTTCCTACGCTTGCCATTCGATGTGAAATCTTGCCATGGAATCGATTCTCTGGGTTGAGGCCATGTGTCTGCAAAAAAAATTGGGACTTGTTTGTCGTCTCCAACCACAAATGTGCGATCTGGACCCAACAACACCCCCAAATCAACCAGAAATCTGACCAGAAGTGTCTCCAGCAATCTAGTAATCTAGTTGGTGGTTGAGCGCCACCCATCAGAAAAATATGCGCAAGTCAAATTGGATCATTTGCCCAAGGTTTTTAGGGTGAAAACAAAAGATATTTGAGTTGCCACCACCTAGTAATGCTGCATTGAAATCGATACCTTCATGGGGTGCGACTCCAAGGAACCACTGCGAAACAGCTGGCAAAGGCGACTCCGACTTTCTTCGTCTCAAGTACTCTTCGTGCTCCTGGGTTCGCATGTGACTTTTTTCCACTGGGAAAAATGCTCAAGCAGCAAGTTCCGGGCATTTCAATCAAACAAAACGTAGATGTAAACACGTGTATATAAACATATTATGTACATATGTGAAATATATACATCTGTATTAATATAAAATATAAATTCAATTATTGCTGCGTAACATTCAATGCCAAAAAGAAACACTAACAGCACACCAACACACACATCACACACATCACACCGGAAATAGTGATGGGAGTCCAGCAAACACATTACTACACATCTGCCCATTTGAAGTCATGAGATCTCAGTACAACCAACATACACCACCTGGGTCCGGTGGACTACGAAAAGCGGTGGACACATGAGCCTTCTCCGGGTCCTCTGGGGAAAGGATCACGGTAAACTCGGTAAACTCTTGACCTATCAGCCGTCAGGAAAGAATCGGCGAACTCTTGGGGAATCCCACCGGTGGGGAAGAGGAATTCAATCATCCTCAACGCCGCTGGCTGTGCATATGTTAATCTTTAGGAGATTTAATCGTTATCAAAGGAATGATATGTGAATATAAGGTATCGACACATAACAATAAATCTATGGGAATCCTATAGAATCCTCAGATGACCTCAGATTGTATGTTTCCTCATAACTTTAGAGTTGCACTATTTAAAGACATGGGTGCTACCAATATCAATTCAATGTGTCTAGACTCAAAAAAACATGTAGTGCTACAGTATCTATAATTGCTGATTGTGAAGTAAGGTGCTGAAGTCTTTCAATGTGCGAAAATATGTACTTCTTTTGTGGCCCAAAGGCAGAGACCTTTTTTGTTGTCTTCCAATCAAATACTTCCAGTAGTGTCAGCAACAAGATGCAACAAATCTTTTTCATTGGAAAAACACACATGACGAGGCAAAGAAGTATTTAACACCTGGATGAGGGTAGATGGTGTATCTCCACAAACGTTGGAAAATCGGGCGCTATGACCAGCCTGCAGGGCCTCCCTTCATCGCCCTCACTGGCCTGGCAGTTGAAATTTGTTTGATGAAAAATGTGTCAGAATTATGTTGTCTCGCCAGGAAACCATACGGACTCATATAGACCATTGTCTATGTATATAAATATATATTTATATCATATTATATGATATTATATTGTATTATATTTAGTTATATATATATATGGATCTATATTATATGTATATATATATATTCTATATCTAGTTGTCTTCCAAACAACAGATGTTGAAGTCATATTCATTACCTAAATTTAGTCTGAATCGTTGGCAGGAAAAGTAATCCAAGCCCCACGACGAAGTTGGGAAGCAATTTTCCGCAAGCGGATTCTTCCTAAAAGCGTCATGATAAAATGGTCTCCTTGGAACTGGGATAGAAAGCATGATGTTAATGGTTCTACATGCTTGGAACATCTTGGAACGCACATCCACTTCACTTGAATTCATCATCACCCATATACATATGAGCAAGATTAATCAGAAGGAATGGAATTACATGCCTCTGAGTACTCTGACAGTCGGAATGGATCGGGGATTGGCAGCTGGCGCGAAATGAAGAAAAGAAAAGGCCCGATTGTCATGTCTGGGAACAGTTCTAATTTTACACCTATTCAAATTCATGATGAAGTTCAATAAGCCTTGCTCTGGTTAAAACACTGCCAATCACGAACAGTTCATCACATCTCAAAGTGCTCTTGGATTATGATCTTGTGTCATAGACTTTGACTTTGCAAGCTTCATCAAGCAACTGATAATTTATCATCGATTGATGGTGCCTTGCTATACTGCGCTTCACTTGACACCCTTCAAACAAACAAAGTCATGTAAACAGCTCTGATTTTTAACCAAACGGCCACAGGATCAGTACTCACTCATGCTTTTTAGAAGTCAAGCTTTCTATCCATCTCTTTCCTTTCCGTAATTCATAGTGGGTATTTTCAAAGCACACAACAAAACTTGAAGGCTTCCAAAAAAATACTAAGCTGGTATCAAATTTCAGGGAAACCAAACATCCGACACATTTCGAAGCATTTCAGGGAACCAACATTTCTGGGCCAAAAACTCGCAGAAGACTGCTGTGATCCAACAAACTCAACAATTCCCCCCGATCAGCCTTTGAGAAGGGCTACTACTCGCCTTAGGATGTCCAACATTGGACATAACGGCGGGGCAACGTGTTTCTGCTGGTGATAAACTTAACATAAAATCAAGAATTTAGTCAGAGATCCTTGGTTGATCCCTGGTGATTAATTGTTTAATTAAAGCATAAAGAGGTCAACAAATTGTTTTCACAAGGATTCTTGGTAAGCCATTACTATGAACCAGGCACCTTTCTGTCAACATGTGAAGGGACTTTTTTCCAAATGTCATAGTTCACCATGCCACTAAGCTTTGCATATCTTCACGATCAATTGTTGAGTTTCAGTTTAGCCAATTCAAAGTTTTCATGCGAAACTGGTTGGTGGTTTCAACCCACCTGAAAAATATTAGTCAAATTGGGAATCTTCCCCAAATAGGGGTGAAGATTAAAAAAATGAAACCACCACCTAGGAAAGTACCAATCATACGCTCAGCACTACATTTTTCGACTCGCCACTGCGCGGGCGCAGGTCGGCCATTTTCTTGAACATGGACCGACTCTCGACTCCCAATCTTACCTGATCTAGCTAGTTGGGGGTTTCCAAAAATAAGGGTACCCCAAAATGGATGGTGAAAATAATGGAAAACCCTTTTAAAATGGATGATTTGGGGGTACCACTATTTTCGGAAACACCCAGTTGATCAATAGTTGACATTTCAACAAACAAGAGAGTCTAGGTGTTAGTTATTTCCACAAGCCTCTTGGAAGAATTATGAAGCTTTGGGATTGGAAAATGGCTGTAAGTTGGGTGAGCATTATGTCACCTTCCCACATTGTGCTAACCACGGCTGTGTAGTGTCTGCAAATTGTAGGTAAATATTCCCTAAGTCATGTTCAATAAGCAAAGCAACCATTAGTGAGTGGTGGCTGTTCTAGGGAGAACAAAGTTGGAGGAAAGGGGGTTCCATATTTGTATATTCAACATGGACGGTAAGTTTGCAAGAACATTAAATATCATATATGTATGATACCTACATCATAAGTAGTCATCATTTGGATCAGGGCGTGTCGAGAGTCTGAGACATATATTACTGTATCCAAGTCATTCCAATGTCTCTTTCTACTGCACATCTTTGTACAATCCATGTCTCACAGTGGGTTTTCAGCGCTTGACTGCTTGAGTTCTGAATCTTGGCGATTCGGTTTCATGGAGCTGGGGTCCCTTGTTTGAATGGACAAAACAGGACATCCTACTGTTGCTGCAAGAAGTCTTGCACCACCTGCGATGAATAAAACCACATGAAAACACATACAAACCCACAAGAAAGTGGGCTATACAGTAGAACCTATTCACTGGTGCAGGATTTCTTCCAACAATATGGCAATGGCTACTTTGAACTGTATCACATGAGCTGCGCTTCGTACAGCAGGTGTGAATCGGGGAGAAACACCTCAACTATCAAAAGCATCATGCTTGAAGTTTCAGTACGTTTCAGTGTCAAATTTGCGGCTGCAAAGTGAATGTCATCAACTGCCTGTAGTTCAGAACTTCCAAGAACTGCAAGTAACTGCGGCAACGTTGCACCATTTCGCATGATTACGTCACACAAAGGCGCTACCAATGCCGACAACACAACCCCCCAAGCATCCTTGGAGAAAACCTCTCAGAAAGTCACCCAGCCTGAGATCGGAGATGAATCGTTGAATTCGAATTCCCTAAGAAATATCTCATTCACTGCATTAATCGATTAATGATGTTGTTGTTCTTCATAATTTCAGGTACATCATCGGTGGAATCAGTTGGGTGGTTGGGCAGTCCAGGTAATGTAAATTGTCATCTACATCCTTTGATGTCATTTGACAGCTTGATTGGGATTCATCAAATCACAGGGTATGAAGACGTCCTTGAAGATACAATAGAAAATGCATAAGACTCACTATGGACTACTGCTGCCACTGCAAATCCATTCATCTCAAGGCCCTCCGGATTGGCATAGAATCCATTCACAAAATGCGGAAATGATGAGATATCCACCATATGACTGCAGCATGTATACATATAACTAGAACCCAAATGACCCTTGTTGTGATTTTTTGAGAGGGTTGAAGCCCAAAAATAGAGGACAAACAGGTTCCAGGTACAAATGTATTTTCCTTGAGATGGGGAAGTGTATCAATTGCCAAAACAACCACCACAACCACTAGAAAACATTATCTAACAGAACTTGGTAAACAACGGTTTTTTTCAAGGTAAACCAGACATCATTGGCTTTCCAGCTGCCACTGCAGAAATGCTGCTGGAAAAACACCAGGATGAGTACCAGAGGCAATGGTCATCCTACCCACAATGTCTGCATTACAGTATGGATCACATCCCCCTATACACAGATCGATAGGGCCAACCATTCAGTCAACACTTTGCATCCAACACCAAACATGACATGTTTCTGTTGCACGGACTCTCTGATTTGTATTACATCAACATATTCCAATTGGCGAGTTCTATACCTACCAGTCCCGTCGCTGCACTCTCATTGCATCAGTCATATGTCATCCATTTCCGTCAACATCACTTTCAAAGATCTTGGACACCGAAACTGCAGAAACCGTCATTGTTTTTGTTATTTGACCTATATCTTTATCTCCTGGCACCCTCCCACTGTGCCACCGAGCTGCCATGGAATGTCTGCAAGTGGGTCAGAATTCGTTGACAATGTGGAATTCATGGAAGGAGCACCACCTGCGCCATAGACGAGAAAGGTGAAGAGTTCAGATGTCTCCGAAAACCAGAGTTGTTTTGAGCAACGAATCTTGAGACTCACCCAAATCAAGATAGTATGTATGTATACATATATACCTATAGGTATACACTTTATACTTAATAAATATATATATATTATACATAAATCATATTCTGTACATATTCAATATAATTATAGACATGTTTAACTGACATATTTGGTGTGTATCTATTGCACAAAAGTACGAGACTCCAGACCTCTATATAATTGTGAGGAAGCCAAAACCGCTTCCCCGGAGGAGCAGCGAATCTCAAACTCAGATTCTCCGAGAGGCGGTTGCATCCTGAATCTAAAAAAGGTGACTGTCATCTACCGTGATTTGAAATCATTGTTTTTTTCGACAGGTTGGCTATAGGAAATCTTCCAACTTGTTCAAAATCCTTGCCATGTTTTAGTAGATCCATTCACGGTGGATTCTTCCCAATGAAGCAACCTGTATGGCTTGCAACCCCAATGCGACTGCTTCCACTGGCCTAGAACTGTTCCAAGTGTTCCATCTCGACTGGACGTGCGGACCTGTCAAACGTTTGTATAAGCGCCGGCCCCATTTTAGGCATTTTTTGGAGGATGTCAAACAAACTTAAATCTGAATGAACCTAGAAACACTTTGAAACCTCCTTGTTGAACACTTCAACCTTTGCATATCTTTATATTCTATAATGGTCTCATTTTGAGACCCATGGTGTTTTGAACCATAGCAGGCTTACATCCCCAACCGATCCAAAGTAATTCCAATTCGTACTTGTGACAAAACACCAACCCAAAGAAACATACAAAACCTTCATGTCAACGACGCCGTAGAACCAACCCAGGTCAAACTACGGATTTTGGTGGGAATTCAGTGCTATCACTGAGATTCAGACTTGTTGAGCCTGCAATCATCAACATGTGAGGCGAAAGGAATACTTTGGAATGACGTTTCAGGTCATTGACCCCTCTTTTGGTATCCAAATTCTACATTACGTATATGAAAATACTGGAGTGATATCGATATTTCATGATATTTCACATATCCAATGGACCAGCAAAAAAACGAAACAGCTTTTGTTTTTGGATTTCCCGGATCCACCATCCAGATGTCATGAGTTTGAAATGTTTTGACATGTACTGAAGACAAGAAAGGGAAGAGTCCTTTGGAATCAAAAAACAAAAACATCATGAATATTATGAATGTTTTGCCATGTTTTGCCTATCACTCGCAAGATATGATGTATGTCAATTCAAGATTTCATGGGTTCTGGATACTTCCATGTAGGTGCAAAAACCTCTACCCATCTTTACATATCTTACATATCTTTACAGTTGAAAGGCTGGAACATGGAAAACACTGCGGTGAGAAAGAAGATTCCAGATTTGCAAATGTTAATTTTCAATTTTCAGGTTCCAGTTTTTCAATGTCAGGGCTGCAAGCAATGAAATAGTCAAAACCTTTACTACTTGGCTGTTTCAATTGGTCTGAGAACATGAGTGAATTGGATCGTAGAACTACCCGCCATCTCCACAACTTTTCTGCCGGGTGAATTCTCAAGTACACCCCCCGCATTGGCCAGAGCAGCCAATGAAAGCGCTCATGTTACACCCCAAACCAAACAACAAACACGCATTTCACTGAAATTTGTAGGTCTGAGGTCTGAGGTCTGAGGTCTGAGGTCTGAGGGATGATGATGATGATGATGATGATGATGATGATGATGATGATGATGATGTTGATGATGATGATGATGATGATGATGATGTTGATGATGATGATGATGATGATGATGATGATGATGATGATGCCATTGTGATATCCCAAGGGAAGTTGCTAATACCACATTGAAATGTAATAAACATGGATAGTTGGTTCCCAAGCCATTGAGGCGGCTATACCCACGGTGGCCCACTTTGACTATACCAAGGTACTGGTCGAGGTGGTGGCGTCACGCTAGGTGCAGTGACCTGTGTCAACGGCAGTATTTTCCAAGGTGAAATAACAATCCGGGAATCTACTTATAAGATAGTACTAGAAAGTGGACCTCTTCAAGATGATGTGTCTTTTGTGCTGGAATTGTCCTTTGCAATGTGAGTTTGCTGGCAGGGAAAGTTCAGTTTCTTTGGCAAGACAAGCAACATCAATCAGTGGAAAACAACAACTGGTGGTAAAGGTTAAGGTATCATATCTTCAGAAACCTTGTCCAACAGGGATATGCAAACAAAAACCAACCATCCAACCGACTGACCACCAATCATTGACTGAACAAGACCAACAACAACGGGATAAAAACTCCTTGGCTTCATGAAGTACGGACCATTTCTGAATCACTGTTCATATATAATATAAAGAAGTATCTCTTGGGGCGCCGTGGTTTTCAAACCAGCAATTTTCGGCTTGGGATTCTTGGTCCCACTTTTTTTGCACGGTTTCTGTGGTGCGAAAATTGGCAATTTCGGTAAACATGTTTGTGGTTCGGGCTGGCAAAAATACACAATTCTCTGCTATTTGCTTACAAGGATTTTAGTGCAAAGAACAACACAGGTGTATATTTCTCACTATTTCCCTTTCTATTGTCTTTGAACTGTGACAGCTTCAAATGATTGACACACTTGTTACTATGACCATAACCACCCATCACCCCAAAGTGCCTGATTCCGTTGGCTCAGGACTTGCTTGGTGGCCTCCGAGAATTGTGCCAATGTGCTTCGCTCACCCATACCATCCATGGGACCGGTATGTCTACCTATATGATATGTACCATAAAAATCAACCAAACGTAGGTAGTAGTACCATACATGGATGGTATGGGTCACGGAATCTACCTTGAATCTTATTTGTGGCATAAATCAAGAGGACGAAAACCCCAAAAATCAACAAGTGTGTTTACCTGAATTTACCCCCCCGTAGCCCCTAAACGATACAAATATATACAAATTCAAATCTACACCCAGGAAAAGAAAACATAGAACCTCAATATCGAATTGATTTCCAAAAAGAATATCCTGTTCTTTCTCGATGTATTTTGAGGTAGTTCCATGTTATCATTTTTGGGCAAGTTATGTATATATATATAATGTTTATATTTAATTGTAGTACGCAGTATATATATATACATACACTCCCTGAAAATCACATAGCCCTTGAAAAAATCGGCCATCCCAAAAGGAAACGATCATATTGCAACCATCCATTTTTCAGGTGCTTTGGCTGTTAGTTTCAGGGAGGGTACTACAGTTACAATTCCTACCTACATCGATTCCAGCATTTGACTCAAACTTCTCCCTGGATTTCCGAAGGGGGCACCTCGTGAGCACTGAGAATCTTCTCCACCGCCAGTTGCACATCCTGGAACGATGGAATCCACATCATTTGATCCCCTGGAAAAACAAGTTGTTTTCCAAGGGGAATAAGGATCAAGAAAAATCCCAGAATCTATGAATGTTAAATGTGAATGCCTGAGAGATACCCAACCCTAAAAGTATCATATTCAGATGGTTTCAATATGTTTCAATGATATAATGACATACATAAACTCAACGTTTTGGTATTGGTCATATTCTCCAAACTGCGATGATGTGTCCGGGAATGGTGGAATGGCCATTCCTACCAGAAAAGTAAAAAGATTCATCAAAACAAAAAAAATGGCATCACGAGAAATGCATAATGAAACCCTCCATGAACTTCCAAGTTTTAATCATTTGAAACTTGAAAGTATCATATACAATAGTTTGTCAAATAGTAGGCAGTTTTTTTTTTTCAACGTCTCAACTTGAAAAATTTGTCAGCAATCAACAGTTCCCATATGGCTCGAAAAATCCCGGGTTGTGGACAAGATCGATTTTAGGATTTCAGGGAAGCAAGTAAGTTGTTCGACCAAGGAGTTTCTGTCATGCCAAGCAGCCCAGTTGAAGGTCTGCAATGCTTGCGTGGCTGCCTGGCTGTTTCCGCAGTAGATGGTTCCATCAGTCCAGTCGGTGCTTTTATATTCCAAATTATCGTCAAACACCAACTATATCTAATATCCCTACTATAGATGATTCGAAATTCCAATTGCTGGCGCTTAAGCGAAGCATTGTACAATTAAACAATATCAAACAGGACCTATCATGTTTTATTTTTTGGATCAACTGGAAGAATCTCTTCAAAGCCATTCATCACCATCAAATGATAAGGTCATTTCATCCAAGCAGTATGACCCCACAATCTGAGTGTTGAGTATGCTGACCACCAGGACACATTCCAATGATTCTAAAAGCCAAATATCCAACCTTCAGCTTGCAGCACAATCTGCGAAAATCATGCACAGTGCACACTCTATGTCAAATACCTGTATTTAGATGTATTTATATAGAAATAATTCACATGAGTCATGTGAATTGCCAGCTGCTATTATCTGAATGTATATTGAATTGAGCTGAAGTAAGGTTAGACAAACCTTAAAGTACTTGTTGAATAAGACACATTGGATATTGTAATACATACCCTAAGCTAGTGAACAGAACCAACTTGCACTCCTCAGCTCCTCTGCCAATCAAAATGCATAAACACTGGCGTGCAGAAATAATTTTAGAATATCTACTCTGAAATCGACCAAGAAACTGTATATAGATATATATATATATATATACAAACCTGGGTGTGTCTCGAAATAGTCGGCATGACATATTCCATTGGCTTCCTGCTGAAATGACCACTTTGGGGTTTCCGAATTCTGAGATATACCTCGGTCCTGATCACCAGCTTCTTCAAATGCCTCTTTGGTTCCTCTATGGGGAGGGTCACTTGACAGTTGAAAACAAAACACTTACTTATTGATCCCAAGAAAACTAGTCCGAAGAGTCTGGGTAAAAATTAATATTGTAATCTTACATTATTTTGTGCATATACTGAAATTATAAATCAATATCCCTATCCCTATACCTATATACATATGATATATAACACATAGAATGTTATATACATATGTGTATATATGAATTATATATATATATATCAAAATAATATCAATTCTTGTCGCTAGTAGTCCATGGTATACATCGAAAAATCGCACCGGATTTTCGCGAAGAAAGCCCCATAGCCTGAGGTGTAGCGAAGGTTGTCTCCACCACTTTGCTAATTCTCCTGGAATAGCCGATGGGAAAATATCCATCGCATGGAGAATAGGATAAACATTCCAGGTGTGGGATTTTTTTGGTGACGAATGGATATGAAGCTAAAACTTACTGAATTTGAAAATAAATGCTGCAATACACCCCTGAAAAGTAATGGCTGGAACCTAAAATCACCCAGATGAAAGGGAAAATCATCTTCCAAACTTGACTTTCCAGAGTGTATATCAAGTCAAAACACAAAGATCATTATATTACCAACCCAAACAATGCATTATCAAGGGGGAAATCCCTCAAAATGACCAGCAACATTTGCATCAATCCCCCGAAAATGGGTCGTTTTTTTTCATGATCCCTGCATTGGGATTCCGGAAAAAACACATAATCCACATAGCTCCCATGTTTCCTGGTTGAAAATCCTATCTCATGGTTTCATGATCCTTGAAACATGTGGGGGGGTCCTAAAATGGTGGTACCCCCAAATCATCCATTTTAATAGGGTTTTCCATTATAAACCATCCATTTTGGGGTACCCCTATTTTTGGAAACACCCACATGTTCTTTCAAAGTTCTGAGTGTTTCTCAAAACAAAATGTGTTGCTGTGAAAAGGTCCATCACATCGCAGTTTCCACAACAAAAAAGGAACAGCTTTGTATATGTATATATAAAGATATCATGTATATAATATATATCTATATACATACTTTTTGGATCTTTTTGGCGGAAAGTGTTTTTAAATGGTCAACAGCATGGTCCCAAAAAACCAAACGTTTGTACAAAATAGTACAAGCAAAAAAACACAGATTGATTTTGTTCACCCCTCAAAAAATTGATTCCAATGAACCCAAACTGGACATCACCATTTCTGCGTTTTGTCACGACAAGACACTCTTGTTGCTCGATGAAAGTCAGGCGAGCTGTAGGACCTGGAGCCTGCAGAACTCGGAGGACATAAAGGATGGAACGTGGGACATATAGGTTAAGGATATGTATGTATATGTCTATATATATAGTATGTATATATATATATATATCCTATCTATACTTATTTTAAAAAACAAAACATTGAGATTTGAAACCATCTCATATAGCTACTTGGTAAATCTGAATTCATTATTGCCATGTCACAGTTTCTTTTGGTACATTGTGCTCTGATCCAAATCCAGTACTGCGTGTGGGATGATCTGCATCCCCACTGATGTGCTGATGCAAAGAATCTCAACCCAACTAAACTGGAGTTTCCTTACCATGCCTCCGAGAACTTGAATTTTGACTGAGTTTCTGTACAGTTTGACACAACATTTCTTGGTCTTGTGCATCTTTTGACTGTTTATTATATATCTGTGTATATACGTATATCTTATGAAGCTTTGTGAACTATATTAATCTTGACATCTTTGAGGGGCTCTTGCAAATCTGTTTTGATTTGCAGGTGATAGAGCCATGGCCACCAATCAGGCTCAAAAGTGGTGACCAGTCAACCACCTCCCTAGCGTACCGGATGCCTCGAGATAATTTGGGTTGCTTATGTGGCCGTATTAGACCCTTCTTCCGAGGGAAGGGGAAAGGTTAAGGAAGGGTTGGTTGAACCATGAACAGTGTACTTGAGTCACCATCCTCTTGTTATTTTTTCCAACATCGCTTGTGAATACTCTTGGAACGAGAAGCTCAGGCTACAGTATGTCCTTGTTCCTTTGTCATACTCACATGGTCATTTTTTCTGGAAATTGTAACTGTCCACATCTCACATCATATACCTGGCAGGTTCTGAACCCTTCCACCGGCTTCCCCCTTTGCCGAACCTTGGGTTGCACTGTTGGTGTTGCCACCGGTTGCCTGATGAGTGGAGTTGCCTAAGTTGAATTAAAAAATAGCCAATGAAAGTCATATAGAAATATTAGTACAAATAATGGGTATATCTATATTGCAATATTGTGTATGTATTATAGATGTTGTATGTATTATGCTTATCAAATATATATATATAATCTATATATATTACACGTTCTGTACTGTATAGAAATTTGCAGAATTGCAAAAACTTACCACGCGAATCCAAATGATATAGGCTGGAGTGTTCTAATAAGGAAGTGGAAAATCAGTATATAACAATTATAAAATTTGAATCTGATCGCACAGAAGTCATGTGCTAAACAGGTCAATAGTGTATAGTCTGTATAGTAGTCATGTAGCATAAACCACAGGTTGACATCAAACACTTCTTACCAGCTCGAAACCCTGTGCATCATGACCCATCCAAGCCGCTCGACCCATTCTCTCAATATAAAGTTACCTTGTTTTTCGACTCACTCTTGGTGGGCTTCTGAAATTATCTGATTCTACTAGTCGTGTGACAAATATGCACTCGCCCCCCCTTCAGGTGGCACCCTTCCGTTGGCGTCGTTGAGGTAAAACTGTCCATCGTGTCCAGTGCTAAAGTGCTAAAGTGCCAAGGGGGAGATGGATAAAACAATCTCGGAGCAAGGTGTGTATCAAGCCACATCATGCGGAAAAATCTCGTTTAAACAACTCTAAACTGCATATCGCCCTCAAGTGATGCAGGATTTGATAGCCAACAGGAACCATACATTCAATTAAAGTCCATGAGAAAAGTTTAGTGCCCAAATGCTCCTTCTGGTCAACAATGTCACCATTAAAAGGCTTAACATGTCTCTATAGCGGCAAAGCAGGTGAGACAATCAGAGTTGATCAGGGTATTGTTGAGCCAATAGCTTTGGTCGAGTCTCCACAACAACCTTCCATCCATGACGCCACATGCAATGGCGCCGTTGTACGCTTTATCTATTATGCACGAAGAATCAGTAGGTGGTCCAACGATTATATCAAAAGTCTTGGAAAATCAACACTCACCCCATCAGTGCATCACACTCATTTCATGCACGGTGGGCAGTATCATATCTCTAGGGTTGGGCCATAGCACGACATTCAGTCCATCTACACTGCTTCTATAATATCTTTGGGTAACTAATGCTTGATCCAAAAACAATTGCCAACCTGCTTTCTCAAATCATATGAGAGGCTCCAGCACCCATCATCAACCATCATCAAATGGAAGTGACACACCAAACCGAAAACACTAAACCAATGACTTGGAAGTTCCTAGATTCCCACCGTCACTGGGTCACTGGCTGCGCTGACTTTCATGGGATCCGTTTTGGGTGAAGGCATTTTGCTGGGCATTTTGAGATGTACAAATGCCGGCTGCAGGTGCTTCCTATTGTAGTATATCTGACCAACCCATGTAAGAAAAAAGGCTTAACTGAATTAAAGTCAGAGAAAAGTATATGAAAGTCATGTCTTCATGTTTGGAGGCTGGGCCGAGGTTGTCATGCCTTGCCTTTGTCGATGTGATTGACTTGATTGCTGTCCATGAATTCACAGCTCTTTAACAAAGAAAGACCACATAATTCCCGACATCTGAGTGAAGGAATGTTTCATAAACAAATCTGAAGTATTCTCACACTTTCCGAACTGGTTTCTCCATCCATCCAACATCCAACTTCATGAGATTTTGGCGTTTTTGTCTGTTGCTTTCAAGCCAAAGCGGCAGGAATGGAGTGTTTCAGTGTTGGTCATTGGATGGTGCTTCTGTTGTGTAAACCTGTGCCAGGATTTATTCAAACATATTTAAACAGGAAAAACCTATTTTTCTCGCAGCGGATCCAGGATCCACAGCACTGAACTGTCGGGCAAGGCATCCAAATGATATCAAATGTCCCTTCAATCCTCCTAAACGCTTACAGCAAAGAGTATAGCTTTTGCAACCGTCATGGCGTCAGTGGTTTGTTTCACGCTACCGACTGCTAGAAAGCACCGCAAGAGTAACATTTGTGACATGTAACCAAAAGGAACATACAAAGGGAAAGGGGTAAGCAAGAAAGTGTCCGACCACAACCACCTCAAGCCTTCAACTTTTGCATGTTCATTCCGTCTTGTCAAGTCTTTTTTTCAAAAAGCGCTGCTCTTAGGCGAAACTCATTCTATATCTGAAAAATATAAAGCAATAGGCCAGCAGTGGTCAAAACGGTGACGTTGCGAAGGGATCTTTTCTCCAAGTTGTTCAATGGACGCATTGGGATGTAAACAACATTCGTAAAAGCATATGTACAATGTATATGGTGCGTATATAAATGTGTACTTTGTGTACATACATCTGACATCTGTAAACAATTTACTCTCTCTCTGTATATATATATATACATATAAGTTATTTCCAACACAAAGTCAGGCCATCCCGTCAGATCCAGAAAACAATTCCAAGGGAGCTAACAGGTCATCCATCTCCATGTTCTCCCCCTTCAATGTGCTTTAAAGAAGGGAGATGTTCCCCGTGGTTTCAAAAGCCATCAGCTTTTTTGAACATCTTATATCTATGAATATCCATTCCTATCCAATATCTACTTACTGTGTTTTTTTTGGCATTTAACCAATAAATGTATATACAGGAGGCAACAACAAAAAAACAGTTCATAAACAGGGTATAGGCTTTTTTATTTACCAATCATCACGTGTCCAGTTTTTGACCACTGCCACCAGTCACAAGAGTTGATTCCTGGTCTCATCTGGTCTCGCTTCCACCGGTCGTTGCTGGTGTAGTAGGGGTTACCTGGGGTTGCAAGCGGTAACCAATGGTGAATACCTCAAAAATTGATTCCCTTTTAGGGATCATTCAAAATCATATTCCAATTATATAATATCTACCTTGTGGTCTGACAGGGGTCTTAAAGGCCCGAGAACACTGAGAACTATGATGATTGTTGTCGCTTGGATCCTCTAAGCCTAGACGTAGCGCTTCCAGCAAATTCTAATAGGGGGTTCTTGTCTCCACTACAAGTAGTGTAGTTTTTTTCAGCAAGGAAAAAGAACATGCTTGCACAAATTCTACTTCGACGTCAATTCATTTCCACACAGCAATAGGTTATGTAACGTACAAATCATACAAATAATACAATATCAAAATATATGCTAAATGTTTCATATTGTATACGTAGTATACACATAAACAGGCCCCAAAACCAACCTTTCCATCCTACACAAAACCCCTCCATTTGTTCAGCATGCCGGGCCTTCAAACCCTGCGCTTCCAGTTGTCGTTCAAATTCCTCACGATCAAAGCCTAAGGGACTTCCACCTGGCGATTGATCACAAGGTGAGTGAATTTAATAATCAGGGATCCCTATTTATTGGAACTACCCCCCAACCAGTAACAGTGACCAGCAGGATTCTTCCATTTTTAGTAGGGAATCCCTATAAACCTTCATTTGTGACTGTTACTGGGTAGGGGGTAGACCTAACCTATTTAATACTAGGTGGTGGTTTTAACCACCCATCTGAAAAATATGTTCGTCAAATTGGATTATTTCCCCAAGGGATGAACATAAAAAAATATTTGAAACCACCACCCAGTATACATGTTTCATTTAACTTGAATTTGAAATGCTTGGTGATTTTTGTGAATTTACCTGAAATGTTTGAGTTCTGTTTGAAGGATTCTTCTAAGAACCTTTTTGTTGATTGGGGTGAATCACATCATCACAGCGCTTTGTATCATCTTTTTGGTCTGAAAGGATCAAAGCTTTCGGAGATTCCTTAGGAATCTTTCTGAGTTGAGAGAGAGTTGAAACATCTAAGGGATTCGGTGGTTTTAAACTCATTCAAGAGATTGCTAGCCCCAAACAAATCTTGCATCTTGATCAAATAATGTGAAAATTCCAGCAACTTCAAGAAGATAGAACGTGGGTGTTTCCGAAAATAGTGGTACCCCCAAATCAGTCATTTTAATAGGGTTTTCCATTATAAACCATCCATTTTGGGGTACCCCTATTTTTGGAAACACCCAATGTTGGAAGTATTTTGAACCAAAGCTCCCATTTTAAGAGTGTATTACGACCAGTCCGACAGGAAAAGGCTTGACTTTGGGTGTCAAAACAACTTTATGTGTCAGACCTAATTGGTGGTTTTTTGACGCATTAAATCACAGCCATCCTAGAAAACATATTGTATGGAATTGGACCATCCGCCAATATTGAAATGATGTCACAATTGAAACATAAGGGGACTTATATATATATGACTTATACATGTGCAACTCATAATTTTGGATCGTTCCTTCCATCAACAACCACGTTTTTTTCAGCCCCTGTTTTATGAACGTCACCTTGCAACAGCAAGACGATGTTGATAAGAATCACCACACCAGCACCAGCCAAGAAGGACTCAAAAGCACCCAGTTTGAAGAGAGGCTTGTCACCTCCTGGTTTGATGGTGTTTGTTTGGTCGATGGATTGGTGTATCTAAACATATGTATATATGTACACTTGAAAAAATACTTACAAACGGACTAGTTGAAAGTTCAATTCAAAATTGAACCAATGTAGAATCTATATAAATCTATATATATATATATATCGACTTGAATATATCTATATTATCTATATAGTCTATATTCCTCATTCATATAACAAAAACAAGTGAATTTCCTTCACACCAACTTACAATCTGGGTCACTCAACCCCAAGAAAAGGTGAAAAAAGAACACGGTACTTCCAAAAAAGGTCCTATTGAACCTGGTTCCAGTTCCAAATGATATCCACTCATTCAAGCAATAACGATACGGCTCCAACCTTCCAGGCGACAAAAAAAAATCGTCTCGTCCTTGTTTCTTTCGACTCACCGTGGAGGAAACGGGTTTTCCTCCAAAACGGTAGTCCTTTTCGTAGATCCAATCAAGGGTTTCCTTGGAGATTGGGGGAGGTTTCTCCAAGGTCTGTGGGGTAAGAAGGGAAGAATGACCTACCTTGACCTATACAGGTTGGTTGGTTGTTGCATCCGGGTCTGTTCTACCTTCTATGTAAACAACACGAGCTCGGACTTTAGACCATGGTACACTTGGGAGCCAGGGCCTGAAATAAATTGCAGCTGCAATTTCATAATGCCAGGTAAGCGTTCGGACTAGGTTGCCCCATGTTTGGACACTCCACACGGATCGATATGCATCCCAGTTTCTGGGAAAAAAGTAGCTGTGGGTTCTATACTCATCAACCGGGTTCCCTCATAGTCATTGAAAAACAGTTGTGACCCCAGTCAACTTCCATATTTCAAAACCCAGAGATGACTGAGTATCAAGGTATCCCGGTATCCCTGTAGATATTGGAAGTAACCAACATGTCCCTTTGTTGAGGACCCATTGAGCCTTCACTCTGTGTTGCCCAGGAACCTCTTTGACAGTCATGGCCCAGCCTTTCACCTGATTGCTGCTTCTTTCCCGTCCGTTTCAGCTGAACAAAAACACTGGGTATTTGGGTGTGTCCCAGAATTGCGGATCAAAACAAATACATCCATTTCCTGCTGAAATTACAAGTTACAAATTGATAAGTTTGTGCCCTGGCCCAACATGGAACATCCCACTGGATGTGAACAATTTCTGAGGCGAATCTCTCTCTCTCTCTGTATATATATATATATATATCCATCCATGAGCAGGACCGGAGCATGTGCACAAAAATGGTGCAAATCAGCGGGTCTTCTCTAAAGGATGAACACACCATGCAAAAGAACATATGCAAAATTCAAGACAAAAAATTATCCCGTGCATTTATAGTAAATGTACACCTCAGACCAGCAAAAAAACCCTGCAAATCTCAGGATCTACAGGAATCCATCACACTGGATCAACCGAAGGGGTTTAGGGGGCCCAGCAAGGTGGATGGTGTGGGTTTTCAACAACAGCAGTTCAGGAATCCAAAGGGTATATCAAGCCATTCAACAGATACAAAACCTATATAACTACATTCAAAGGAAAGTAGAATTTCAGCCCGCCAACAAAATTGGCGTAAACTGAAGAAAGTTCTAAAGATCACCAACCTGTTCCACCTTCACAAAAGTCACCAGAGTCGAGTCCTTGGTGTTCCGAGTCACCTCCTGTCGTGGTAGGCCACGATACACGGCCGCCTTAGAACCGGTGGACTCGATCGCATGGGCCAACAACTGGGAGATGAAGTCATTGGACACCTGAGTGATGAAAGAAATCCGGCCAACCAGTTGAGATGGACAAATACCGTCCCTGAAACTAACATAGCACATTAGCACATGAAAATAGGCCTTCCCAAAAGGAAAGGATCGTCTTCCAACCATCCATTTTCAGGTGCGAACTGTTAGTTTCAGGGAGGGTAATGTTTCAAAAAAACAGCTGAGCTAGGTCATTGATTTTTGACAAAGTTTGAAGCCTACCAAGCCGTGCAGGATGTCTTCATAGATATTTGAAGCATCCGAGATGGTGGATCCCATATTGATGGTTCAACCTTTCATTGAAACAAACTCATGTACATTAAAACAACCTGTATTGAATATATAATATGATCCTTATCATTTTGTCCCTGAGGCCTCAGTTACAGTTGATGGACCATCGACCCTGTGGGTGACAAAATCCACCAAGGAACGTCGGAGGGCTCGGCGCCACTCCATGGTGTACCCAATTCATTGACTTTTCCAATCTCACCCGTGCCATAATGTTCCTGGCAGCTTTCACCCATAGCATTGGATACGGGAAGTATCCGGGAAGTATCACCAGTATCTTAACTTTTTGGATAGGGTTTGATTCAGAAACCAACCAAGTCAGCTAGTTTCAAAAATGCCTTGTACTGCTTTTACTATGCAGAAGACATAGATTTATGCATATTCTGCCCACTTCCCAGTAAAACTTTGCTTGTGCTCACATCTATTGCAACTGCTAAGTCGTACCCTTTTGCTGCTTGAGCACTTTATCAAATGGATGAACCAAGAATCATAACAGTGAGATGTTGGCACCCCCCACGTGTCGGGTTTGACCTGCAAAGACTTAGGGTTTTCCCTTCTGGATGACTGCTGTGAGAGCCCAGTGTAAAGTACTTCTGACCAAAAAAAGGGAATGATAGGGGATAGTGATCATGTCATATTAGAACCTATTATCCTCCGTACTGTACGCCTGACTCCCTCAAAAAGAATATATTGTCTACACACTGAGTATCTCAATTTGATAGACAATCTCCTCAGAATTTGCACCACCTCAAATATCAACTTGCTTTCAGCATAATTGCCCCCAAAACATCCCAAAACCTGAACTCTTGGGGAACAAACCTTTCTATATCCTTTATATAGTACAATATCTGCAAATATACCTACCACATCCGTCCTCTCAAAATCAACGGGAGATTTTGGTGTCACCTCACTTTTGGGAACTCAACTGATCCACCAAGGTTTAAAACCCCCAAACCTCGCAGCTGGGATCCAAGGTTTGTGATAGATCGACGATGGGACACCCCATCTCACGACCTGGGAGATCCCCCCCCCGTCCGTGGACGTTTCGTTTCGGTGGACCGTGTTTTTTTCAGTTGGAAAATCCAAGGTGTGTGTTTTTTGACGTAAATTGTCCATGTTTGCCAAGTTACCCAAGGCAATCATCTCCTTCACCATGGGGTTTACCAAATCAGGTAGCACCTGCAGAATTTGAATCCCCTAAAGGTAGATACGTGTAGGGTGATTTCTTCCAGCCAAAGGTGTGTTGGAATGCTGTTGTTGGTTGGATCATCTCCTGATGCAACTAGAAAAAAAACACCTGGAATCTGTTTGTGCACATGGTTAACATACAGAGGTATAGTTGTTCAAACTGAACTTAGTTATTGGAATCAAAACCGCACATTAAAGCAATAACAGTAATATAGACAACTTGATGGTGTAACTGACTAAATGCATACTCTATAGTAAAAGTTGCAATTCACTTACACAACATCCATCCAGGAAACCAATCCAATCATACATTAAAACTGAAATTATGAATCCAAGAGTATTTTCATGTGATGAGAAGTATATAATACGGTATATGTATAGTTCCATGTCACATACCTTTATATGTCTATCGAATCCTTTCCCATCGTCGGAAGGGCCTGACGTTCCAAAACTCGAGTGCCGTCACCCAAAATGTCCTCATTGTCGCCAAAGGCACCAGTTGTTTGTTTGTTGGGGATGATGATCCTGACACTGTTGGGATAATCTGATATTGGTAATATCAATGCTTATTCATCATCATCACACAAAAAACATACTTTTGAAAGGCAGAATTCCACTAGAATTACTGCGGAGGAATCTGGCCTGAAGATCACCAAACAAAATTCAGCAAACGGCGGCATCCCAGAAACCTTCCAAGAGTTTCCCCCGCAAATGATTCCGGAAAAATTCTCCCATTGGACAGTTCTTTCCAAACAAAAAAGATCAGTTAAGAGTTAAGAGTACCCAAGAACAAATGATGTTAATCAATTTTGTTCCGGAAATTTGCCTTGTAAATCAATGTGCATTCACTTGAACAGCACCTTGAACCCTGAAACAAGCTCTCCAAATATGCTATTATAAGTATAGTCGTCCAACTACATCTTTTGAGCTTTTGAACAGTCGTTTTAGTTGTCAGGAGCAAACTGGGGTATCTTGCAAACAAAATGTTCATCCAAACTGGTGTATGTCACGTGCATCGCCCATGGTAGGCAAGCATCACCATAAATCCGTTTACCTTCATCGTTGATTGGCGCACCCATCATCAGCGAAAAATCCTGGCATGCGGCATGCTTGGAAAGAAATCCGCTGGATTTCGATGAGACAACACCAGGGGATTTATTGCTGATCCGAGTCAAAGGTTATGGTTGACACCTCCCACTCTCACATTCTAGAAAAATAAACATGGATAAGTAACCCCGCATCATTAAAGCACACAAACTTCCAAGAATGACATGGTCAAAAATCCAAAATACCATCAAACTTCATCAAACTTCCATAAATTTGAATGTTGCATCTACTAACTGCAATCAACACATTTATTTGTTTCGCTACTGTCAACCTTTCCTACCAATCCTGGCTCTGCCTGGTGTGGCTGGTATGGCACCACCAAAATCAGCCCTGCATCAGGTGCCGCCGACTTCACCTTTCGCAAAGAGCGCATGGAATTGATGAATGATATAATCCCAAACAATCCATGCATGTATGGTATATTTCCCTACTTTTACCATACAAATCAACTAAATGTAGGTAAATATACCACACATGGATGGTATGGGAATGATGATATGATATGTTGATTTGTGTTTCCTGCCAAGGTAAATATTCTACTTGCATCTACACCTGGCACAATCAGGCCTGCTGGAAGGGGTTCTTACTCATACCAACGGCAGTGGGGTCTTTGCTGTATAGGATTGCATGATGGAGTATTGCCATGGAGCATTGTCATGCCATGTAGACTATTTTTGTAGATATTTGCTGTACCACCTACTTGGGCAGGTCTACATCCTGTACTGCAAGAGCAAGATCTTCTTCACCAAGAGCAAGCTCTTTATCTACATAATGATCAAGGTCCTCCTGAACATTGTGTTCAAGACTTCTGCATACAAAAACAAAAAACAAGCACTGGAATTTCAAGTGATTGTTTCTGTTCTTGAGGATTCAGGTGGGTGTACCTGCAGTGCCCAACTTGTTGGAAGCCTGCTTTTGAGTTCAAACGTTTATTCTTCGAACCCTCACGTGTGACAAGCTTGCCGTGCTTCGGCATACCATTTCTGACAACATGGGAGCTCGGCTCCTTTTGGGGGGAGATGGTTATCCAAATAAGAGTGTATTCTGCGCGAAGTTGACATGTATAATCTTAGAATCTTATCTAGTCTATAGAATCCATTCTAATCTTATTACAAGAGTCTAATGGAGAGTCGAAATAACCGATCAACCTTCGCAAGGACCGGGTGCTGATCCTCTCTGTTACAACTACCCAACCCCTGCATCAGATTCGCCTCCTCCAGCACTTTCTTGAGACGTTCGGCAAATTCTTGAGCAACCTGCGAATTCATTGCCCAAAGATTGGGCCCCCCAGTTTGAGGTTGATTCCCTCACCAATCTACAAGACTTGCAACCTTTGAATGAACATGGCTCTTGCAACATAGAGGTTTCAAGATGATCATGTCTTCTTGAGATGACAACTGACAGGTACATCATCAACTTGTTCAGTCTCAATCTTCTCCATTTACCTTGGAGATCAAAGGATCAAACCTACCAGCCATACCAGTTGCTGCTTTTCTGAAGGACCGTTTCCGAAACTGGCCGGCCCGGCCTCTTTGCGTTTCCCTTCAGATTGAGGAAGCAAAGAACTCACTAACTTGCCTTTGACCTCCGATTTCAAGTAAACATCCTCGGTTAAGTGCAGCAAATTCTGCGATGAAACCTAAACCTACCCACTTTTTTTGGTGGGTTTGGGATCCTTGGTTTTTTTTTGATGGAGGCAAACTTCTGAAACTTCTCAGAATTGCCGGAATGTTCGAATTATTCAATTGAATATGATTGGGAATGCATGGAAAGAAATGCGAAACCCATGTTTGTTCTATCAAATAGAAAGTGCAAAGTCTTATCATGTAGATGCGGTGGAACATCTGTTTTCTGCCTACATTTTCAACTTTCCAGCATCACAAGGGCAACGCGCACAACGATGTACAATCCCTTAGCCAATCCTGTGAGGTAACCTCTCAAGGGCAAAAAATAGAGCTGGCACGTTTCTCTAGTAACAACCACTTTGTGACAACCAATTCGCCTTGAAAACATGTCAAAACCATTCCCCCACACCTTGCTTTTGGCCTTCCATTTGTCATCCCCCCTCTTCTCATTGCTTCCCAAGGAACGTTTCCTCCCAGAGACAAAACAACCCACTTCACGTTTTGCAGCTGTCGTAGATTTTCTACGGATCGGATCACACCATCATCATCAACAAGATACTCTTTGTCCTCTCGGTGCAAAGAAAAAAACGTCCCATGTAGAAAAGGCATCAATCAAAACCAACCATTCTTGGAACATTGTTATAGATACAGTAACTTTAAAATGGATGTGATATTTATTAGTGAATGTGGGCCGTGTACTAGAAGTCAACTTCATTTAAAAGAAAATCCATGAACATGTCCAAACCAAAGTTTCAAGAGATGGAATCTGGTGCAACCAATGACCAACCTTTCAGAATTGATGGATCGCAGCTTCTCAGTTTCGATGGGTGGCGTTTGCCGTGCCTCCTCATCTTCAAAGGCAACCAACTTTCGAGCTTTTGCGTAGATGTCCCAGGGATTGTCCTATGAAAATCTATCAAACCATGGAAACTTCACAAACTGACAATCCATTTCAATCAATGGGTGCAGATTGCTTCGAAATACAAAGTCCACAACCGACCATCTGACCAAGACAATCACAATATTCCAATCTCTCACAACAGGAACCAAGGAATCCAAGGATTCGTGTCTACCTTACAACAAATTTCCAGCCCCGCCTGTGGTTTTCGCTCCACAAAATCAAATGTTGTCATCCTAAGATTTGCTGTTGAAGCTGCGACTGGAGACACGACACTTGGGGTTGATGTTTCCCAAATGGGAAAGCACACTGAAATGGATGGAAATTCCAAGTGTCTTATTTCCAGATCTTCATTATATCATTTTTAATGCTACACAACAAAAACAAAACACATATTTGGAGATACAACCCATTCATGAAACCAGTAAAAAATATCATATTCAGAAGCACTGCTATTTAAAAGTTTCAGCTAGTGAAAACGACTACAAACCAACAATACAACACCCTAAGTTTCATGAGTCCAAGAAAAGGCAACCTTTAAATAAACCTCTTTGCATCCTTCAAAATTGTTTCAAAAAAATACCATTCTGAAGGCGGCGAGTTGCTGATCCACAGCCAAGTTCACACATTTGAGTTGTTTCACCTGGAGAAGTCAACTGTTGAGGTTGTTGCGAAGTTTGACTGGAAATAGTTGGTTTTGCCAAATCTTCACGAAGACATCAATGGGTTGACATGCCTTGACTACTTCCGGAAGCCCAGGCGAAAATAGATGGGTAAGTCATCACCTTTTCTAGTTGGTGGTTGAACCATCCATTTGAAAAATATGCGCAAGTCAAATTGGATCATTTCCCCGGGGTTGAACATAAAATTCGCAACCACCATCCAGAAATATATTGATGTCATATTGGCCCCCAAACATCACCCATCACCAAAAATCAAATCATTTCTGGAATAACGTCATCATCTACAACATTGCTCATACAAAGCGTGAGGATGAGGTCTGACTATGAGGTAGGTTGTATCAGAGATTTGAGAACTTGACAACAAACTGGAAGGAAATTATGATGTCTTGACTGTTTTGACTGAAGTTCCAGTGTCCGTGCACCCCCAAGAATCTCTAAAAATGTGATGAAACAAACATCCAACACGAAGGTCTGTTGACTCCATCTTGTTCCCACGTTCCAATATTTGTCAATTATCAAAAACGACTTCTATCTTTGGAATAAAGATATTAAATTCCGTCAAAATTTGCTATGCTGAAACTCTGATTTCCGGAGAAACGCCCCAAATCCATCAAAAAAATAGGGGCTTGTTTGGTTTCCACAGCAGTTTCTTTTGGGAAACAGCAGGATTCAGCACTATTTGAAGCCTCCAAGTCTTAAAGCTGCAAAGGAACAAAGGCTTTATGTGAAACTACCACTACCGGTATCAAAGATAAAGCGGAATACCCCAATACTCAGTCAAAAGAAGACCTATTTGATCTATTTGGGAAACTGAAAAGGTGAACTTCTCATCAATGCAACATCCTAAATCTTTAGTAAGACTAAGAAATTGTTTTTATTATATGAATAACACCACAAAACCAACCATCACAGGTCTACTTATCCATCACAATCCAGGTACCTTGCTGTTGCGAGACTTTGCCAACGTCTCCTGCAGCTGAACACGTAAGTGTCGCTTTGGTGTTTGTAGCCTCAGCAAAAGTAACGCAAGGAATGGCAACTTCCAGGATATACAGTTCAAGAATCCCAATTTGGCTACTTCCACTGGCTGCTATCTAATGAGTTAATGACGGTTAATGTATTGGATCATATTCGTGGACATTGTCCCCTTCACAATTGTATGCTGCAAGTTGTTGTTTTTGCAAACCTTGAATGATTGATGGGTGCTGCATGAAGTCTGCAATTTAGGTGCTGCAATTTGGATCCTCCAAAAAGATCTTAAACTTAAACACAGACTCCCGTTGTCCTCAAAAAATGCCATAAAACTCGGGGGTTTGCTCATTCATTTTGCGTAAGGTTTCAATTGGCATCATGACCCTAATTGGTCCTGTTATCCATCGTCATTCATTTTCTGATAACGGGACATCGGACACTGGAAGTTGATAGCTGGGTGTTTTTTTTCCCATGCCCAACTGCTGAGGGTGCCAACATTCTTGAGATTGTTATTGTTGTTGTTTTCCAAAATGTATATGTATATGAACCATCAAGAATCTTCCTGTGTTTACAACAAATGAATTCCCTTACCAAATAGAATGATTTTCAACAATTTGACAACACTGCCTGGATCTCAACTCAGCATCTCTGTGATGATTGAAAGAAACATCGAATCATGAATCTTTCATCTTGGTCTGCCTGGGCTGAGATGTTTGAAACATCTAAGATGAATCTGTCACCCTTCGTCCGTTTTTTTGCCAAACAAATAGCAGTATCCTTCCTTTCAAGTCAAACAAATAATAAATAAAAAAAACATAAACACAAAAAAACGCCTAAATTTGGGATGAAGGGCCGCTGGATCGCCAAGAAACCAAAAGAAATTATCAAGAATTGAGTCTCCCATTAGTACCACCTGTCAGTGAGCCAACTGAGAAAGGCTGTTGGCTGTTGGGTATTTGTGCCTGCTGAGTGTCCCCAAATTCTCATTGGGATCGTGGTGCTACAATTCAGCGACATTTTTTCTACTAGGAGATGATAGGAGTCCCACTAAATATCAACAAGCAGAAAGAGCTCAACAGGGAAGTGAATCTCTCGGAGATTTTCAATTGACACTCATCATTCTTCGTCATTCAATCACAAGCGTATCGCCACAGTTGCCGCATGGCTGTGGCATCTGTATAATAAACCTTTGTCAAGATTCCTGCCCATCCACAAAAGTGAGTTCGTCCTCCAGGAAACAATCATGTTGAGATAGCACAGTATGCTATGCCTTCTGGGGCACAAATTTATTCCATGCATTGCCATGCTATGCACTTCCCCGCACCAGCGTGCAAAGTACCAATCCCTCTATAAATGATAGGGCCACGTCAAAATTAAGAAGCCCAAGAGGAAAACTGAAGTGTTGTCTACAGCGGCCGTATAGTAGCTTCACATTGCTTTTCCCTCTATATGAAACCTATCTCTAAATGAAGAGTTAAGATTTACCGAGCAAAAAAACAACAACCTTCAATTGAATTGCCCAAACTCCAAACCACCTCACCAATGTACCACCACGCCTTGGGCGTCGTGTCGGTGCTATCCTTTGTAGCCCTCAAACCGCCTGCACCATGGCATCAGATATTCAAATGACACACATGAGTACCTTTTAAGGATCTCAAAAAATATTGTCGTCACAACCTGACTTTGCTCAAATGAACCGGGAAAACAACATAGATATTCAAAATGCGAGTAATTCAAATTGAATTGAAGTCACCAGCCATTCTTGATTCCAGAATTTACTGTGAACCCCTACGATGCAATAATGGTTTCATAAAAAAAAAACACACTATTCAAGTAGAAACAACCTCTTCAACTATACAAACTTGAATCACAAAGGTTTGACTAAAGCGTCACCGGAATTTACCAATACTGCGATGACCTGTGGATGGTCAAATTTGGTTGAAGAAGCTTCTTGGATTTGATGACCTAAGAACTTCATATTTCAGGCCATCAATTTGGATACTTGGAATTTGTGTCAGTCCAAGGTGTGAAAAAAAGCCACGGTGAATAAACTGTGCTCAAAACCCAATGACAGTTTTATTTGTAACTTTGACATGGATTTCATGACTTTTACAATGACCTACAATGTAGTATAACCAAACACAGCAACATAGTCAAACTAAAACCGTAAAATGTTGTAATTAGCCTGCCTAGTTGGTTGTCATGAAACCCTTGTACTAGTAGTTCGGATTAGTGAGCCTGGAAATCCACATAAAAACAACCAACTGTTGTGTCAACTCATCATTGCTCCAGAGGTGACCATTTCAGCAAGGCCTCGTCTCTGAGTTGCGATGGTTCTAGCCACAGCTGCAGCACACAGCCATGCTCCGGTGGTTTGCCACGACATTTTTTCTCGGCGGGTTTGCTGAGATGGCCTGACAAATTAGCGAATCAGAAGAAACAACAACAAAGAATGATACATGATACAACCTCGTATAATACAAATAATTACATACAAATACAAATACAAATACAAGTACAACAACAAGTACTACTACTACTACTACTACTACTACTACTACTACTACTACTACTACTACTACAACTACTACTACTACTACTACTACTACTACTACTTCTTCTACTTCTACTACTCCTCCTCCTCCTACTGCTACTACTGCTACAACTACAAGTACAACTACAACTACAACTACAGCAACAACAGCCACAGCAAATAATCATATCATACGTTACCACGCAGCATCATGCAGTATCTACATCAATTACAAGTAGCATGTAATGAGCTTTCAAAAATCAAATGACTATTATATATCATAACTATGATGATGTTTACAATTATCATATTAAAATCATTCTGAGTCGATGCTTACTAAAATTTGTATCCAAATCTATGTGATTGCAGTTCTTTCAGATCTTTCAGGTATTAAACAACCAAAAACAATGTCGAAAGAAAAGATCAAGAACCTGACATGATCACTAAATGTTGCTCAACTTGGGATCCTTTTGGGATCCAACTGAGCCATCCTGACCTTGGTCCAACAACTCTGGTCTGGGTCAGACCCATGGATCCCATGGATCTTACGGATCTCGTTGGGCTTGCGCCAACAACGCTTCCGAGGTTCATGGCGGCTTGAGATGACCGGATTGGATGACGTGTTTTTGACAACCGGAGTGGGGGACAAAAATCTTGAGAATCCGTGGATTTACCTCAAATAAAGAATCAAATGGAATGATAATCACTGAGACATGGTGGACATTGGGGTACTTCTAGAATTGTTTGTCATTCCTCTCCATGTTTTTTTCAGACCGCGAAATACTCATCTGAAAATTGCGAGCTGGTAAGCGTTCTGTCAACTTGCTTCGAATTAAACCAACAACTCATGATATCATATGATATCATGAGAATGCCCTCAGAATTCTTTCTACATCTGGTCAAACTTCAGACTTCTCGTTGAGGAACCTTTTGTTTGGCAAAGTCTACAGCTGATGGCGACTGTAATGGACATGTCAGTAAACATGGCCATTTTCTCTTTTTTTTTGGACTTTGTCTTGAGACCAAACGTGCCTCTGATACTTGAAAAGTCTCAAAATATCCAGTGGCATCAATGTTTATAATGTTTGCAAAGCACGAAATTCATCGAAATTCTCTATAATATGTTACAAGCAAATCGATCAAAACGACTCATGTGGTGTGGTGGGTGTGGTTGGTCTCAGTCGTCAACTGAACGTTCTTCCTGTCTCGAGCCGTTCCAGCTGAGGTATGAATGCTGGCAAAGCTAGGAGAGCACCATTGAGATGGCTAAATTTCCATGGGAACTAAAATACCCCACCACAAAAAAAGGAAAATCATCTTCAAACTTCAAACGTACCTTTCCAAGAAGATCCAAGAAGGGTATCTTAGTTCTAGTGTTTTGGATGGAGGGAATAGTTCAACAGATTGATTGAGTTTATGGAACTGGTAGCGCCTTTGACTTCCTGTCAAACAACGAAATCAATGAAATTATCTCAAAATCATTCATTGTTTGGGCAACTCAAGTATCCAGGGCAGAGTGTAGTCTAGTGAAATGCAAAGTCCCAATGGATCATGGCTTTGATTAACAATCACAAGTTCCTCACCACAGAACTTGCTCAATTTGCCGACTAGGAAACGAATCTCAATAATGAGCAACGACAAACTGTGTGAAGAAAATGACGTTTTGAATACATCTATCGACCACCACATCTCCCACTCCCGAAGTCACTGGCTTGCAACACTGAAATAAAGCACAGTGATTTTTTTGGGTCGCTTTTAGCACACAAGCAATAAAAAACAGACGTTCGGTTGAACTAAAACGTTTTGGTTTAAACATAAGTCTTGACTTGACTTTCAATCATCCGTAAGTATTCTGCAAGGCCTAAATCATATGCTTCTGGTGACAACGCATTTAGTCATCAACCAAGTGTCTTTGTCTTCTCCCATCGGCCCTTTTGGCACGATGGGCCCTGTAGGGTTAGATACTATTTGATGTCAACAATGTCCATCCCTTCAGTGTTTCAACTTTAAACACACATGTTTGTGCTGAATCAGAATTCAGAGACATCAAGTGCCGGGCTTCGCACCTTAGAAACGGCTCGTCACAGCGGACTGAAGGCAGAAAAAGAAGTGTGGCCAGGCGGGGTGCCCAAAGACTCCCTTCCCCAAGTGCTATGGTTTTCACGACATTTCTGACTTGCTGAAGCATTGATATCTGGGCAAGCGCTGCGTGTGACCTTACATAATATGTAGAATTGTTATTTTTCTTTTCAGACTTTTTGCTCCAAAGAATAGCGCTGCCCCAGGAAACACCAGACCTTCTTATCCAGGGTTTTGACTAAAAAATAGCAGCTTCCAGGACCTGCAAATCCCATTCTTTTGGTCGGTCGTTAAGGTATGGACAGCTTCCGAATCAATCTAATACCCCGTAATACCCCGGAGGTACGTGGTATATCCACATCTCTGTTCGACTGCCACCAAGAGACCATCGGAGCCATGCAGGGCCGTGTCCAACGCCTCGCGCAATTCCATCTGTATCAAAGCCTCGGTATCACGGCGAAGCACCTGGGATGGTGCAAAAACCCATGGTATATGATGGGGATAAAACTACCAACCTCGACTGGTTAGCCGGATTTCTGAACCATCAAAGGGATCACGTACAGAAAAAAGAAAGATCATAATCTACCAAAAACACCATCCAGATTTGAATAAATTTGATATCTTTTGTATTTAAGGACATGTTCTTAAAGGAATGATCAACGGGTCAATAAGGACAACACGCAATAACAAACGCAATTTTCAAATGTCTAATAGACCCAATCCATAGGCAACAAAGATATAAACACCCTTTGATGGTGAGCCTTGCGAGTACCACTAAACTTGACTAAAACCTCTCTGCTCCGACGTCTATGCAATCAAACATAGACATAACCCAGCACAGCGGCCAATTTTCATTTTCCAAACGCATCACATAAGAAAGTGGGACATGAGACATGCACTGCAGCTAAAACAGAACCAACTATACATACAACTTTCCGTAGGAGAAAACAAAATAACGACACAACGATATCAAAATTATCCAAAATGCAGATAATATAGTTGTAGATATGAAACATCTTCTTCACAATGCCGAACAAAATAAGACGCAAAACCGCCCATTTGCTACGTACAAATATACCGCCGCCTGTTGTAACACAGGTTCTGCACCATCATTCCGAGCGTTTTTGTTACACTTCTTCAAGGCGTCCCATGGTGATGTCATGATGTCATGGCTAAAAAAAAGCAAGACAAGGCACAGATGTCCTGTCACCAGCACAACCTGAAGTTCATTTGTGGCAAAATTTCAGCTTGAGGTATACGCATGTCTAAGAAATAGGCAATCTGATAACAAGATATAACAAGTGACTATATTCATTCATATTCAAGGTGAGGTTATTAGAAGTTTGAAGTAAACATAATTCACGCTATATGTATGTGCTGCACGCCTGGTATCTAAGCAACGCAATGTGAGACCAAAAAAACTCCTGTATCAAGAGTCCTGAAATGTTTCAGCGGAGACACTAGGTCAAGAATTAAGATTGATTCAGGGTTGGCACTATGCCTATGTCACGGTATCCTTCTGAACAAATTATGAGTGGTTATATAATAATAAACTGGCTAAACAGCTGCAAAAAAACTAAACAAACAATTAATGTTGATGTACAATGTAAACTTGATATGCATCTCCAAAAACTTAACATGGACATGGACCCTGCAAAAAGGAGATATCTTTAGGGAAAACAATCATTGTAAGATTCTAGTCCAACCGCTCAAACTTCCTCAAAGTATCAGAACTATATACCGACCAAGCAACTACAACACACTCATGAGGTAAGTAGCTACTCCCAAGCGCCAAAATGAAATCATTCCGCTGCCAAAAACGAGGCTAGTGTCGAACTCTTTCCATGGGTCATCTATGGTCGTGACAGTTGGATGGCTTGATCCCTCCAAAATACAATTTTTTCCGCAAAATTCAGTGAATTTAGTTAATGGAGCAAAGCTGCTTGCTTCAGAGCCATCATCTTGGACTGTCAAAGCATCCGAAAAAGATTCTTCCAGTGGCAAGCCTCGAGAAGTTGTTGCACAGTCGTTGATAAAGGTGTTAAGCAAATATAGTTTGTTGCTCAAATTGAAGTCATCAAGAACAAGAATATCCGAGGAGATTTGAGAGCCCACAAGATCCACAAGTATCCACAAGTGTTAAAAGCCCAAGAACTGATGTTCGCCAACAACAACAACAACAACAACGCAGCCGTTGTAAGGGGTTTCTGTGTGCTGAAAACGTGCGAAGCAAAAACCACACACCCCACCTCTGTCAAAATGCGACAGCCAAGCCTGGCCAGGGGGGTAAGCGGAACATGTTTCTTTTCATCCCAAAGCGATAGATTCTGTCAGAGGGAGGGTTCCATATCTAACCTGGAGAAAAGGAAAAGCATCTTCAAAAGTGCCTTTAAAAGGGGATAAATAAGTTAGTTCCCAGGAGGGTAAACCTGCTCATCCACTGTGAGTGAAGTACCCGTTTATCCGATGTGCCAGTTCAGTCTTAAGAACCCACCCTTGGTGCGCTTTTTTTTGGAAGACTACGCAGATGCACCACAAAGATCAAATGAAATTGATTTTGCATCCGCATCATACATGTGAAGTGCAGTTTGCCCTACATTATGTAATTCTAGCAGTCAAAGCCCAACGTCCCTGTCCGGTCATTGTTGTTGTGGTTTGCACAACAATAACATATCTTGCAATTGATTGAAGTAAATGTGCTGGTTTCATGCAATCTGAATTTGTTCAAAACAACTCGCATTTCTTTGGAAATGAAACAATCTCTATATTCTCTTTCACGTGTTATCATGTGCTCAATGCTGGTAGAATCCCACATGTGTGCGATGAATCGCCGGCATTCCATGTCTGGTCCACTTCTATGCACACGATATCTGAATATCGGACATGTGATGTGTGTGTTTCTGTGTCTAGGGTGTGTGCTGTATACCATTCAGTTGAGTACTTGGAAATATCTCAAAAAGCTGTCAAAAAGCAACGTCTTGTTGAAGGGATGCTACATTTCACCCATGCGCCCGGCCCAAAAATCGGCCTCTCCAGGATGAACATCAACATCAAGGCCTTGAAGAGGAGAACATGATGTATGATCTGAAACATAATCGTGAATCACCATAAATCATAAATCATAAAGCATCATCATCACCAACAACTATGACAGTTCCACCAAAAACACCCTTTTCAGAATCTATATTCTACTCCAATTTTCACCTCAAGCAAACCCCAAATGGGCAACCCCATTAAGGCCATGGCAAACTGAAGAGGGTTCAATACCTCGGCTGAACAGGTTACCATCCCAATAGGAAAGGATCGTCTTCCTTCACCACCTTTTTTCAGGGGCGAGCTGTTAAACTTCGGGGCGTATAATATTGGTATACAGTATACGGTATTATATATGTATGTATCCTTCTTATTCCTTCTTAGTAGGTAGTACATAGTATATGGAAAGAACATCATAAGATTTGTTTCAGCCCCCCTTTTTTTGGTGGGGAGAATGGATATCATGGAATATTTACATGTAATTAATTCTACATAATTCTACAGTATGTGTATGGGATATTGGCATCTATTCGAATATTTTCAGTGATATTTCACAGCGTATGTCGTACCGCTTTCTATTGAGGATCCCGGACGTGGCCGTGGCAAAGGGGGTTTCAATCTGCGATCGCCAGGTGAGCCCTTCAACACGTCAATTGGTATGGCCTTCCAAAGAGCCAAAACCCCTCCAGAAACACAGAAATCTACTAGCAAACTAGCGCATTTCCTGAAAATTAATGACCATCCAATTGCAAATCTAATGTCATATTATGATATATTTACAAGTAATGTAACCCATGTAATGTGATAATATAATAATTCGAAGAACATCTTTGTGGAGGAACATTGGTGGTCTAAGATTTACTGGTGCAAGTACCCTCGCATGTCTTCTCTCCTGAGTGTTTGATGCTTAAAAAAAAAACTCAATTTTCAGCACATTTCCGGTAGGTGCCATGTTTACAATGCAAAGTGTATCAACGAGTCAGGTTCAAGGTTCAACAAATCCGCCACACCTTCCTCACTGGCGAACGCTCCTGGCTTTTTGTGCCATTATTTGTAGCTTCACTAATATAGATACCGATCGAAAACACAACTTGATAAATATATATAAATATGATCTGGATACTACTATAGACACGGTCTACTTCTTGAGACACTTTTTTCGGGGCATGCTACACAGTGTGCATTTGCAGTCAACGGTGCAGAATCTAAATATCTGCCTGGACTGGTGAAGATCTGTGGTCTCCCGCAAAAGGCCTTGTTACCATCACCAAGGCAACGTCTGAAACGAGAGAAACGGGTTTTTGCAGTAGATTGAGATCATTGGTGCAAGGGGTGCAAGGGATGCAAGGGATGCAAGGGATCCAAATTCCATAAATACCAAAGAAATAGGTTGTGATTTGATTGTCCTCTATTAAACAAAAACATGTATATACATATATACAATATATCCACAAACCCGGGATGGGAACTGTGTAGAGGAAACAGCCAGGGGGATATTTCATTCATCATCATTTCAATGCCTTCGTATCCGACTCTTCTCGACTGCTACATCCAAGGAGCTGACAAGTTTGTTGACAGAAAGTTCGTTGGATGCAAGCAAAAGATCCGAATCTATGGATGATTTTTTGATCAAAACATGAAATTTCATAGTGTATTTGTGGGGTTTGGATCAAAATATGCGCAAATTGCGGAACAAAGAGCACTGATATGGGAAAACCAAAGAGAAACTACTCATCTACCCTAACTTGGCAACTAGGACATTGGGAAATTGTTCCCCTTCTACCATTTGGAGTTTCTCAGGTTTCCTTAGCATTTCCGAAAATTTACAAATCGTCCCTTTTCAAAAGAACAGATTGGAAAATGACTTTTCCATTTTTGGGAAATGCGTTGAGCTCCCGCACCATCGTGGACGTTGAACCTCAGAATGGTTTCCATCATTTTTCATCGACTGGAAAATTGGAGGCACTTTTTCGGTCGATTTTCATGGGGTTTTCCTATGTGACAATGATTTCGAAGGTCTAAGATGTGAATATGAATGTCTGCACGAGTGCCTATGTGTTTACCAGGGTTCATCGGTGTGTATGTGTGTGTGGAAGTGTGCATGTGTGTATGTGAGTAAGTGAATGTGTTTATGTGCATGCGTTTGTGCATGTGAGCACACGTGTGTGTATACAATTGTATACATATATCATGTTTATACATATGTGCATGATTTATACTGCATCCAACATGTACTCCGAATTCCTTGCCTTCAACAGGTACATGCTTTTAAAGAGTCAATGCTCTGTTTGCTAGACATTGGTTAACCAATCATCCAAGACATCCTAAACTTATTATGAAACGTATTGAACATTTGTAGAGCACATCCTGGTTTTCAAACTGTATGCTGGGAACGACAAAGGGGCACGTTTTTCCAGTATTCCTGACACGTTTTTAGACACGTTTTTCTGATTGCGGTGGGTGGTTCTAGCCAAGCATCAACATCCTCATCCTCTTTAGAAAGGGTCTACTACCGATACCTGATACCTTTTTTTCATTTCTTTGAAAAAAATCTGCAAAAAAAGGACAAAAACTATACCTGGTTGCCATCTATAACTAGTTGGTGGTTTCAACCCATCTGAAAAATATGCTCGTCAAATTGGATCATTAAATGGGGATGAAAAAATAATATCTGAAACCACCACCAAGATAATGAAGTTCTAGCCATGTCAATTGACTTTTGTGGTTCCCTTCCTAGGTGGTAGGTAGCTTATAATCACCCAATTGGCAATATATACCACTTATATATACTTATATATTGCCTTCTGGAGCTGCTACCTACCACCTATTAAGGGAACCAGAAACAACCATTGACCATGGGGACCATGTTTTTTGTTCGTCATCCAAGTTCCCGACACTTCCATGAAGAAAGCTATGGACCACACCTGCGGCCTGATTGCTGCGATGCTGGGGTGACTGGAGTGGCCTGTCAAATGTCCATTAGGCTTCTGAAAACCCAACATGCTGTTGATGGTTCAGAAATCCAGGATCAACTCACCAGTTGAGGTTGGTAGTATATCCCATTGTTTACGAGGTTTTTCTACGCACCATCCCAGGTGGTTGTTTGGGATTTCTTCCATCAACTGTATGTTAATATGGGATATGATATGAGTGGCTTATTGCCCAAAAAATCAACTTTTGTCGAAGTGCATGTGAAGGGAAACCATCCGCCTTGAGGCTATCTGATTTTTCGAAACAGTTTTGGATGTACAAGCATGTATCAAATAAATATATACTGCATATCATACATCCCTGAGTTCCTCACTTTGGGCAATGAGTTTCAATGTGTTTTTTTCACTAAAGGGGCCTACTTCTGTGAAGCATGACTAATTGGGGTACCTTTTGACCTAACAAGAGTGGGATTCAAATTGATAGTCGCAGGCTATGTCAACCAACTCACCGTAGAAACCATCCCGAAGATCACTAGCTGGTGATTTCAACCCATTTGAAACATATTAGTCAAATTGGATCATCTCCCCAGGTAGGGGTGAAAATAAAAAACATGAAACCACCGCCTAGATCAATCATTTGCGAAGAATCATCAAATTTAAACATCACGCCAAAATACATCAAATACACCCAAAGCAGTGGGGAAATTCCTGAGCCGCCCTGGCCGTCAAACGAGCATCTTCCGCCAGCACAGCGTCGGACTGTGGGCTAGCAATCAAGTCCTCCAGTCGTTGTGTGGATGCAGTATGTGTAGATGATGGACTTGGAATTTAGGGCACCAGGCTAGTTTCTACCATTCAGGCTCCAAAATGTATCTGATGTCCTGTTGCAGAAGGTAAAAATTGTGTATGTCAAACAATATGACATCATTCTCGAGTTTGTGGAGCTTCAGTTGGACGCTTGTAGTGTGCCACAATCAACTGTCGCAGTTGTGCCTCGCGTGGATTTGATTTGGACCGGCTGCGAGCAGAGAAGGGACGGCGGTCCACCTAGCATTTTCAAAAGGCGCGATCTGGAAAAGACCCCATCAAATCCGTTGGTTTCCTTAAGATTTAATGATAAAATCCGTGGGTTTCCATGCCTTGGAAAGTCCCCAATCAAACATTCTAATTCTAGTGACTGGTGGGCAAGGAATATGTATATATATATATATATGCATGCATCGATCCATGTTATATGTATATACTGTATAATTACTATTTCACAGCATCTGTAGAACCCCATACAGATTTTAAAATTGGTAGTCTTCCATAAGCTGACATAAAAAACACAATGAACAGTGGACAGCATATTCTTTCAAATTCCCTCCTTGTGTGGCCAAGTCCTTTCTGCGTTTCCACGCGACCTGCCTCTGTTCGAAGCTGTTTTATCTCCAGCTTGAAGGAGTGCTCCTGCAATGTTTTCAGCAACCCCTTGAGGAGGAGGAAGTAACTGTATATTGGGGATATATGTATGCAAACACCACCCAGACGTCACCCGGAGTATCGCAGTTGTGCAGAGATACATCGTGGGGACATCAAAAATGTTCACATTGTTGGCAACATTGGACCATACACCTTCGACCCAAACGTACCCATGCACTGCTGGCTGCCGCTGTCGACTCTGTGGAAACCGTGGGTTCTGTTGCACAAGCAAACCTACTGGTTGGGTGAAATGCATACTCTTGAAACGTTTTGTCAATTAAGGAAGTTAAAAGAAAAGCTAGCATGCAAATCACCACCGATGTTGCCCACACCTGCGGGCCAATGTTGCGTCCCACAATTATCACAAGCATCTTTGACATAATGAATAAACATCATCTCGTCGTCAGCTATGATAATGATGTGCATGTATATAAATATATCATTGCTATCATAATATAATAGTATAGCCGTCATCTTAAGCACCATCATCATCATATCATATCATAATCATCATCACAGTCATCGTCTTTGTGTTCTAAAAAAACCAACCAGTAAAATTCCGTTGTTACAAATTAGTTCGATATATCTCATCATTGCCATTGTCATCAATTCGCATACCGTACCTTTCCGTTTCAACCGAGGACAATCGCCAGTGAAACAACGAACCAACTATGTCACTGTTACAACCTTTTTAAAAATGCTGCAGCTGCACCTGCTTCTCTAACTTGGTGTTCAAAGTCACGTCTCTTTGTAGCAACTCCTCCCACAGGCATCAACGGGCATGGAAGTATTATAGTAAATGTCTACATGCACAGGCACACAAAAATGCTATCTAAATTACCAAACAAGAGTTGTTTATTGAAAAAATCAATCATTTGAAATGTTGTGAGAATCAATTACTTCTTCAAGGTAGAGACGGCTCCTTCATATCCTTTTGCAACTGCTGCTGTTGCTTTTCTGCTGCTTGGCGACCAGCAAGGGCCTGCACATTTCTTTTGTGTATGTATCTGCGCATGTCTGTACGTACATACATGTCTAGGTGTTTCTGTCTGTCTGTCAGTCTGTCTGTCTGACTGTCTGTATGTTTGTCTGAATGTCTCTCTGTATGTATGTATGCATGTATGAATGTATAAATGTATGATTGTATAGTATGTATGCATGCATGTAAATATATATATATTTATATATGTACATATGTATTTATGTATTTATGTAAATATGTATATATGTATAAATGAGCTACGGACAAAATTTGGTACATGGCGAAGGGACATCCTTAAGTAGGGTGGCCCCTTATCGGTTTTGCAGTGGCGGCCACCTTGTACAAANNNNTGGAGTAGTACTGGAGTGTAGTACAGAGTAGTACTGGAGTAGTACGGAGTAGTACGGAGTAGTACTGGAGTAGTACTTTGTAGTACAGAGAGTAGTACTGGAGTGTAGTACGGAGTAGTACTGGAGTAGTACTTTGTAGTACGGAGTAGTACTGCAGTAGTACTTTGTAATACAGAGTAGTACTGGAGTGTAGTACGGAGTAGTACTGGAGTAGCACTTCGTAGTACTCGAGTAGTACTTTGTAGTACGGAGTAGTACTGGAGTAGCACTTTGTAGTACTCGAGTAGTACTTTGTAGTACGGAGTAGTACTGGAGTAGTACTTTGTAGTACAGAGTAGTACTGGAGTAGTACTTTGTAGTACGGAGTAGTACTGGAGTAGTACTTTGTAGTGCAGAGGAGTACTGGAGTAGTACGGAGTAGTACTGGAGTAGTTTGGGCATCGCTTGGGGTATCGCTTGGTATCGCTTTGGGTATCGCTCCAGCAGACGCGTAGTCTGCGAGATTCTATGGTGTAGCACTTTGTACTACACGGTAGTTCTGGAGGAGTACTTTGCAGTACAGGGTAGTACACTTGAATAATACTGTGAGGAACAGACTATCTCACTCGTATACTTTGAACCAAACACTCAGCGTGCGTGCAGCCATAACTGAAATATCAAATTCATGATTCATATAACAATCCACGCAATCATATTAGATGAATCTAAGAGGGGGTATCGCTTTTGAGGTTTCCCATCGCTTTACAGGGTTTTGGCATCCTATGACCAGACACAAGAAGAATCCTTCATCCAAGGTTTAGATCATCGCTCAAATGGGCAACATCGCAAGAAAAAAATGTGATAGAGTGGCACTCGCAGTAAACAAATTTGACTTCCCATAGAGGAAAAAAGTCAACAAAAGTTATCCTGGATTCTCTGGCCAGTCATTGCCGTCATTGCCATCCATCCAGCTATGCTTCCTGACTTTTCTTCAGCCTGCCTCGGCTAAAGCCCTTCGAAGCTCGCATGTTACGGAAATTTCTTTGGCGTACTCCTCTAGCAGGCGCTGCCACTGGGAATCTTTACGAGAATGGGAAACCCAGTTATAAAACGATTTCACATCTGGATGAAGGGGTTGAGAGGGATTTGAGTTATTCCGATCTCCGGTGCAAATGGGCAAAGGAACTCCGCTTTCAAACAAAACATAGGGATACATAGGGACTTTTTGATGCAGGAAGGATGCCCATCTATGGCTTACATGCACACTGGACGTGACCTGTATCAGGTCAAAGAGGCCTGGTGTTTGCATCTTGAGCAATCCACAAGCCCAGCGTCGTAATTGATTTTGACAGTTTATCATCCACCTAACGTTGTCTACCATGTTTCCACCATGGAGGGCAGAACAACTTCACAAAGTCAACTCCACAATCTGTCGCTTCAATGCTTAGAGCAAGCAAACGCAACGAACCTACGTAGACATTCCTAGATATCCAGAACTAGATACAATCATACCAACATCCATCAATAATATGATAATCATCTATCAATCATATATGATATTTATCATGATATACAATTAACCATCCATCCAACATTCATGACGGGTTTGGATCTACCTCCCACTACATCGCCAAGCCCGCCTCTTTGGCCCAAGCGGCCTTGGCCTCAAGGCCTGCATATTGAGCCTTGGAGTCCGAGTTGGGGGGAGTTGGGGCCTGAATTTAATGGTAAATTCATGGTAAGACCCAACGATAGAAGTAATGGGTGCAAATCAATGCCTACCTAAAAAAGCAATGGTAGATACTAAATGATAGATTTCATGTATAGCTGTTTCTTAATTTCTTGTGTCTTGTATGCAATGTGGTAGGCCGTTGTCATGGTGATTCGATGGAACATGTTTCATCAATGGCTACCAGCAAGTTGGGCAGGTCGTTTTAGTTCTCAGGTGTTTATGAATTCATAAACAAAGGTTGTAATTTTTACTCTATGTTTTTCCCTGGGGGTATCGACTGTCAACATGTCGTACTTGCCATGAAGAAGATATTGAGCTGTGAATGGTAAAGCCTGAACGTGGAACATTGATTTGTGCTGCTCCATCCCTCAAATGCAACAAAATAACAATGCCCACAAAAGTTCCCAAGGTTGCTTGTATTCTCATGCTCCTAAAGACTACAAAGGCAATACTACCCATACCATTCATGCATGCTGCTCCTTGCATAGAATCTTCTAAACACAGGTCATAAAATGATAGATACATGCATAGATTGTCTTGATGAATGCGTTTTGGACTCCTGTACTCTTCACGTACAGTAAAGCTGCTTGGATTCCCAACCCGCTTCTTCTCCAACCAAAAGGTCTTCCATCTTGACCTCAAGGGTCGGCGGTGGCTGTGGCTCTTTGGGGTAGGCTACGACAGAAACCCCTATGACCAACGATTCCATCTGATCTTGATCTTCCAAATCTTCCAAATCATTAAGGGTGAATCTTGAACAAAATCGCGAAACATGTATTAGCTTTTGCGGAAGACATTCACCCAGGACACTCAACTTGAATCGCTTACTTTTGGTGCATTTGTGCAAATGATATTCCGATGATGTTTTACTGGATGATATGTTTGAAAAGGTTGGGACACTTCTTTTTTTGGCACATCTTACATCTTTGTTTATTTGTTTATTGGTTCACTAGGTGACCCCAACCAAAGCAAGGGAAGAAATGTCTCCATCTCACGATTGGCCTGGCAGTCCGCAAGGTGATCCGGTTGTCTTTTGCGTGCTTATGTTCCAGAGGTGCCTTTTATCAAAATATTGATCACATAAAGATTGGATGTTATTGGACATCTACATATTTAATATGGATATATGTACACAATTGAACAATACTGCTCCTGTGTTGTCGCTTTATGTTGCAGTAGTGGTTCATCTACATATTAAGGGCACAACGGCTGCAGTCAGAACTGCATTCACAGAGTCTATAGCCATAAAGGATGTGCTTCGATGATGTATGGTCTTAAAATGTTCAACTACCATTTTTGGGGAAACCAATTTGAATAGCAACCTGCTGACGCTGTCCATTTATGTCTGTAGAGATTCTTCAAACTATAGTGAGGCACGATTGAGGAGAGCATTTCTGTGACACACCATAATGTTGTAAAACTGCCATCTGGGTGTTTCCAAAGCTAGGGGTACCCAAAAAGGATGGTTTATAATGGAAAACCCTATCAAAATGGATAATTTAGGGGGGTACCACTATTTTCGGAAACATCCACATTGTATTCTCCGTACATCCACTTGTACTCCCTGACTTTTTCGGGCCTCTTTGTCCATTCTCCTCACGATGAAGTTCTTGACCTTGTGCTTTTATCAGGGTAGAGATGGGTGACGTCAAATGAGTTAGAAATATAACGATCTGAAGAGTACATGGCCCAAATTCTGATGTTTCTATGTAAAGATTTGGTATGGGTCATTTAATAAGCTACCTGTTCATCTATTTTGTCCATCTATTCTATCATTTTGTTGAACCCTTTTTCCAACATCCTGAATGCAGGTCATGTTGGTATAGATCATATTGAATAACAATCACTTTTTGGAAGGCTGCGGTTTCAGGTCCTTTGCTGCAATAATGAAATGCATCCCATCGACATCCATGAGCAAGAGGAGTTCAAATATGATTCGAAAAGGAAAGGCACGGGATCCACGAGTCCACAACCTATGCTAATAGTTGGTAGTTTCAACCCATTTGAAAAAATAATGAAAAATATCAGTCTCATTCACATTGGATCATTTCCTCTATGTAGGGGTAAACATAAACGTGTTTCAAACCACAAGCTAGTTTGACATGCTACCATCCCAACACCTTCGAAAAACGACACCATCCACCCAGTGCCAAAGGGCCTTTGGGGCCCTTGATGACCCTGAAACCTTCAGGGGAAATGAGGGGGTTCACAATGGGATGCACCAGGCCCTTTCGCCACGTTGCTGAGTATGACGGAGTCAAAAATATTAAGCAAGCATCAAAAAATGTCAACTTCAAATTTGATTTTACGATGTTTTGTAAACAGTAAACATTGAAATTGTTCAAAATTTTCTTGGATGACTTCCAGTATCTCCTTTGCTCCTCAAAAAAAAAAACAATGTTCAATATCTCTACATCACATCCGAATTTGTCCCTTCCAACTTCCAACCGTTCGGACCGAGGATTAAGACTGTTGCATATCACCAGGACATTGGAATTCACACACCCTAGACCAACAGCCAACAGCCTGCAATTCAGAAACTTTGTCTTTGAGCTGCTGAACCTGAAGCAAGGGTAGAAACAAACAAAATGTCATGAGGCTCTTTGCAACAGAAAAGTGTTGTAAAACTGGTTTCTCGTTGCACCATGGCTCTTATTGTCGCTTGCCTCTTGTGTGGAAGCTACACTCAAGTCTCATGATGCTATGTACTCAACTGGGTGAACTGAGGGAGCAATGACCAGCCTTGGGAAATGAAATCATCCACAAACATGAAACGATCTCTTTAATATCTTACGATGTATGTAGAAGACACCTTCACTCCTTTATACTCCTTTCCTGGACAAGATGAAAAAAAACACCAGCTGCGCAAGCCTCTGACAGCTGCTCTCGCTGTCGTTCCATCTCTTGCTTTTGCTGTTCTGCCAAGGCAGCCGCAGAAGCATGTTGTGCCTGCACTTTGCTTTGGAAGAGACGAAAAAGTAAGGTACAACCATCAAACATTTTTTTAATCATCTTTCATGATCATATCCACAATCTAGCTCAACAATCTAGCTGAAATACTAAGGAACAAAATGAACCAGGCAGTCAAGCACATCTGCTTTCAACATCGACACTCCATGATACGTGTCAACATATTGTCAACAACCTTCGACTATTATAACGTTCTCCAAACATGTCTGCCACGCACCTCAACTTCTGAAAGCTTTTGTTGCAACATCTGCACCTGATGGCATCTGCATGCAAAACGCTGCAAAACATGCTAGTCTGGAACCACCACAAAAGCCTCCTCCAACAACTTGGAACTTCAACGAACAAACTGCAAAGGTCTCTTAAGATTAAAAAGCACAAAACCGATGATAATTAATGATAATCATTCTCATGCCAATGTATTCCCATGACAACCCATGACAGGCCAGTGCCTTCCACATGTGTAAAGAAAAAAACCTGTAAGGCTATGAGAAAATCGGATGCTTACATCCCCGCCTGTTCCTGAGCATGTGCTTCTGCATCCCTCAATCTTTCTGTTTCTGTTTGCTCCGCTGCATCTGGTGCAGTTCGCTGCTCCTGCCGAACCATCTCAACACGGCAAAAGAATTGCAAGGAAGCTTTGCTCTGCGTGGGATTCACACACCCTAGACCAACAGCCAACAGCCTGCAATTCAGAAACTTTGTCTTTGAGCTGCTGAACCTGAAGCAAGGGTAGAAACAAACAAAATGTCATGAGATTCTTTGCAACAGAAAAGTGTTGTAAAACTGGTTTCTCGTTGCACCATGGCTCTTATTGTCGCTTGCCTCTTGTGTGGAAGCTACACTCAAGTCTCATGATGCTATATACTCAACTGGGTGAACTGAGGGAGCAATGACCAGCCTTGGGAAATGAAAACATCCACAAACATGAAACGATCTCTTTAATATCTTACGATGTATGTAGAAGACACCTTCACTCCTTTATACTCCTTTCCTGGACAAGATGAAAAAAAACACCAGCTGCGCAAGCCTCTGACAGCTGCTCTCGCTGTCGTTCCATCTCTTGCTTTTGCTGTTCTGCCAAGGCAGCCGCAGAAGCATGTTGTGCCTGCACTTTGCTTTGAAAGAGACGAAAAAGTAAGGNAACAATTCTTCAATCCTGTTTCATGGTCATATCCACAATCTAGCTGAAATACTGAGAAACAAAATGAACCAAACAGTCAGGCGCATCTGTTTTCATCGGTGACACTTCATGATACTTGTCGACAATCTTTGAGGTTCTCCAATGTCTGCCAGCCACCTGAACTTCCGAAAGCTTTTGTTGCAACATCTGCACCTGATGATATCTGCATGCAAAACGCTGCAAAACATGCAAGCTTGGAACCACTACAAAAAGCCTCCTCCAACAACTTGGAACTTCAACTGACAGCCTTCATAAGCCTATAAAGTAATACACAAAAACTTAGATTCCATCATATCTAATATTTCAATGTATTTGCATGACATCCCATGACACACCAGATGCTTCGACAGGTCTAAAGAAAAAAATGAAAAGCTATGAGACAACCTGACTTTTACGTCAATATACATCAATCGAACTGACAAGTCGCCCCGCCTGTTCCTGAGCATGTGCTTCTGCAGCCCTCAATCTTTCTGTTTCTGTTTGCTCCGCTGCATCTGGTGCAGTTCGCTGCTCCTGCCCAACCATGTCAACACGGCACAAGAATTGCAAAGAAGATCAAAGAAGCTTTGCTCTGCGTGGGATTCACACACCCTGGACCCACAGCCTGCAATTCAGCAACTTTGTCTTTGAGCTGCTGAACCTGAAGCAAGGTCAGAACAAACCAAATGTCACCACATTGGTCGGGACATGGGTGAGAAATGACCAGCCTCGCGGAAGAAACATCAACAAATATGTATCAGTTTGAACTGGTATGATGTATGTAGAAGACACCTTCACTCTTTTCCTCGACAAGATTACAAAAGCACCAACTGCGCAAGCCTCTGACAGCTGCTCTCGCTGTCGTTCCATCTCTAACTTTTGCTGTTCTGCCAAGGCAGCCGCAGAAGCATGTTGTGCCTGCACTTTGCTTTGGAAGAGACGAAAAAGTAAGGCACAACCATCAAACAATTCTTCAATCCTGTTTCATGGTCATATCCACAATCTAGCTGAAAAATCCAGCTGAAATACTAAGGAACAAAATGAACCAAACAGTCAGGCGCATCTGCTTTCAACATTGACACTTCACGATGCTTGTCAACATATTGTCAACAACCTTCGACGCCTGTTCCTGAGCATGTGCTTCTGCATCCCTCAATCTTTCTGTTTCTGTTTGCTCCGCTGCATCTGGTGCAGTTCGCTGCTCCTGCCCAACCATCTCAACACGGCACAAGAATTGCAAAGAATTGCAAAGAAGCTTTGCTCTGCGTGGGATTCACACACCCTGGACCCACAGCCTGCAATTCAGCAACTTTGTCTTTGAGCTGCTGAACCTGAAGGCCACGTGGGTGCAAAAAACTCGAAATATGTTGGAGCATTGGATGGATCTGATGCCTCCGAAAATCATCCAATCCAACCTTCTCAAGCACTCCTTTTATCCAACATAATTTGCAATGTATATGTTTTTCTTTTAGGAAATGACGTAACTACTGTCGTCAACTTGGATTGTGACTCATAATTCCCATGCAAAGACCACAACATGTGCATGGACCAAGGATCTCCTAAGCAATGAACAAGCTGCCTTGTTGAACCCCTTAGTCTCGGTGGGTCTTCGAAACAGCATCAAACAACACTCTTTCCAGAGCACAGGCAGTACATTTAATATACAGTACATAATGTATATTGTATACTATATAGAATTAAAAAATACAATATATAACATATTAAATATCATATATCATTATATATTATATATAGAGATATATTCTATGTATCCCTCTATTATTGTTATTATACATTAAAATAAGACAGTGTGTGCCATTCAAAATCTCAAGGAGGTGTTTATATCCGGGACATGTAAATCTTCCCTTAACATCAGATTATTAACAAACCCATTAGAGTTTAGAAAATGCGTCTCGAATGTGAAGATGAATCATCCGTGGGGCCAACTACCCCACCCAATACAGTAAAACACCTTGTAAACAAACACAGAGAGACCTCTAAAAGCAGAGTGCCGAGTGCCTCCAATGTCCGCGCCAGGTGTAGTTTTTCAATCTCTTGTCGTTGCTCTTGTGCCAAGGTCGTCGCTGAAACATGTCGTGCCTCTCAAAAGCGGTTCCCAACCCAATAGCGATGGAAATTGTACCCAAAAACCACAGATTCGGTCATGTTTAGTATTCAAACCATCAATTTTGGGATCAAGCATTTTGAACTATACCCCCGGAAAATTAAGATGTCTCCAAAAAAGGGACCATTTTGAAAGGAAAAAATTCATCTTGCAACCATCAACTTTCAGGTGATATGTTTTCGTTTTCGGGGGGGGTAAAGTTCACCATGTCTACCCGGCCTGAGCCTCTGCCAGTTTCTTCTTGAGCTCGTCCACCTGGGAAAAAAACACCACGAAAACGTCGGATCCTCCGATGAGAGGAGACCCTCGTGGATCCCAGGGATGATAGGCTGGGATCCATATATTATCTTATGGGAAAATGCCATGCATTATATACAAAATTGCAAGTTTATTAATCACATCAATGTACATTTTTTTGGAAATTTGTGGGGTGCTGGGGTGATGCTTGGGAGTTTCTGCGATCATTCATCTAGTTGATTCCTAAGACAAAGCAGCCCTTCCACTTTGTTGGAGGACTGGGTTTCTTCGGCTCCAGTCTTCTACGAGAGCCCAATCACGACTTATCTATCCTTCGAAGGTTCAGCCCACCTCTGCTATTCTAGGATCCTTCTCTTGTCCATTTGGAAAGGTACCCGCCTGCCACAGATGCATGACCCACTAAACTCCAAGTGTCATGTGTTAACCTTCCTCCCATAGAAGTGAGAAATTGACGCGCATGTCAAAAAACAATCCCGGTCTTGGGGAAAAACCCACAGTTTTGGTTCCATATCGAAACATGATGATCGTGCTGGTCAGCCATGTTGTAGCTGGATGATCATGCAAAATATGGATCAAACAAATACCTATACAAATACTATCAAATTCTACAGCCCACATGCAAAAATAGTCAAATGTGGCGCTTCATATCCCTTCATGTTATCTATACTCAAAGACTTAAGTTCAAGGACCAACCTAGGTTCTTCCACAAATTTTCGAAACGCATCTCGATGCGTATCTCCGCCTGTGATGCTTCAGGCTGTCCGTCCTGTGGAAGGTAGGACCTACTAACCTGCCTGAAATAAACAGAATATTTACCTTTGGATATATCCAAACCTCCAAAAATAGTTTGGAATTTGTGTGTGTGTGTTTTTTTTTTGTGAAGCTCCAAGGAAGTGGAGGGGCCCATATCCTGGAATATGAGAGTTGTGTGAAGGGGTTCATTTAAGTCTATTCGAAATCATAGACTCATCGTACTACGCTCCCTCCAGTCTTGAAGCCCCCAAAAGAAAATCTCAAGCTGCCTAGTGCGTTCAAGAGCTTAGACGAGATCTTTTAACACCATTGTGGATGTGTGGCACGAAATTAGCGAACCGACAATAAATGATGGATGATAAGGTCATTAAACACCCAAAATCCCAAATTTGAGCCATTGGTCTGTATCTTTCAAACTGGTGGGACCTCATTTTGATGGAATTTCTGTAATCCCAACGGATTTCCAGATATACGGAGACATACCCGAATCTTGGCAGGTGCAAACATCGGTGTGTACAACTGATTCTCAGGAGTAACTTATCGTGATTCTGGTTGAGAACCAAAGGTTTCTGTGATCATTGAAAGGACGCCTTTCAGAACTGGATCTTAAACATCGACATTAACTTATCTATGTGAATCTAAGCGACTTGAGCAACGACACATCTCAAAGCCCCGATATCATGTTCAATGTCTCCATGTCTGACGTAACATTCCCAACGCCATGTTTTTTCCTCGCACAACTTTTATGGCCTATAATAATAAGTGTTAATTATAGATATGGAAGTTGCATGCAGTTTCCTTTGAAATAATGAAGACACCTCAAACCAGAGTTGCAGAGATTGCTCTGAATCAAAGCTAAAGTGTAGGAAACCAGAACATACAGCAAATCATCAGCAAATTGGACTACAAACTTTCTACCCGATCATGCTTGATGAATCTATCTTCTCTTTTTGTAGCTAGGAGGGGAAACCAGAAACCATCCATTGTAACATCCATTTCTGTGGCACACAAATCTTGGACATATTCCCCTTTAAATGACTTCAAGCAGCGGCCGGAAGCCGCCATGTCTTTTTGTTCCTCCGCTTTTGGGGCGTGTGTGTTGTCCGATTGTCATCACACTGCTACCCCTGCAGTGGTCTTGACCAAACTCCCCCAATTTTCACAACAGGTGACCTTACAGGAGCTGTTGCGGGCCCGCATCTACTCATCAATCTTGGGAGCCAAGTAGAACTTCATATGGCCATTCTCACCTGACTCCAAATCATACTTCACCAAGAGCGGAGCGTCTGGACCCAAGCCCAGCTCCACCGAACCACACAATTTTTCGGCCTGCCAAAGTGGGGGGGCCCAACATATGGGGCACAACTGCTGTCATTTCGCTGGAGATGCCTACAGGAAATACATGATTTTTTCCAGGATACAGAAATACATGTCGCTTCATCTTGGTAACATCTTGGTAAACCTCAACTTTCAACCACTCTCAAAAAAATGCAACTTATAGAAAAGGTAACCTTGGCACAATGATAGCAACAACACCTTGGACCTTTGGGAGTGAAGGATGCAGATCAGAAAAGTTCAAAATGACAACAAACAAATTGTGATCCACGACAAAACAGTTGAGAATCTAAAGTCCGTCTACACTCCTTGAACATGATCACACTGCTGATGAAACACATCATATGCAATAGATGACTACTATTCTAAACGATTCTGAGATTATCACGTGATGTCTGCTTCAAATACCCTTAAGACCGTTAAGAACACGTATATACATATATACATTATATACAATACGTATATACAGTATATATGTAATATGTAAATATAATATAGTGTATGTGTTTCTAGTTGGTGGTTGAACCACCCCATCTGAAAAAATATGCTCGTCAAATTGGAACATTTCCCCAGTGTTTGGGATCAAATTTAAAAATAAAAAAAACACACAAAAACACACATTGGCCCTGTACAAACACCCAAACATTCCAGTATCCCTAGGTGGTGGTTTCACCCAGTAGTCGCCAATTGGAACCCTAGGTTTGTACCAAAAAAACATAGCCCCCCCAAATTGCACGAAACTTCACGGTCTTTCGCCTTGGAGAAGTTCACCAAATAGCGCAGGGCAAAGGTAGCAGTCACTGGCTCATGAACTGTCAATGTGACCTGTTCCAAGTCAAAAATCAAGAAAATCTTTATGGTTGACAATCAACAGAAACTGATAGAAAATGCCTCTTTCCACTAAATTTGAATAAACTACAAAGTATCTTTGTTTGACAATCAATAGAAATTTCGTCTCAAAAATTAGGGATCTCCTAATAGTTAATGGAAATTTGGCGAAATTTCAGTTGGTTGACCTAGGATCAAGGGTTCCTTTTCAGGTTTTTTGGACCTTATTGTTGACACACACACACACACACAAACACAAACACGAAACCAAGAGATTCAAATTCTTCAATCAAAACAAAGTAGTGCCAGTCTCCAGTTGTTCTTTGATTTCGAGCAATTCACTAGTTGATAGTGCCACAAATGGTTTTCAACTCCTACAACTTGAGCCCAGCGATGAATTTCCGGATGTCATTATGACATAAGTTTCATTTTGAGGATAAGTTTCAACTTCCATTTTGAGGATACTCTCATTGCACCATATGGGCATACAAAAGATAAAAATCATATATAGAAAAAATGTAACTGTATATATGTATATGTACATATAAATATATATATATATCTAAATATACATAACGTGGATCTCTAGCATCCCAAACCCAACCTTCTCTTCAGGTTTCTCTCCTTCACGTGGCTTCAAGACCACGTTGCCACTTCCGAGATCTCCTTGGACCATGAATTTCAAACCTTCTTTGCCTCGGAGGTTCAGCGGTTGATCAAAACATGAAGGTCGGCATGACCTGTATAACGTGGTATGACTCAGGTTCAAAGACTGATGCTGTGATATACAGTAACACATCATCGACTCATAATTACCAGTGTGTATATATGTTGTTGTACATTCACACGCTGTTATTGTCATAATACGTGTTATGATAAATCTGAAACATCATTATCATATATTATATACTAGGATGGCCCACTCCCGCTCAGTCCTAGTGGGAGGTTGCGAAGTGAACATAAGGAACATCAATCAATACAGCTATTTACCCAACATGGGCAACTATGTAAACACAACACAGAACCAACCATATATATATATGTATATATATACAAATTACCTGTAAACAAACGGATATGTATCATTTTTCCTCAAAATATTAAGGAACAAAAAACAACGTCAAAAGCTGAGTCATATCGAGTTCAAAAGTACTGCCAGTGATTTGGATCGTCTCTCCGAACTCCTTCAGATCGCGGCAAATCTTCTGAAACTCCGCGGAAGGGATTCGTGCAACCACCTTGTAGTGCTGCTCCGGGATCTCCATGTGTTCCTGGGAAACGCGGTGTTTAATCAAAACTGTCACACATGCATATGCGTAGATGATAGATATGTATATATAATATCTATTTGCTTAATTATATGTGCAAAAAATATGTGTATACAGTATACTGTGTATATATGTAAATTTACATATATAGTGTCATATATCGTATATATAAATTCATGATTCATCATGATTCTTTGTAGTGTGCGCATGGTAGAACAACGACATATCACAAAGATGAAAAGCCCTCAACATGTTGCTTCCATGAGGTTATATAGATTTGAGGTTGTAGGCCAACTATGCTACAAGTCTTGTAAGTTTCTCCATATGAAGGTCAAAAAAAGATCCTGTGACCAAAAAAACTTGAAGAAAACCTGCACCTGTTGGAATGATTGAAACTCTGTGAGTACTTAGTATACTTTGAGATATTCTCCAACAATTTACTGCAGGATTATCTCAACAGAATCACCAAGTGCAACAATATTCATCAACAGGTGATCTTTGAAGCTGCCAAATTCTGAATTCAAAACGATCTCAGGTTCTCACCATTACAAAAAGGCGATTTCCTTTTGGGTGAATTTGATCATCTCCTGAAAAAGCAACCTGGAGAATCTATGAACATGCTGAAAATAAGGAATGTTAGTTGGGTAGCGAGATCTCTTTGCTAAAACAGGTTTGATTGTTTAGAGATGTTTAGAGTATATTCGGTTAGAACTCAACTCAACCATAGAAATTGACCTATCGGACTATCAAGTTTGAAGTACCAAACGTCGTTCTTTCTAAGTGAATTCCAACTCAGAAGCTTAGTAAGCAGGTTGATGGTCTAGAGCGTATTGCAAGCAAATTCCTGGCCGTAGAGATGCCTGGATCCTATTCAGGATTCCTAGGATTGATAAGCTGGCATGCACTGGCACACCACCAATTACACATGGCTAGATCAATCACCCATCTTTCGAATGACAACAATGAAAAATAATCCAACAAAAACTTGTCAAAAACATGTTTTTCTTCTCAAGGTTCACTCTCGATCTGCATGAGTTTGAGGTCAAAATCACAAAGTCGATCATCAGAGCCTTCGCATTGGAAATTCACCGTGTCTGCATCGTTCTGGTAGCGAATCTTCAAGGAGTCATTGGTTCCTGTCGTTGATTCATGTGGATTTTGAAGACTAATAAGTGTCAAGATTTCGGTAGCAACATCAAAATAAAGCATAAAATATTGCGATGATTATTGTAACAAATCAAATTTTCACACATTTTGATCTATGTGATCCTTTCTTTCATCTCCCGTTGTCTTTCCCTTTTCTTGCATTAAAATTACCGTAGCACCCTCCTGTCATCTTCAAGATCTTGGTCAACGAGTCGATGTTCATTCCCAGCGACACGGGACGATCACACTTGAACCTGAAGGCACCAAGGAGAGGATTCAGTGCTGTTGGTAGGTTTGAAATGCCTTGAATATATCAAACCGACCACAAACCTACCACAAATAGGCATGCAAATTTGACAAATTGATGTGAATAATATCAGAAAAAACCTCACTCCTAGCAATTGTGAAATGAAACAGAGAGAATCATAGAGAGAGAGAGAGAGAGAGGGAGAGACATATAAATTAGTCAGGGATTTCACACGTGATGCTCTCACACTATCGTCCAGTTCCCCCAACTCTGCTTCAACCCCACAAAAAAGTCCTAACAGAATCGATATTCAAAAAAAGCAATGACTCTACATACATATATATATATATATACATATACATATACTGATACTAAAATTCTGCAGTTTCTTTCTTCCAAGCAACTCAGAAAAGGCACATTCCCGTAGCAAGAGACCCACCAATGCCACATGAGAACTGTCCATGCATTGGACTTCAATACCTTTCTCGGAGCAGTCAAAATTCACGTCTTTGCACCTCAAAGTTGAGGTCACGATGCAGCGCTGATTGAAATTAGGCCACAAGAATCAGCGAATGGCAGCCATATCAGTACCTTTGGTATACAACAACACTCTGCCATCAATTTGAATGGATACTTTGATCAACATCTCTGAAACCTGCCTGCGAACACAGGGATCTTTTGGAGATACTCTTGGGCTGGAAGGGGAATGAAAGAGATCTTCCGAGTTGAGTTCGTTTCTACTCAAGAATAAGCTGTGTCAATTGGGGTATCATCCCGGAGCCCCAAGCATCAATGTGTTAAACATCACAATTCTTTGTTTCCAAATTTGGAGGGCATATGGTAACCCCTCTAATCCGTGGTCCCCCACAACAGATCCGTGGTTCACCAACCACCAAAAACCAAATTTGCTTCATCAAATTCTTCAACAACCGAGTTGCAGGTCCTTCATGGATTCAGCCACTTTCTTCAACAAAGAAGCATGTTGGAGCTGAACGTCCAGGACCATGGTGATAGTGCCGAGTGATAGACGGTGTTTTGAACTGAGACTTTTGAGCCAATGTGACCTGCGCTGAACAACAAGGACTTTGTTGAAAGCGAATCAAGGAAGTTCCAAGGTGATTTCAGCAACGACATTAGTACTCACATCTAGTATGAATAATTGGAAAATCACATTTAATCCATATACAGTAAATCTATATTCTAATTTCCTGCTCCTTTCTGCAGCTAATTGTCCACTAAAACTTGACTGAAACATCCCATTTTTTGCAGGCTCTCAGGTATCTCAACAAATTGATTTCCCGGAATTTCTCGGAGCTTTCAGGGATGCTGACCCTTCAACAATCCCTCAGGACCCGGATCTTGACACCACCACCTTTTGGATCAAATTGATCAAATGAATCACCCGTCACATCAGAGGATTCAAATTATGTCAGTATATAGTATACATATATATACAGTATATTATTGCATATCTATATATCATGTAGTATTTATATATTATGTAGATGTTATTCATAAACATCCACCTGGAAAGCAATGTCACATCCACTCAAAAGTATAGTTGAATTGTCGTATTTAAGCCCATTAATTCCAATTGACAATGTTGTTTCAAAATGTCTCCCATAACTTTTTGGTCGTATGTTGTGAAACTCTTCCAAGTGAAACTTTTCCAACCCACCAGTTCCCTTTTGTTACCCCCCAAACCGAAAATTCCTTGGAAGTGAAGGATGGAACACCAGATCCATGGGATGCCACATACTTTGCCTAAGACTGAGAAGCCACAGACTGGTGAAGGAATCTTTTCAGAGTCTTCAACCACAAAAAATCTGAATGAAATGATAATGAAATGTCAGAATATGGTATCTCCTTGTTGCTTCTGGTCTTGATATCTTAATCGGGGTGCTTTACTTTGATTAGAAGTAAAGCCGGGGACGTTCCTGGCATCCAACGCTTGAAAGATACACTTCAACTCTAATTATTAGATTTAATGACATATAGTTATATTGCTGCCTTTAAAAGAAGGGGGTTGCTTCAACAAAGTGTCATGTGACCCCACCGCTCCTCCAGCTCCACAGCATAGAACACCTTTCTATCGACTGGCTGGCCGCCCTTTCGGATCTCTGCCAAAGGGTCAACCCTGAAAACACAGCAAGATTAACTTTCCAAATCGTGTGTGGAGGTGAGTTTTGAATCACTTTTGGGGCAAACAAATTTCCAGCCCTACAAACGAAACAAAAAACACATCACAAAAACATCACCCCTGGGATGTCGGCATCTGCACAGTCTCTTTGCAACTCAAGGGCTTCGCCCTGAGTCTCCAGAGGCAAAGGCTCGCTAGATCGTGTCCAAGATCTGGCTAAGATCAATTTGTTGTGACCTATGAGCCTGGTTGTCTTGGAGGATCCCCCTACTTGAACCTAATGAAAGGAATTCAGAAGATATCAGACTTCGCTTCTGAGTTGTGGATATTCGTTGATATGTTTTTTTTGAGATCCAACCAATTCTAGCCAATTGCTTCACTTTAGGACACAAACAAGATGGAAACAGCCAACATCAGAAAGTGTTGGCTCATTGTGCTTCGAGACATGGAAGCTTGGTCGCGGTTGCTGGTGCTGCTACTGGTGCTACTACTGGTGCTGCTGCTGCTGGTGGTGCTGGGACACTCAGGTTTGGTGGCCACCTCCAAGTTGCAATGGGGCAAGGTCATGTGCTGCATCAGGTAGGCAGCCATGTCATTCATGAGATTGCTGTTCCATTGCCCTGCAACTGCCAAGAGATCATCTGGGCAATGGCCATTTCCCTCCAAAGTCATGAGTTCATGAGAGGTGGCTCCAAGCTCTTGAAGCACGGCTTCGGTGGTGACTGAGAGGCTATATTGCACCGAGGGATCTTCCCTGTAATGGACGGAAAGATATGGGGGGATTTCTTCTGCTGTCTTGTTGGGAGGAAACAAGGCAATGAGCCCTCCTGCCATGCTGATGCCCACCGTGATGTTGGCAGGATAGCTTCCATAAATGCCAGGCCCAGGAGTATCCTGTACGAAATCTTGGATCACTGCATGGGACACCACCATGCCTCCAGAGGAACATCCATGCAAGGCGATGTTGTGTGGATCACAGCCCAAGGTCTCGCAGTTAGCCACCAAGTACCTGATGGCCATTAAGGTGTCCTGCACTGGGTGTGTAAAGGCCCGAGGCATGTCCCTCATGCCATACTTCCGATAATCAATGCTGGCCACCAGGAAGCCTCGTTGCGCCCACTGCCGAGAAACCCTCACCGTTTTCTCGTTGTTTTTGTTCACCAAGGGGGTGAAGCCACTGCCGTGCACGTAGATAACCACAGGCAATGGGTGACTGGCACAGGGACGGTAGAGATCCATGAGCAGCTCTGTGGGTTGACCATTGAAGTCTGCGTCCCCATACTTCACATCCTTCTCTTCTATTGTGTCCCAGGTTTCGGAGCAACACGCGGAGTTGGAAGGGCAGGCAATCGGACCGCCATGGGCCAGGGTGCACAGCACCCAAAGAAACACCTGCGACGTCATGTCTGGACAGGGCGTAGTGGCGTAGTGGAATGTCCTTTAAAACCTGCTTCGAAGCTTCCAAAAAAAACTTGGGCCAGGGACGCCATGGAACAAGTTTGACTTACAAATTTAAACCGGGATTATTTGAGATTTGGTTTGACATGTTTGCAAAACTGTATGACATTTTTTGCAACAATCCTCAACCTGATCTTTGTTCAATGATGCCAAAAAAACAACACTCGTATGTATATATATATACTAATCATCTACCAGGATATCAGCGCCAGTTAACTTAAATCATATAACTTAAATCATAATTTTCCCAATCTCAATAGCGATAACATTTGAGGCTTCCACCTGTTGAAGCAACTGCACCACATGCTTCGCCTCAGATATTTTTAGGTGACAGTTGAAACACACATCGGAAAAAATTGTATGAAAGTATTGCAGTCTAAACATACGTTATACAATTGTATCATTTCAGGAATAGTACATTTATGTATGCATGTACTGTATGTTTATATATTAGTGATATACCAGTGTGATTATACAACATGTATTGAACATCGGCGTGTCAAAAAAAACAGAAGATTCACATACCAAACGATGCTAGATGTATATGGAATATTTATTGTACCTACTATATATATCATAAATTGAAGGCAAATGGTAAATGTACGTATATTCCATACATTATGGAACATCTGGGATATAGATCAACCTGAACTGAAATGAATTGAACTCTTCCTTCTGGGATGTTGAATCTTCAGCCACATGATGTTTTTCTGTTTTTTCTAGTGCACCATGCGTATGGGGCTTATCATTTGACACCACTAGAAAAATCCAGGAATTTGGATGGAATGTATGAAATATCATGTTATTGAAATGATTTATTGCGAATGGCACCGTCTCACCCGGTCATACTTTTGTGGGGAGGTGCATATAAACAATGGATGTGACAATGCTCGACAACTAGAGTAATTAAACTCGATCAAAAAAACATACAAACAACAAGGAACTTCGATGTCCCCTTGTCTTTTTGATTTGGCTAATAAATAAAGGATACTCCCTACGCAAAAATTCAAAAACTCTACAGGCTCAATACAAGCTCCATATTCAGCGAGGTGTTCCCGGTTTCCTCGTTCGCATCAAAAACAGGTGCACAAAAAACACTGGACACGAAACGAGGAACCACATTTCTGCCATCCTCACTGAACGGTTCATTCGCCTGCATTTTGGAACATCTCAGACCCATCAAAGTCATGTCTGTGGAAAATGGGCTTCTTAGAACCGCTTCTCGTTGAAATGTTTCGGCAATACCAATGAAATACAACACACTTCCCTTGAAAGGAAAATCCATCCTATCATCCGCAAAATGCTGTTTAAAAAAAATAAAAAAAAACAAGCAGTCCCATTGACTTTCCAACTGCCATTGCAAGGAGAATACGAAACTGAGTTGTGAAAAATTGTGGTCCGTGTCCCACCAACAGCTGCAGCAACCTGGATGTTACAAAATTTTGCACCACAATTTAACGTCCATGCCAAATCTTGTCCGCAACCACAAAGGAATGAAGGACCACGTTTTATTTCTGTATGTTTGAAGCAACCTGAAAGATTACTCACCCAAAAGGTTTGGTGCCAAGAAATTATGTTGTATGTTATAAATTCACAATTAACAATCCATGAACATTACTAAACTACAATATCTGTGGTGTATGAGGCTACCACATTCAAATCAACAGTTCAACTTGTTGCTTTTGTTTCTCTCTCCGGTGGCGATTTTCACGACCCTATGTTTGGTGAAGCCTTGTGGCCTGAAAATATGTGAATATCATGTTTGACTAAGCCTTGAAAGGCTGAAAGGTAAAGTGATTTCCCTTGAGTAAGACATCCTTTTCCATAATGAAGCGGATGTCTTAGATGGGATTTTTTGCAAATTCAACCACCAATTTAAGTCAATGAGATTTCAATTAGACTGACAAACACGTCTGATCATTAGAAACACCGTCGTGTCCGGCCAACAGGCTGACAGTATTCAAAGACTATTACCGCACGGTCTGGGATAAAAAGAAGTAGAGAAGAAGAGAGGGAATACGGGAATACTGCTGAGTTTGCTCTTGGCCATTCATCATGTCCCACTCAAGTAAATGCAACAACAACAACAACAACAACAACAACAACCACCACCACCACCACCACCACCACCACCACCACCACCACCACCACCGCAACCACCGCCACCGCAACCACAGCAGCATCCTGCCCCACCACACGATCCAACATTCACACGCGTGGTTTGCACCTCCTTATCTTCTTTTCTCACATGTTTGGTTTGCAACTGGACCTAGCGCAAAAATATCAACATCTTCCAAAGGCGTTCTTCCAGAGGCCAGGGATAATCATCGCATCGTTGCCAAAATTCACACAAACCATGTTTGAAGCTGTGAATATCTGAGTTTCAAGACATACATCTGGATATTGAATCCTTAAAAATGGATCTTAAAAAAATACCAACACATGTTTGTTTTCGGAACTACTTTTTGCATATTAGCACCTCAAAGTTCAAGGCATTTGAAAATCTTTTTAAACTTCCACAACTTCGATCAACCATGACCACAACTCTGCTACCTCTGCCCAAGAAGTGGGAAGATTCATCCTCCTTCGACGCACCTGGGTTGTGACCGACCCCATGAAAAAATCTTCCTTCCCCATGGGATGATTCAATCAATGATTTAAAGCCATGTGTAGCCCTAAATGGGGAAACAATTGATGTATATCTTTTTCATTCATACATTAGGTCATTAGGGGAGAGTCCTCCCGCCTTTTTTCTGGGCATGCTTCGTTACCCCCCTTCAAAGGGAGAAAACCTCCAGGACGATGGGAATTCACCCCCGAGTGTTGCGGGCGAGGAAGATGGTAACCCCAACTTATATATAGAACTCGGTTGGAGCTTCAAATCATCTGCTAATTGGAATACCTCAGACTCACCAACAGTCTAACAAGTTCAGATTATTGGGAATAATGTTCCTTCCTCCGTAACCAGCTGTTCTCCTAGGGTGGTCACAACCGTTTAGGTCGCATGTTACAGCCCATAGATCGAGCTCCTTTTCATATGGTATTAGATTCTAGATGTACCAACCAAAGGTACGTTTTCTTAAACAGAGCTTCTTTTTTATCATCCACTTTCTTCTTCACAAAGTTCTCTGAGAAGTTCCTTCCTCACTAAAAATCCACTCAAAGGTTGTTCATAGGTGTTATGTTTGACATATTTTCATTGGTTCTTAGGTGCTTGGTCTCAAATGTCTTCATCAACTCAGTGCCCAACAGGACTTTGTGTTGGGCTCAAGGAACGAAGCTGAACCTCGAAAAAGATCCAAATGATCGCAAAACATGGATTTGTTTCAAACCAGCAAATTGTGCCATGATCCTGATGTTTTCGATCAAAGACCTGTTCTAAAATGCCAGGCACGTCTGTTACATTGAAAAATGGTGTGCTATGTTTTCAGACAACAATGTATCCTCACGCTTGAAAGGTGCTACACTGAGAGGATGGATTCATCATTAATTAGGTGTTGATCATCTGAATGGAAAGCATCAAATCAAAAGTGTATACAAACGGTACAGGAAGTACCACCATTTCACAAACCGTGTTTTTCACACCTGAAGTTGACTGAAAAACACCCAAAATCTGTTTGTTATTCTTCAATATTGTTGATGGAAGAAATCCTGCACCAGTTGATATGGTAAATATCCCCTTATTTTCATGGTTTTATACATCCCAGGTGGTGCAGGATTTCTTCCATCAACAGTATTATGACATCAGGATATGATACATCATGCGTGTGTATTTTTTTCTTGGCATTCGTTCTCGCAGCCAACCGGTCTCCCCCGAGTTTGCTGCCAACAATGAGTGCATTCGTTCTTGCAATCGATGACGTGCCTTGGAGATTGAAAACCGCAAGGACGAGAGGTACAATCGATGCCTACAGATACTACAACTGGTACCAAAACCTATAACCTGAAATAAGCTTACCAATATGTATGAACTATGACAAAGGTATTTGTTCAATTGTTCAACATTTGCAGGTCACCTGGATGTTATGAATCATACAACCAAGGTCTGCAAACAAAAACACCCCAGGTAAGAAATGATTAGTTTTGGGGATATTACTAGTACTATATATAGTTACTAGTGAAATTTACAAGTATACTGTATACCTCACAATTCTTTCGCAAAGGGAATCCGGTTGGAGAAGCACAACTTCATCCACCGAGCTAACAAGCAAAAGTCTCAGTTTCCTGGCTCGCTCGTATTCTGCCAACAGGTACTCCCGACGAACGGCCTGGAAGTCTGGTGGAAAAATGACAGCAAAGGATGTGATTCCTTGATCTTCCACCAGAGGAAATTTGTATGTGAGATTTCTATCAACAATCGATTCATAGCAATTTAGCTTTGTGTCTAGTAGTTTGAAAAAATTATCTAAATTGTAATCTAGTTGGTGGTTTCAGCCCAATTTGAAAAATATGTTCGTCAAAATGAGTTCATCTTCCCCAATTTTCGGGGTGAAAATGAAAAATATGTGAGTTGCCACCAGCGAGTACCGTAAATAATGGTCATGTTTGTAGGTCACGAATCTGGTTGCGTGGGAAGGTGGGGTTTGCTGGGTGTAAATCCCCTGCCACCTCCTCCTGCTCCTTGGAGACTTGTTTCACCTCCATCCGACAACGTGGGCGTACCTCGCTTAGGGAGCAGCTGGCCATGGTGACGTCATCGTTGATAGAGATCATTGGTTTACAGTACACCCCCGAAGTTTAACATAACCCCTAAAAATTGATGGTTGGAAGACCACTTTCCTTTTGGGATGGTATATTTTCAGGGGCTATGTTAAACTTCCAGGGGGTACTTTGAATGATTCTCTAAGATGGATGCAATGAACTATGCATAGAATAGATTGCTACAGCGTGAATAACGTTGGGTAGATGAACACTTACACTTACAATACTAACTGCCTGTAGACACAGAATCGAATTGCCGAAGAGACTCGTGGGGAGGTCTTCTGCTATTGATCGCTTGGAAGCCACTTTTGCAACTACAAGTACCTGGAAAGAATAGCATCTCATATATCCATATGTTCCCCCTTTTGGTTGAGCCACAGCGACGCTTTACGGCGACATAGATTCTCTACTCATCTTTCCATCTTCAGCAAAGGACCTTTTGTCTTTTACCGCTATGCTCGGCCACTGTCGTCTGTCCACATTTCAAATGAATTGCCGTGAATTGCCACTTTTTTTTCCGCTACCCTGCCATCCCCAGTTCCGTGACCACTGGGTGGCGGCCAAGAGGCTCATGGGACGGTGTCCTACATTTTTTTATGTTTTTTTTTCCATCAACTACGAGGGTTCCATTTCAGGATTTCCTCATGAGTTGTAACCGGAGAATACACCACTTCCAGCCCTCATCACAAAGTCGGGTGGGGATGTGCTTCCACCACCCTCAGTGGAAATTTGTCCCTTGCCAAGGGCATGAACTTCAAATCCAATGTTAACCAAAGCAGCATGATCCAACATGTTTCGACCATCAAAAAGAAAAGCTGGCTTCATCATCTTGTCGTAGAAACTCCTTGGATGGATGGAGTGTTGCGCCTTCATTCACCCCATGCGATTGTCTGGGAAAACTTCAGAAATTCAACAGCACTGAACAAGACTACAGTCCGCGTGCCATTCATGCCAATGTAGGGATGTTTCAGACATATTCAATCATTGGGGACACCCAAATCCCACGAATTCTTCCTCCGTAGTCAACCAGCAGATTTTAGGGGCCCTGAATTTAAATCGACACAAATGTGCAGCTACTGCAAGGTTCCAAAACATGCACATGCATGTACATGCAGTATATAATATAGTATACAATGATACCAACGCATCCCCAAACATCTCCAATCATGTAGTAGAACATCCCCAATCAATTTCTGTTCAAGTGTGTGTTTCTTTTGGTGGGTTTTTTGTCCCCTTTGCTTCCATAAACAACACAACCTGTTTCCTTTTCAAGCCACTTGTAGTCATAGGTTTTGAACTCGTCCCATTCTGTTAGGACAATGATTGCATGAGCACCTTCACATGCCTCCTCTGGGCTCTTGCAAAAAATGAATTGGTTCCTGGCAGTCAACAACACCAACGTGAAGTTTCGCGGGGTGAAGTTTTTTCAACACAGCAGGGTATCACAAATGTGTATAACAGCATGATTAGACACAAACATAGTACGACATGAGTTCCCAGAAGTTGTTGGAATGTGTCGCATCAACACCACTATCAGTCTGCCCAAGTGGCAATTACTCCAGCAAACTGGACCGTGAACGCACAAAGCTGAGGCAATATAAGTTATATACATGAGAGTATATAGTCAGTCGAGTCATATCTATTGGTTTTTCATGTGCCTTATTATGGTTGCCGACTGTACTATCTTAAGTATCCCAATTCCATGAAATCAAAGGAGCCACTGCTGAAAGCAAAAGCACCAAGTGACCTTGTATGGCCTTGTATCTGTGCTGAGATGTTTCTGGGCCGCCCAAACCACGATTCAATGTTGACTTGAGAAAATATTGATGAGGATCATCAATAGTTTCAATGCCTTTTATTTTTTTCCACTTAAGTAGTTATCTGACTCGCAGGTGCCATCAGTTTTCCAACTTGTTTAGTTTTGGTCCTTGCATCCAAGGCTCATATTGACCTCTAGGTCGTGATACTTGAACTCTGTCAATGCATCTTCCTTAGAAAACAGCAGATTCCTCTGGTGTTGGTGGTGTTTGGTGGTGAACTTTCCCAGGCGGTTCAGGTCGTGGTGCTTCGAGACATGCCACGGACTTGTTTTGAAAGTTGAACCTTTTGAAATGAGATACAATAAACAAACAACGACTCTGTTTCAACGAATTGCCAATAAAAAACACACATAATCACTCAGTCAAAAGATGTTAAACGGAGGTCTTCCAAGTAAAAAACACGTAATTAAATGTGAAGTGTCATGGTCATTTTGGGGGGACTGATTTCTCAAGATGAAAAACCTCCATCAAGAATATCAGAGGTTTTCTTTTTCAAGTCGTCAAGTCGCTTACTTTGACATTCCTGAAAACCGTTTCGAATCCATCTCAAGACTCCCAACATCTCCCAACAACAAATCTCACAAACAAATACAGGATTTACACTCCCTGAAACTAAGATAGCCGCTTTTAGTTTCTGAAAGAAGGCCTTCCCAAACTGAAATTCATATTCCAACCATTGATTTTGAGGGGCTTGTGCTAGCTTAGTTCCAGGGAGGTATATATAATTCTAAATGCCAAACTTCGATCAAGACCTTTGGGTCATAGACATGCACAAGGGCACCATCCTTCATCAGCATATCACACACCATCAATGCTGGTGTTTCACGAACGTCACCCGTATCCTTTTTGAACGCAAAGCCCAACACGGCCTTAGCGACGACGACGGTCCGTTCGCGGGCGTCCGCTTCGCGGAAAGACTGTTGGGATGGAAAACACAAACTTCAAGTGGATGCCATGGTGAGAGCCTGATGGAACACAAATCCAATACAGGCCTGTATTCTAGAAATTTACGATTTGTTGGTAGAAATGGGGTGGTAGTTGGTCATTGTAACAATACACCAACATGCAAAATGATGCATTGTACACGTCTATATGGGAATGGGAAGCGACCTTGAAATAAATCATACAATGCGTCACCTGCAGGTTCAAGTGACTCTGCACATGAAATGTTCGATGCGGCAAGCCAATTCAATCAGAAAAACATCTTCAGTCACCTCTATTTATTCGACTTACATGCCCAGATTTATATACTTACCGGACTAACGAATCTCAGTGTATGGATTCGGTTCTCCTGAAAACATACCCAAACCAACACTCCCTTGAATTAACACAGCACCAGTAGAATACCAAAAAGAGAAGTCTTCCTAACCGTATATAGTCCGTGTTGAACCGCCGAGTTGCAATCTTCTTCTTGGTCACGGTGTTGAACAAAGACTGAATGATCTTGCCTTGAACGTTGCGGACATTACATGATCTGACCATCCTATCACACCCAATGATAGATATCTTTTTCCTGAGGATCGAAAAACAATGGGATTTTCTGTGGTGGGTTTATCCCTGGAATTCTGAAACTCCCACAATCTATGCAGAAAGTCATGTTCGAGACAATAAGAGATTTGGAAGAACTAACAATTACTTGCTACAATTTCAATGGCATCAAATGGCCTCATTATGTGAAACACAGACTCAACCATTGGCTGTCCCTATCCATTGAAACATGAATAACTCAATCACATATCCATCAAATAGCCAAACATTCACAAATTCTGTTTGAAAATGCCAAACATCTCCTTGAAAGCTCGCACACAAAAAACGACGATTGTGACGCGTTTCATCTGTTTTCAGATTGCTGTCATGCCCATCCAATCCCTGATGGTCCAGGATACTGGTAAACGCCGTCTTCTGGTGATCATTCATATCCACTACTTGCTGCCAATAGGCTGCACACTCATCCAAACCAAACCTCGGTGTAGTACGAAAACGCCCCATCTGAAAAGTGACATGGGGCCCCTTGAGAATCCTTATAATTTGGGAAGATGAAATGTCCTTTTGGAAATTGTCCCCTTTTCAGGGGACATGTTGATTTTCGGAGGGGGGGAGAGTATAACATGATGGAAAAACAACCATTTGAAGATACAACTCCTATTGACAAATGGTGGTTTTCCAGCCTGCCATGTTAGTTTAGCTGGAAGGCAAAGGCAACGTCAAGGAGTCAAGGAGTTGCTCGTGTTTTTTCCAAGGCCACGAAGGCCACTCACTTCTCTTAGCCATCGGGTGTGTCATCTTTTTGGAGTACGTCGACTAAATGCACCCCTGAAATGTAACATACATTGACATTGATAACCATTTGATACCCTATATTTGCAGAGGAAATGAATGCCGTTTCTGATTCATCATTTGGTCCATAGCTTCAGTGAACACTTTCGAGTTTTTCAAGCCAGGTAAACCCTTTGTTGAAGATGATTCCCTTTAAGTCAACACTTCTTTTCAGTGGGCTGGGAATCATCTGAGGCTATGCCTTTAATCACCCAACTGACATGACCCATAAGCTACTCAGCTACTCCCGGGTGACGTCCGGTGACGACATGATGGGATCTACCGCCAAGAAGCTGCTGGCAAATGTAGACCAAGTTCAGAATATCCTGGCATAATAGGACACTTCTCAGTACTGGGGTTGCCAAGTTGCAAAAAATACATGGCAAAACTGAAACGTGCCCCGCGAGTTGCAAAGAGGGTTCAAATCAGCTACTTGGCAATATCAGATCTGAATTTGATCTGTTGCACTTTGGTTCTGGAGTATTCACTTGTCTTAGTCTGTTCTATTCGTGTCAAAATGCTCCAGCAAACACTATATAGTGGATCCAGTAGGACTTTAAGAATTCACAAGTGATCTATTCCACGCAGAACATCTACGCCATCAGTTCTGTATATTCAGTCGAAACATTATGTAGATCAACCACCAAACTACTCACAACACCTGGAAAACTGAAAACCAAAACATGGCTTTATTATGCTAGATTATTGTAAATCTATCTAAGCCTCTATTTTTCAAGAAGCAACTGACTCCAATTTGCCTAAGTCTAAGAATCCCTCTTCTACATGAACCGGCTCTGATTTTGCCACGTCACCTGACATGTTTGATTTCATGCCATGAGTTGCACCCGTCATTTTTGGGGGGGCCAGTTTTTTGAACACAACCAACACACAGCTGCTGAAGCATCACCCCTTGAAAAACCCGCAGCCTTCTGAAAGCACGATCCTCCGAAGCCAACCGAAGCATTTAGGAACCTGACGTGAGGCGTGAGGATTCCAGCTTTCCAACTGTATACAAAAGGTCTTTGAAGCATCACCAAAAAGGATGCGCAAAAACCGAAACCTGCAAATAGTGAAAAATACAGAATATCTATATCAAGTGGTACAGGATTGAACTGCCATCAATAAAATCCTGGTCACGGGCCACATTTAAAGTAAGAGATAGGTACGGTAGATGAAGATGGGATTTTGAAGCTTGCAGAATCCCTTGAATGAATTAACCGTTAAGCGGGCCCGAAGATTATATCCGTATAGGTTTACTCATGTTACAATATTTGAATGCATACATGGTATATCATGGTATCTTTAAATGCTATGCCAGCTCCCGGGGAGAATTACAGAAGCACTACTTAGTTCGTACTTCGTACAATCTGCACATTATGTCTTCATTGGATGTATGCTTGAGTACCAGTTCTAGATTGCCGTGTTTGAACGCGAAGCTAACAAAGAGTGCAAAACGGCGAATGCCGTTTTAATCGCATCATGAGTGTCCGTTGCATACTTACATAATTCCTTGCTTGATTTACCTTGCATTCCTGTCTCTTCGGCAAATCTCTAAACTGTTGTGTTCCTGGCTCAAACATGATCAAACCTATGACACCCCTAACTGGGATTTTCGATCGATTGAACTACCTTGAGCATCTGTTGCATTTGTTAACCCCAATGATTCAGTGTTCCTACGATTACGTCAAGAAATCTATTGAATAGACTTTCTGATCCGCCAAAGGCTTCGGATCAACGGAACAATTGGGGATGGGGGAATCGATGCCAAAGAAACTTTGGCCCAATGCGTGAATCTGTTCCAATTGCTCGCGCCACTTCCTTCACATCAGCTCCTGTTCTTTCACAGAGCCTGCCATGGAAAACTGCCAGTCTTGCGAAACACATCTCTGTATTTACTATGGTTGATGGTTGAAATCTAGCTTACCATGCAGTTTGATATGATATTCACAACATCAACTGAGTTAACTGGCGCATGACATTGTCCATCAACACTGCCATGGATGTATGATAGTGTTTTTGCGCAAATGCTACATCTGATGCCAATGTTGAAGCCTGAAGATTGTACAAATCTCAATCATTCCAGATTTCTCTCCCATGGTGGTGGGTTTGATTTTGATTTTTCTAAACGAATGTCTCTTCATGTCAGACAAAAGGAACTCAATCACCCTCCGTTTTTTAATGACACGCCTGGAAATGGAGTTGATACTGCTCACGCGTTGTGCCAACATGGCATTAGCCACTAACTTGGACAGTTCCGAACTCCTCAATGCTGGGTTGACTGGTGGACTGATTGACTGTTAGGTGAGTGAGGGTCGCGGATCCCGTTGGGCAAGGAGAATGACAAGTGGTCAAGAAGGAACAGGATACTGGGACCAGGTCACATACATCGCAGAGGCATAGCCACACTTTAATCCATCTACCTGTTTCAAATCTACCGAATCATGTGCTGGAAAATTCCAGCCCATGGCATACAATGGCTATACATGTAGATGGAAACCCCGTAGTTCCTCTTGGACAAAACAAACAATATAGCTGTGTATCATCGATTCCCATGTCCTGGCCTCTACTGATCTTTAGGACGTTCGCAGTTAATATATGTCCACCCCCTCGCTATTCTAAACCAAACAACCCAAGAATGTACAATAATACAATCAACCTAACACACCTTTCACCTGAAATATCACCAATTTCCATCCACCAAAACCATGTTCCAAACGTGTCATATCTTGGGGATGATATTTTTGTCTCTGCTTCCAAGGATCCATAGGTTGGTGGTCAAGATTCGCTCTCGTGGAACCCAATTGGCATAGACATCTGCTAAGACACCAATGGCGTCCTGTGGCAAACAGAAAGGAGAGGTAAAGGACAGCAATCGCCCTTAATACCGGATTGCAAGAACACAATATAAGAACAACAAAAACCATCATCATCATCATCATCATCATCATCATCATCACGAAAATCTGCTTCTTCTTATCATTCTGCTTCTTTTTCTCCTTCGTCTTCTAATTGATCTTCTTCTCCATCATCAATATCAATACTCCCATGACGAACCTAAATTCACCGGGCTGCACCGACCACCCCAAGTACCCAGGCTCCTGATCTTGTCCTCCGATAAGCACTCGATCGGGTGCGTCCAAGTCCTGCTAGCGTTCTCTGCGGGGTAAGCTATGGAACCATTGCTAAGAACCAGGCGGCTGTCTTGCCCAACCCATAGCAAGAACAATGGGGTTGGCTTGTCAATCAGGAACGATGTATATATTGTATAAATATATATATATACACACCTTATGTATCCTTATAATTGTACCTAAAAGAAAAGAAAGGGGTCAATTTTTGTTTGTCTAATTTGTTCTTTTCATACAAGGCTTAGATTTCTGTTTGCGCCTGCATGGCAGTGCCTTCTGCCAAGAACTCGGGGTTGGACAAAATCCAAAAGTGCCTCCGAGGGGACAAACGCGCCAGGAAGCTGGGATGGATACACATTGAGAAGGACATCTAGAGATGATGGAATCTGTCTTTTGGGAAACCTTGCAGCTTTGTTTCCTATCTCAAAAAATGGAAACATTATATGCGTTGCATATGCAACAGCATCGTGTGCACTGATCTTCCCATTGATTGGAATAACGGATCCCTGAATGCAAGCATCTGGTTTGGTTGCTGATCTTTGATTTCCTCAAGGTTTCGCCATTTCAGTCGTTTGCAAGTACATGGCAATTACTGCATTTCATATCATTGAACCCAAAGCCATACCCATCCCACCGCCCCCAACAGAATTGTGCCAACTGAGATGAACCAAGAAACTTCTTTCCACCTTTCGCTTCTTCATTGGAAGACAACACTCGTGCCAGCGCTTCGGCCGTTTTGATGGGAACAGTGGATTTCTCAATCACAATCCTTGGGGAGTTGCAGGTACTGAAGGGGTGACAAACAACAGACCCGTGGCAGCCATCTGGCAAAAAGGTGGTGCCGGATCATTACAGTTACTGCAAATTGAGCTATTCGCCACGGGTATATAGGACCTATGTCAACATCAAATTGGTGAAAAGGTAACAATGCTTCACAAGATCACCTAACAGAAAATACCCCAGAAGTTTATCATTCATGATTCATGTCTCCAAGAATTGCTGATCTGGCCGTCCAAGGTTATTGATTTGGCCAAGAATCTTGCTGCGATTGGCGTATTGCGAGATGGTGCGGCCCACACTTTCGATGAATCTCAAGTCTGCAGCACGTCCCTTACCAAGACCTGACGAGAGTCTGGTGCAGAGATTCGACATAAGGAATCTGCATCCTAGTGATGATTTTGCTATGTCAAGTCGCCAAGTCTTTGAGGCCCCTAACAACAAAATCTACAGGAATATTCATGATGTCTGCTGAACCTTTAAGGATAATGCGAAGTTTCAAACAACTTTGGAGGAAAATTTCAGACATCTTTAAAATTTCAAATGTACGTAAAACATGTGTGCTTCAATCTGTACTTGCATCATTTTATTTCTTGGGGGCCAACCTGAAACGACTTGTTCATTCAGGATTTCCCGTGTATCCAGGCACTTCACCCCCCCCTTTATCCGGTCAGTTTGTAGGCCCACAAACTGCTGAAGCTCTAAAAGCTGAGATGACTGGCTAGAAAATCCCCATGGTCAATAGACAATACGTCTTCATTCGTGGTGGATGTTCCAGCCAGTCATCTTAGTTTTCGGATGGCTATATGGATTTATACGGGTGTTTCCAAAAATAGGGGTACCCCCCAAATCATCAATTTTGATAGGGTTTTCCCTCATAAACCATCCATTTTGGGGTACCCCTATTTTTGGAAACACCCATATGGATACTCTGTATATATGGTACTAGTGTAAATAGTTGGCAATTTGAGTGTCGTCATCCTATCTTTGGGCAGAATCTGCGAGGGTAATCAAAATGGCAAAGATTGCTTCCAAAAAGTGTATCCCTTGTTTCACTAGTGTAATATGTAAACTTTAAGTGAAAACATCAATGATTTTTGGGCATGGCATTTTTTGAGAAACCAGTCTGGTTTGAATGATTCTTCAATCCTATCAGCAGTGAAGGTCGAAGGCTCATAGGATGTGGTTGGTGTTTAGAAGTTCCCGAGCTCACTCCTACGATTTTAGATACCCTAACAACAATGCTGAATATACATGAATATACAACATATCAAACAGAAAACTACAACATTCAAGAACTTACTGCAACAATCGCTATAAGAAACCTCATCCCTGCCACAATATCCCAAAAACCACGGCCTTGTGTTTTGGTGGGAGTGTTCACCGAAGCAAAAATGATATCCTCAGGGTTTGTGACTTCAAAGCATCAAACCTTTGATCAAGTTCTACCTTTACCATGCTTCACCTTCCTATAGAGAGCACTTATATTGTTTATCAAGTGAATTTAAATGAATTCTAGGTTGCCTTCAATAGCTCCCTAACAGAAACAGCCCTCATCCATGTGCTAAGTTGTTAAAGGTGTTCCATGCAAACTGCACCTCCCGTTTCCAAAGGATACTATTTTTCAGGTCCCAAAAAGGATCCAAAAAGATCAGCGACTTTGAATGGGTACGGGTATGTTGCACAAACATATTGTACAATGGTCATATCGCTAGGGGAATTGCCTATAAAATTCCAAAACTAAATTATGTTTACGGGGCTGTGTTATTTTGAGGAAATCCACTACTAAACTCCTTTTTGGGATGCGCTGTTAGCTGAGGTGCCTACAATTTACCCCCAATATAGTCAAATTGTGGTATAGGTAGGTATGATAATATGTCTGCCCTTGGAAAACAGACATGATATCGTATTTTGCCTGGTCACTGTTAAAGCACACTAGAGATCTATAGTCCTGATTGCGAGGATATTCCAACTGATGCGCGATGCGTATACGCATCTATTCATGCGGAAGAAACATTGGATGAAAAAACCTCTCGGCGCTTCTCTTACTGATGTTTCTGAAAGATTAAGACCAGGGAGAATGGACAAACAAACAAACAAACGAACAAACATGGTTCCATCAAACAATAAAATGTATCTACACTCTGACTTTCTATCCAGTTGGTGTGATACCGTCCCTACATCACATAAAAGATGTCAATTGCTTTGGCGTTTTGAAACTCGGTCCCACCTGCAAAACTCAATGTCAAGCCGCCGCTTCTTCAATCCCTTTCTTCACATCAGTGGAGAAAAAGAGATTCTTGCCGCGGCATGCCTTCGAAAAGGTCTCAGATTACTACGAGTAGATGGCCAGTCAGCTTATAAGTAAATTTATCTACCCCACCTTTCTGATGATCTTAACCATTGACATCATTGGACATCCATTAAAAATTCCAAATATCGCAACAGCGGAAGGGGTTCTGGCCTTGACTACTTCCGGAAGCCCAGGCTCATAGATGGGTAAGTCATCGCCTTTTGTTGGCCCGCTTGGAGAGCGAGAGCTTGGGGCCCCGTCGTTTTTTGAAGATGAAGGGTCTTTGAAAAAGGGGAGGATTCCCCATACTAAACTGCCGAACTTGGGGATAGGTTGGGTGAAGTCAGTATAATTTATTATTCAAATACTTGTTCAAATTCCAAGGATTTGACATATAGTGAGGTTTGATAGATTCTTGACAAAAAAGAACATAAAAAGGTATGTTCCATGTAAATCAATCATAGTCTCCGTCTTTAGGGAGGAGGTGGGGCCCTGTGGATATCGCACCTTGCCGCCTTGCCTCTGCTTGTTGTCCCAGATCTTGCCGAAGGAAGATAATCTCTACACTTACACCGGCATAATTTTTGGTAAAGGCACAAAACATGGGATTTCCACTGCCAGTTGTATGTGACTTGTGTACTATGTATCTATGTAGTAGTTTGATCAACTTGCCTTGTCTATATAGGCTTTCCTTGCAACAAAATTCCTGGGTACATATATCTAAGTGTGACGCGATCGTTTCTGGAGTTGGTCACCCCCAACCATCTACTGCTTGTAATTGCAAATGCAAAAACACTGAAATCATGTTTTGAGAGGATACCCGAAATTCGGGAAACCACCACGGCGGTCATGTGACACTACATGCCAAAGAGTATGAGCCATCAAAAAATGTCAGGCTTCACTGATGTTTGCTTCAATAGATTGAATTTTTTGGCGAAGGTTGGTGGGCTTTCTATGTTTTTAAGCATATTCCCTACAGATACCGTATTCATTTCCATAGCAGTTTCCTAGGCTTAGGAGCCCTCCAGACATTACCATCAACCACTACCCCCAGCCGACCAGGCTGATAGATGGAGCCGATGCTTTGCTCATGACTTGGCCATGTCACTGTTCCAACGTTTTATGCGATCTTCGTTCATGTCCACGATTACCACCTTGCAAGGTTGGTTTTTTTTGGGTTTGGAAGGGATAGGTTTGGATGAAGTGTTTTTTTTCAACATCCAAAAAGTTCATCAAGAATATGTAAAATGCACTGATCAAATCTGATGAATGGTTTTGGGGTCACATCCTTTCCCGAAACTCTGCAGGAATGTGTCTGCTGATTTTTGCAGTACCTGCAGACCCACAGATCTCCCAAGGGTTGGAATTGTCATCCCATATTGCCATCCACAGACAAGCACACAGTCTGCAACAATTCATGGACTGTAATAAAGATTCAGTGATGCTGTGATACTGATGAGAAAACCTGTATATCGTTTTAATGATCAAAACATATATGAATAATATGGACTGGATGTGGTGCATATGTTCACGAACATACTTAGTTCAGTTTGCTAGAGTACACCATAGTGTTCCCAAAATCCCCAATATAAATCATGCAATATGGAATATGTACTTCTATACGCAGTATCTATATAGACAATAGATAGATACAACTGCATTTTGCCTATCCAGTATCATATTCGTGTACATAAATACATATACACAAATACACACACATACATCTTATTATTAAAAAATGTTTATATAATAATATAAATAAATATATATATATATAAATAAATATAACATTACGATAACATATATTATATATATACATATATCATACATGTTTTTTCAATCTGCTTGTAAATCATCGCACCTGCAGCTGTGGGCATTTCAACGCAATGGTCGCCATGGTTGGTCCTCCCACATAGCCGGCACCGATACAGCAAATCCTGGGTGGCGTGTATACCATGGGGAAGAGGGTAAGCCTGGAGTATGCTACCTCACGGTGAAGATCTTGAATGATGATGATTTCGAAACCAAGATAGATTGGAACTTGTCAACTGGACACAGACTGGGTCCCAACTAACTGATCCATGTGAGATACGAGCATGATCGTGTATTGATTGTTGTGTCCGGGGATGACAAAAAGAATCGTGACCAACAAATTGCTTGAAATGGTAATGAGTATATATTCATTACAGGCATTTACCAACCTGCGATGTCTTTCAGGGTACAATCACTTCCTGCATAAGTAGTCCCCTTCACTTCCTTTGCGATTTGACAGTGGTCAACCAAACACGTTGAGAAAAGGCAGAGGTTGTGTGTGTGGATGTCGGTTCGGACTCACTTTCATTGAACGGAGAGTGGCTAGTCTAAGACAACGTTTCTAATCACATCAACAGCATGGATGATGCGGATACAGTAGTATTTATTGGAGCCACCCAGTCAAGAATAAAATGGGATAGAAACGCAAAGTGCTTATGCCGCTTATGCATGCTTATGCAACATCGAAGAGGAAAACAAGGGTTGCCCTCACGCACCACCGTTCTAGTTTCCTATTCTGTCATGTCGACTTGGAATATGTCCAAAAGAGAGTGCATTTCTTGTCCGTGCCATAGGTGCAGCAGCTTGATTTTGCGGATATCTTTCATTGTTTTTGTACCTCAAGATTGCTCCAAAATAATTCATCATGCTTCCAATTGCAAATATCCCAAAGCAAAGGTACGATAACGTACGCATGACTCGCAACAAAGGTATGGACAGATTCAACGTTCAAAAAGAATATAATATATGTGAAAACTAGCCTGCCCCTCCACCATCAAATTCTCCTAGGATACGAGTTCTCATCATTTTCGGAAAATGATTCTGCACACAACGATACCCCCCCAAATGATTTCACAAAGGGATATATCAAATGTACATCATATTTAGATTCAATTTGGAGGTCACAGTAGTAGAGGCAGCTTTTCTCTCCTGGTGTGCAAGTAACCTCGGTAGTGGTGATAGACTTTGAGCTTAAACCCAAAATAAACGATCTCATTCTCCTTTGATACGCCAGCGGCAAACTGAAAGCATCGAATAATCCTACTGAAATCTGTTAATGTATAATGCCAGATCATGTTACTGCTGTCAAAAGTCTTGTTTAGTCGGACGCCTAGCTTTGCGTGTTCGCCCGCCATGGCAGCCGGCCACAAATTTGCGTGGCCAAAGTCACGCCGCCGGCTTGAACCAATCTGTGAAGTCCTCCAGAAGACAAAGGGGGTTGACAAGGAATCCAAAGTGAAAAAGGTACAGGTAAGCAACCATCATTCACAATCCCTTCATGTGTAGCTTCCATTCAAAATTACTAGGTTGTTTCTTTTCAGGAACTTTGGAATCCCAAAATCACACCCTTTTTCCGGATGTTTTCTGATACTGATATTTCCCAATGGTTCAAAAAACCGTAAAGACCCTATGTAGTTCCAATAGTTGAATCCTTAAAAGATCTGGATTTTGCGACCCAGACTCTAGTCGGTTGGAAAAAGTACAACAAGCATTTCCAAATGGTTGGATTTAACACGAGTTTTTCATGGTAGCATTTGGAACAAAATCCATCAAAATCAACAAGAACATGTTTAAGTCAATTTTTGGGGAACAGATTCTCCTAACGGTCTCCCTTTCAAAATTTCGTGTGGTACTTGTTTTCTTCCCCGTTCTGGAACCGCGCGAAAGCTGGAAATGTTGGTTTGATTTTTTGTCGCTTCTGAAAAGTCTGAGGTTGGCAACTGATTCCAGTGAACCAACAGTGGTTCCAATCCTCGAGTCTTGACCCCATGAAAGGTAGATGGGATGTAGGTAGATATGTGTAGATTTAAAAAATAATTGTGTCAGAAATGAGTGACTCGAACATAGCAATTGCGGAATAAATGACATGTTCAGGGTCATAATTGAAATTAAATCAACTTCTTCCTTTCTGGAATCGTTTGACTGAAGGGTTGGAACACAAATGTCCTGCGAGTGGAAGTGAACTGCCCCACATCGGTCACAGGTGGCATCGACCGTCTTGATGGACAGTTCTTTGGGAAATCCCGTTTGCTTTGACCGAATCACGCTCCATGCATACAGAAACGCGTCTTTCTTGATTTCATATTTGTTGTTGTTCCGTTGTTCCATGGGTATATTCCCTATGAATCACGACAATACCCGCACTTTGGGTCAGGAAAGCTCAGTTCTAATCCTACTCCTATTTCAACAGCACAGACCATTGGTTTCCGCGATCTTTTGGCTTGCTCCCAATGAAAAATCAACACGTTTGATTTCTATCTTCCCGGCTTTTTCTGCTTGCCACTGTGGGAGCATGAGTTGCTAATTTGCATTTAACTCTTTTGCAACATGTGAAAATTCAAATCAAAGTACCCTGCTTAGGTCAACACTATGTACCCTGAAACCACATCTCAAGAGAAGTGAACATCAAACGTATCCAAGTATAAATATCTGAAGATCATCATTTCATCCAACATGTCACCCATACTGATTTTGATCAAAAAAATGCCACCGTTCCCCCCGCAGCTCCGCGGCGAAAAAAGCGGAGCCACGAATTTCCGGTCTTGTTTCTCAACGGCTCTCATTCTTTCTCCAGCTGACCAAACCTCAGTTTTTCAGATCACCCAACAAGGTGTTGCTGGTTACATCATTGTGATTTCATCATTAAAAAAACAGTTTTTTTTGAAAAAAAACTCCTGAGATCCGAAACCCCCCCGAGTTTTTCTGGAGGCATTTCTTCAAGAATCTCCGAATAAGTCCCCAAGTCTCACCAAACAACCACCGACCCGTTGAACTTGGGTTAGCTTAAACAGCATCATCATTCCAAGTGGAACCAAACAGGTTGATGTAAACCAAATCGCTGACATGACTTTGATGTTTTATGTTTCATGAAATATGATGACACCCATAAAATCAAAGAAAACACACACATCTGAAAGATGAACATGCTAAAGAATATATACATAAGAAATATACACTAGTGAGTAAACAAATAAACAGGCAATATGTAGTTCCTGTTTAATTGGAACAAGCACTTTCCTTATCATATCCCTCACCATCCAAACGAACCCGAGACTGTTTCCCATCCAAGCAAAAAACGTGACTGCTTGCGCATCAACCGCTTCCAGTTGAGAGGAGCGCACAACATAGGTCGAAGTGCCTTCCCTCGGAGACTTCAGCAAATGTGACTCCCTAGGCTATGGAACAAAAACTGGAATGCTCTTTCGATCCAGGTACTTGTAGAAAAAAAATAGTGAGTACACTTTTTAAGCAAACTTCGGGATGCATATCAACCTCACTTCATTTCATGTTGTTCTTTTGTTGTGTCACCTTCTCCTAGTGAGATCCAACTATGATCTCCCGTTGTTCGTCAGAGGCGCTCCACAACGATACGATAGGGACAATAGAGATGACGACAGCCGCGACCGCACCAAAAGCTGCAGCAACCCGCCAAACACGCAACAGCTGGGGCCTTAAGATTGACAACACATGTTCCAGGTATTTTTGGATTGTCAAGGGAAACAAACGAGGGAAGTCATGGTCATCTATACGTATGCATGTATCTAAAATCCAAACTAAACCTTGCTGTAACACAGCACGTTCAAGAGGTTAAACTGTTAAACTATGTTCGAGAGGTTTGCAAAATCATGCAAAATCAGTATTTACATGCGTCGTAGATGGTCGGACCCGGCTTCTAATGATCTACGGATATGATCCTAACCAGTCTTGACCAGAGAGGGATCATAGCAAAGTACCTTTGTACGGAATCTCCAAGCATCTTTTTGTGTGCTTGTAGGGGTGATCTCGGGATTAGCTAGCGATTGGTGGTATGTACTATGTACTTGAACTTGGTTTATACACACTAAAGATATACACTTCAAATTTCTTATGACTTTACTAACCATGGTAACTTCAGTAGGGATATCCAACTTTGCCCCTTTCCCAGCTGGCAAATTGGAAATCACCTCCCCCCTACCAACTTGACTACTCCTCTTGCTCCGTACGAGTATGTAGAAATACTGCTTCAAACAGAAACTGCTACAGCTGTTGTCCAAGCAACTGCAACAACAACCAACATATAAGATTGGTACTAGCTTTGGAGAGAATCAACAAAGGCAAACATGTAAGTCCCCAGCGTGACAATGAACTTAGGGCAAAGATTTGGGGTTGTTTCCGTGTCCTAAAACAAACATTTCAAGGAACAAGAGTCTTTCAATGCAACTTCCACAGATTCAGTCAACTAAAATCATTTGAGAAGATCGATCCTTCACTTTTGTCCAACAAGTCTCAAGAAATCACAGACACCCAGAAAATCCGATGTAAACGTTTGATTGTAGCAGGAAAGCTCTAGTGCCCCCAATATGAGCCCCTACAGTATATACAGCTGCTACATTGACTTTATAGACCTCCAAAGAGTGGCCCTCTCAACAAGGGTCTTTCAAAACAACTGGATCCAAAATACTCATTTCACAGTGCTGTTTAAAAATCGATGTTCCCACAAAAATCTGCAGTGTTTTCCATGATATTGGAAAACCATTTCTGTTTTGTCAGTCACTTGCTATGCGACTGTTAGACATCCTCCCCTGAGGTCTCTCCCTTCACTTGCCCTTCCCAGGATTCCATTTTAAGCCCAGCAACCAATGGTGAGCCTCCAGTCACTTCCAGGCGAAGATGATCAATGCCTCTGGGAGGATCCACCTGAAAACAAGGGAAAAGATGGGAAAACAAACGACATGGATACACTCACTAAACAAAGAACATGCGTTGATTCATTGTTTTTGTTTGATTGATTGTTGGTTTCTGAATGGGTTTTGAGGCATCCACTGTCGTGATTTAGACTGTCCTCTGTCCATTGCTTCAAGTTTCACGATGTATCATCAGGAAGGGATGAAATATGATTGCAATCATCAAGCTCTGAAACCAATCGATACCTCATAGGTTGAAATGATGGATTCAGCCTAGTCTCATATTGCTTCATGATCACTAAACTCAAATAGCAAAATCTCACTATTAGAACCCAGAACATGATAAACTATATATGTACAGTATGCAGGGGGAAAAACAACATGGTAGGATACAACAAATGTTTTCCTTATGGATCCACATATCTAAGTAGTACTGCCATCATGCCAAGCAACAACTGCAATGGTGCGCCAGGTTGAGAGGAAATCTTCCCTGACCCAACTGCGACGACAATGTTGAAAAGGCGTGACGGCGTCAATCCCCGAAAAACATCACAAAAGCAAATGTCTGGAAATATAGGATCTCTAATAAATATTCAGTAGTTTCCTTTTTTTGTTTTTTCATGACTTTTCGACTGCATGTCAATGACTTTTCGAGGATTGGGGTCCCCTGCACCCATCCTAAACTACATCTTTTCATCTGCTGATCCTTCAAACAAAGGGCAAGACTTCTTGAAAAGATGTGACCAGCCCCAACGGGTAACTTTCCGAGCTCCCATGGTTCAACTGCAACCAAAGAGCCACGACATCCACAAGATGCTGTCATCCTCGTTATCGAATTCCACCGTTTGGCTGGCCTCGTTTGAAGTGACACAAGTCCATCCATGGGCCCTGGGGTGCCATATATCACATGGTAGTGCCCGGATCAGTGTCACTTCAAATACTTCACGAAAGGCACACGAGTCATTGACAACATACTGTACCTAAGAGCATCATGGTTTCCTCTATTGGAATCCTTCATGGCCCAACAGCACAGAACCCAATGAGAATGTTGATGTCCAGCCTACTGTACTACGAATGCGCAAGTCAGTGATGCCAAGGCCCAAGTGTTAATATCATTTCATATCATTTCATCAGAGGTTACCACGATCATATACCTATATGATTTCAATCTGAGAAGAGAGGTTTTTAAAGTGATGTACCATGATGTACCATGATTTACCTATGTGATTACCACTGATTTCATTACCTATGTTGTACCACTGATTTGGGTTTCCATGTGGCGATCAATCTCAGCTCCGAGGACTTGAGCGAAAGATCTTTCCTCGGTGGCCAATTGGGTGTCGTTTTAGGCTGCCCGGCTGATGTTGATGTTGATGGTTGGTGAATGATGATATTGATGGTGATGTTGATAACGGTGGTAGTGGTGATGATTATGATGATGATATTGATAGTGATGTTGAATAACGGTGGTGAATGATGGTGATGATGGTGAATTATGATGATCGCTATGCTGATATGATACAAACAGCGCGTTTGATGCTGATAGGGCTACATGATGAAAGCCTAACTAAGAAGGTTCCCGTCTCTGAAGATGTTTCAGCCAGCAACCTGCAGGCTGAAACCAATCATAAACCATAAATTACACTGATATGCAAATATGCTTTCTTTTGGATTTGCAAGTTATGCAAACTCATCTCAAAAGACTTCCAAATGGTGGCGCAACCACCAACCACCAACCAGTAGCGGCACCACCACCAGAAGCCAAGAGGCATACTTCAGGGAGCTTTAACCATCATGTTACCATGTTCCATCAATGCAACCCCTCTAACTCTGTAGAGGTTGGGGGTGTTTGGAATGCCCTCAGCTCCCTCCAGTGGGAGCTTACCCTCCGGTACCAATGGCGATATCCGGTTCTCAAAGCGGGTCAACAAGCGTTAGCGTCCAACATGGCGATATCGCAAACATAACCAGATACCAGAAATATCCAGAAATGTTATTTTCATATCCAATCATTTTTAGGACATCTATTGGGGAGCAAAATGAACAGCTTAAAAGAAAAATCAGATCATATTGGCAACCTTAGGGAAGATTCGGGGAATCGCCACCCCCCCGGTCGAATCAAAATGCTCCAAGTCACCCTTGGCTTGGCCAAATGTTGCGCATCTGTACTGCTCGAAGCCATTCACCACCACCCAGTTTGATACCATCCTGAACCTATCCAACGATGGCTAAGGCTAAGGCTAAGGGTTGGTGGTGGGAATGTGCAACTGATTGTTATGAAAATCTGGAATCTTGCTTTCTTGGTATAGAAATTCATCGAAAACCCTGGCTTGTTGCTTTAGGTGTTGCTTTGAAACCTTGGGACCTCCCTAATGCATTCAATGGTTTCAAGAATCAAATGCACTGATCGTGCAATCCTAGTGCAAGATGTCCATGAATTCTGGGATACGGGACATACGGGATACGGCTTTGTTTGGTCACTTTGCAAGGAAGTGAAGCAAGTAGCGGGTGGTAAGTAGGGAAAGTTGTCATTGGTTTCGAAGTTGCGCTGATAGTCACCAGGGGAACACTCTCTACAAAATATCGCGTCTCAACACCCAATAAGCGATGCATCGTAAATTAACCACAAGCAGTCAAGGCAAGCGAAAACAGATAGCAAGCGCAAGGAAGGCAATGCAGAACTTGTTTTCTTGTTTACAGTGTTTGAAATGAAAGATGTGTAATGTGATCAAATCAAGGAGGAGCCCAACCTTCCGCACATCCAGAATGCTGTAGGCATGTTTGGGATGCAGTCCACTGGATTGACTTGCGCCAGCTGCACACAGCACGCTCTCCAGCAAGCCTTAAGCAGCTTGTGGCTGGTCAACCGACCCCCCATGACATACCCACCCCAGAAATAAGTTTGGAGGTTGTTAACCATTGCTTTCCCTTAATAAGGCCTTATTAAGCCCTTATTTCTTGGGGGGGTACGTTAGGGTAAGGTAGGTTGACTAGTTATGAAGGGTTCTTCAAATTTTGGTATCGTACCAGTATCACTAGTAATTATCACTCAAATGCTTGCTGGAAACGCTGATCTTCGCTGTCAAAAATAGAGGCCTCCGGCAGCTTCTGTCAACAGTAGCAGGTTTCTATAAAGACAGTAAAGTAATTGCAGTGAAGCCCGGGACGAACTTTTCTGGACATGCGTATATCCATACGTACATCTAGGATCATCATTGATGCGACAAGAACCAATGTGGCATGCTTGACATTCTATGTGTAGAAGACAACCCGACAAGAAGCGGATGAATGTAAACAAACTTCGAACCCTGATTTATGACAGGTAGGTCGAACCTAAGTTTCATTTTGTGTTGCAATCCTATTACTCTTATCCGTCTTGTAAAAAGAGGCGTTTACATACTTCAGAAAACTGCTGATGTTTTGGTCAATTGGCAAACATGAAGCATCATGCACCCCAAACTTGGATCTATAATGGCCGTGGCGTTGTGGCCTTGGGACCCAAGGCCAAATCTATGGTGAATCTGGATAGCCAAAGATACAGTACTTCCGAAGAACTTCAAAGAAAACTTCTGGTGATAGCTCAACTCCTGCATGGCCATGGGAAAACTTGGAAAGCTGGTGAAAATGATGGATTCGATCAACCCTGAAAAAAATAAGTGAGGCAAAGTATTGAACTATGACATCCAATATTTTCAATGGTGAATATAAAGGCAAAACATGGCGGCATGGACATGTGACATGTTCTTAAAGTGAGGTATAGAACCATTCCAAGACATATTTCAAGTGCGATGGTGCTATAGAATTTGGCTTACAAGAATGCCAAAACATAGACTCACAAGTTGAGATGATTTTAAGAAAACTGCCAGAGATCTAGAGGATACCTACCTAAATGAAGTGGATGGTTGTTTGAATATAAATGCCTGCATTGTATACATATTAGATATATGTACACAGGATATCTTGAAAGATCTGGGCGGGTATCCCACACAAAGCCTCAGCACGTGGAAGGTTAGATAATTCTCAAAAAATCAGAAGAACATAAATATCCTTCTTCAGATTGATTGCTGGCAAAGCCAGTTCTTTCCCAGGTAGACTATCTGAACCTTTATGAATCTTGTGATTGCACCAATCAATCACCATCTTGCCACATCACGACCTCCCGTCTGCAACTAAACACCCTGCAAATATGTGTTCACATGGTTGGTTGTCCCTGTGATGCAAATACACGCCTCACATTGAACATCCCTACACAGTAGAACTGAAAGTACCAACTCATTCAAACTTGAGGAGTTTTCCAATCGCAAATCACCCAACAAAAATCTCGGCCTGTGTCAAATAGCGACACGCTTCGTTGACCATGTTCATCGACATCGTCCTTTCCATCATCCACGGTGTGAGGTACATCCCAAGTCAGAAATGCTACCAAAGTCCCAAGGAACTGTGATCAAAAACTGTGAAAATTTACATCAGTTTTGCAGCCTGCTGGCTATCAAATATTTGTTGCAACAATGGCTGTGTCCGTTCCCTTTGCTAAAACTGAAAAGCCAACATATGCAGCTATACCTCTGTGAAAAACTTTGCAACACATGTTTCTTCACAAAATTCCGCCATTCCACAGACAGACAACCACAATGACTATAACAAGTTGTGAAGGGTAAATTTAAAAGCGGTTGGTTTTTTCAGTGAGAAGTGTTGCCGCTCGTCACCTTGGTAGAAACTAAGATGACCCTGAACATAGGCCATCCCACAAAGGAGAATTTTGTTAGTTTCAGGGAGCGCAAAAAAAATCCCCCAAACCCTCACTACCAGAGGTCCTCTAACTCCTTTCTCGTCCACATGCCATTTTCAGTGCGGACGAAGATCCTGGTGTGGCCAGCAAGATATGTTCAAAAACAGATCCCATGGCAACGTCAAACAGAATAGTGGCATCAATCCTTTTTTCAGGGAACAACTGTTGAATTCCCAGGAATCTTCTTAGGAACATCTCACAAATCTCTGCAGAAAGCATGTCTTTATACCAGACCTCATGAATACCCCACAATACCGAAACCATGAGATACCATCAATCAAATACCATATTATCATTATCATATATCAAATATCCATAAACCATCACCCTCATCACCATCACCACCCACTCTACCATTGGCCAAACGGCTGCTCCTGGGTTGATCGCCAGTCATTTGACCTAAAGCCCAGGCAGTCGAGCCTTCTTTGAGGCGATGATAACCACCTAAAACTTTGGCAAAAGCCTGGCGGTCACGAGGACGGCACGGTTGTCCGGTCCGGGTCAGCCGGTTGGAGCATGGGATTTTTTGGTGGAGATGTGGAAATCACCACAAGTTCCTGTAGTTTGGAATGGGTCCACACCATGATATATGTCAAAAAATGCCGTTTCATGGAAGTTTGCTGGGTTCGAACTACCGCTGAAGGGGATCATTACCAACCCAACACAGTGCATGGTTTAGATAAATCTACAAAATACCTTTCCAAATATGGATACATTTAGAGGTGTTAGAAAAGAAAACGTACGTAATAAACACAATACAGAACTTGTCCTGTTCATGCACCATCGGAATTGTTGGACACTCCTAGATTTTCTTTGATTTGCCTTGTATCTAGATACTGCAACTGGCTAAGTATGAATGACACACCAATCCAAATTTCTGGTGTGAACAACGTGTGCTGCTTTGCTTTATCTTCGGAATTCGCAACAATATCAATCTTGGCAAGAATTAATGGGAATATTTCACCAACCTGGAAAATACTGTTGTCACAAGGACACCTTCTTGTATCAACTTTATAGGCTCCAGTATCAACTTTATAGACTCCAGTATCAACTTTATAGACTCCAGTTGCGGTTGATATGACTAAATTCTTCCATCCCAACAGCCTTCTCGATGAGGAGGAGGAACAGGTGGTTCTCCTGCATGGGACCATGGCTGAGATATGTGTTTTTTACCAACCTGCACTTGAAAAATTGTTATTCCCCTAATCGAAAAGTAGCCAAGACCATCAAGAGTTCAGTGATAATTTTGTTAGTTTCAGGGAGGGTAGTCTTCTGATTAAGCAATTAGTTGTTGATCTTCATTCATGAAATTTGAGGCACACACTATGACTCAGCAGACTATGCCATCGTGGCTATCAAAACACTGAAAAACTTCACATTGACAAGTCCAAACAAGATAGACTCATTCACTACTTCGTCCCTAAGAAGATACTATACAGTATAAATATGTCTCATATTTCCCAAAGAAATCAATGAAACGTGTCTTTCATGCCTCATCTGCCAAGTTCATTGGAAGGTTTGGGAAGGTAATCCACCGATGCTGAAAAACCATTGAGCAGATACTGAACTGGCAACATCTGACAACCAAAACGACTCACGATGGAAACGACTCACGAGTGGACTTGGAAGCATTAGGATCCCAAGCTAGGGATGCAAACATCGATATTGAAGGTTGCATTTAACATCTTGTTATGTGTTATCAACAAGATTCTCATTGCAAAAACCTATCCTGTTTCATTGGCATAAACAATTCATCTCAGGTCAATTAAGTTGTAGTTTCAAACCCTTCACCCATTTTTTGGGGGAAAAGTTAGATTCTCCAAACCCAAACCACCACCGAGACACAAAAATCCCCACGCCTGGCTCTTCAAAAAGCTGGGTTCGAAGCGTTTCTCGTCATCATAAGCCATACGATTGCATGGCACGCGATCCTTACCGGATGGAGAGGCTGGGAATTTGAAGGAAAAAAATACGGATGTGATACTATAGTGTTGATCCAAGGATTTTGTATCATCGAGATGATATAGTCGGTAGTTTCAACCCATTTCAAACATATCAGTCAAATTAGATCATTTCCCAAAGCAGGGATGAACATTTTAAAAAAATTGTGTAACCACCACCTAGATATATACATGTTATATCATGTTACATGATTATATTATATACATATTCATATTTAAGTCATATTGAAAAACAGTTGCTATTGCAAACGAAAACTAGACAATCAGTTGAAATCCCACACTGAAGAACAAATGTAGTAGACTCACTTCTACGGTAGACATTTTGCATGTTTGAGTTGTGAACATGTTCCAGATATGCATTCTGAATCACCCTTCGATGGATCTTCCTCCCAATTGCTGTGACCCATCGCAGCCCAGTTGCATCAATGATGATCCTGGGACGCAGCATCGACAAAAGTGGAGTAACATTCAATTTCAACTAAAATAGGCACCTTGTGGCACCCTTACCTAACAGGAAGTTGATTCCAAAATGATGGAAAAAACCAGCAAACAAAAACAAATCTACCGAGACAATTCGGAAACGGGGCTTTGAATAATAGGTGGAAGACCAAGACCTTAAAAACCGTATAGAATTTGAAACACAAAGATTCAAACACCATCATGAATCATGAATCATGAAGATGTCCCAAAAAAAGAGCTTCACTCGGTTCACTTGGTTCACCTTTTTGTGGTTCCACCGTCTCACAAGTGGTCTCGGTCCTCTGCCATTGTCGGGTGCCATCAAAAAGCTTCAAGACGTACTTGCCTGGCTCAAATAAAATCCAGGATGTTTCAGCCGATTCATACCCAACAAAAAAAAATCCCAAAAGTGCATGGAAACAGTCAATGAGGTGCGTTGGTGGTTCCAGCCAAAAACAGCCAACTTAATGGGAAATTCTGATTAGAAGACCATGAAAGAACCAGCAAACTAATCATTGACAGAAGATGCAGCAAAAGCTCCGTGCCTCTAGCGTTTCGTTCCTGCGTCTCAAAAATATGATGCAAAGCCCTGCCAGGGTTGCCATTTCAATGACGTCCGAAAGCTGGGGACATTGTGTTTAACACAATGGAAACAATACACACCAGTCAGCAAAAGGGAAACCATCTTCGGAATATGATATCAAAAGCACATCTGGTGCTCCACCAAAAGCATCCTACCAGTACTTTCTGATTTACATGCGTATAGGTATATTAATCCTCTCGCAACGAAACTAATGAAGAACAGCGGCTTCCCTATAGAGGACCGGCCGGTGACGGACTAAGAAGTTCGCCTCTTCTGACGTGTGCCATTCCAAAATTAATGGCATCTTTCCAACCCCCATTTTCCAGGGAGTTCAATGTTGAACTATTCAGGTGAACTGGATACTCTCGCCCTAAAGAGTCGATAGTCTGATAGACGAAATGGAAACCTGACTCCCGTCTCTCTTCTACTTTGTGGCAAAATTCTTTTACAAGGACCATCTGCAATCTCAGATACTTTGTCAATGTTGTCAATGTGGTCCATCTAAAATGCATCCGAAAAATCCCGAAACATATCATGTCCAATTCACAGATCCATATAGAATTGATGCACATGTTGCACCCTATCCTTGCCTCCCATCTACACCACAATTCCCTACCTCCGTTCCGCTACACAAGCGATGGCTGAGAGTAGCCATGTTTCACCAGTGGCACCTCTGTCAAAAGCTACCGAGGTGGCTTAGAACCAGTGGGGAAACCTGCAAAACCTTTTACTGGTTGAGGGATCTATAACCCTAAGGATCATTGGACCCTCAAAACTCGCTATTTTGAGTACCCTACCCCTGCTATGCAGGTTCAAACCCTTCCATTGGAGGGTCCAAGATCCTTAGGGAAGGCAAAAAAATACCGCACCAGTCAGCAGTCGTCACATTCCGTGTGGGATGGAATGGGATGGGCCAACCACCATTGATTTAGCTCTCAAAGGTGCCTACATGTTAACTGGGTTACTTCCTCAAGCAGGGTGGTAACCTGCTAGTGCCGCTCAGATTTTTCGGATGGAAAGTTGGCTTAGTTGAGCTATAAAACCGATGTGCAGTGATGTAATCTGGACCCGGTCTCTTGAACGGTTCCGAATTCTAAGAATACTTAAGACTACCAAGTATCAACAGAACCGAATCATTCTGTCTGATCAAAAAATACCGCATGATTTTTAGCTCAATGGCCATGGCCCAAATATGCCGAGCCTAAGAAAACCCTGTTTTGGGGAGTACACCTTGCGGCCACCCGAAAAAAAAAAGGATGGCAAAAGGGTCTTGAGCACTGAATTGGTTAGATTTTCCAATCAACTGAAGGAGGAATTCGGCACTCAACTCCTCCAAGCGCCACCAAGCCTTGACATAGGCGTTGGATGTCTATAGACTCGTCTAAAAGTTGAAGGCTCCTTAGTTCTATGGAGATCTCGAGTTCGGTTCACAGCTCGCAGGATACTACTTGTATATGTGCATGGATTTTTTTGATCAGCCCCCACCTGATGAGTGAACATTAACTAAAGCCTGTTCAAACAAAGCCATGGAAGGGCTGAAAATCAAAACCCTTGCTGTGGAAAAGACATCACGGAACAACTCATTGACTGCACCAAATCTGATTTTTCAGACCTCCATGTTTCAATTTGGGAGCCGGGAAATTTCAAGTAAGACGACTGGTGTTGTAAAAAAATACACATCACGACAGAATCTGCCAAGAGCTCCTATTGGCTTCATCAAACTGAGGATGAGGAGGAGGTAGGATGAGGAGGAGGTGAAATTTTGACTCATGAAGAGAGCACATACCAAAACCCAAGGAATTGTTGGCAGCAAAGAGTAGTGATACATGATGTTGATGACAACGATGATGATGACGATGACGATGACGATGACGATGACGATGATGTTCATGATGATGATGATGATGTTCATGATGATGATGATGATGATGTTCATGATGATGATGATGTTCATGATGATGATGATGATGATGATGATGATGATGATGATGATGATGATGATGATGATGACTATTGACTGATTGACTGAGTGACTGATTCACTCATTGACTGATTGCTTGATTGACTGATTGACTGGTGATTGATTGTGAAATAAAGGTGAATGTTTCACGGAAAATAATGAAAATCCCATGCCATAACATATCTCCCATGTCTTCGCTTCACAAATCTTGCTGCAAGGTGGCGGTGCAAAAAGTGTGTCGGAAATGTTCATTGGGCAAAAGCACGTCGATCAAGAGGATAAGACTAATCAATCGAAACACACCAAAACTCATGTCTAAATACGGTGTCTGTCTGTCTGTCTGTCTGGTCTGTCTGCATGCATGCATGCAGTATACAAACAAAAGGAATGATACACACATACATATAGCACATGATAGAGAGAGAGAGAAAGAGAGAGATCAAATATTTACTTGACTACATCTGTTTGTCATCACACTTCACATCAACCGCGATTGGAATCTCATTTTTTCCACCCGTTCTGTCAAAGGTACTTTGTCCTTGCATACTTCGTGGCACGCAACCACACAACATCCTCCAAGCAGCACTCCAATCATCCAGTTCAAGGTCACTAGGGGTGTGATCCATTAGAATCTAATTTAAAGGTCGCACATGGCACATGCCGGGCAAAAGCATGGCCATCCAAGTGTACAATATTTACAGTACAGGAACTTAATGTGAAGTATATGTATACCTGTATATGCATAAACGATACCTTGGCAAAAGTGAAAAATATACGACTTGCGTAGGAAATGTGTATGCGTGATTTGTATATTCATATATGTACATCACAGAGAGATACTACATGGTACGCACTCAACATTTGCACTCATACATGTACATTGCTGAAGAAAGTCAGTGTTCAAGTTTTTGATACCATGTTCACAAAAAAACAAAGCTACCCTATACATCCATATATATCATACGAACGTCTCCTGCACATCACTTCCCATTTCCTACCACGTCCTCAGCACCAACGGAGGCGGCGTTGGCCGGAAATTTGGCATCTTTGAAGAAGGTCGATGACCTTCACACCGGTCAGGAAAGGTGGAAAAATCAGGTTTCCTCCCAAACACCATGGGGTTTTAATAGAAAGGATCAGGGCGGCAAACTCAAGGCAACAGCCGCCTAACAGAGGTCAAGTCTCCTATAGTTCACCAGTGCTTCGACCTACAGAAAGTTCTGTACCTTAATGATTTAAGATACATTACCCCAAGCCTCTGAAATCTGTTCAGAGGTCGCAATACACGAACTATATTATAACGAAGCGGTATGTATCTATAAACATATCATGATCGCTATCTAATGGCACCTTAAACAATGACTTACCCCATCCCATCTTCCACCGAAGGACCCGTTGCGAGCAGCATAAAGTCCTCAGCGCAAATGAATTGACAAATCCGAATCCGGGTAAAGAAAACATAATCAATATGACTTCACGAGGCTTTTCCCCCTACAAAACCACCACCAGGTTAGGGCGGGTTGGCTGAGTCAAATGCTTCAGCGGAAATGGGTCCTCCTGGGATGATGGATATTTCCTTTATCAGAGTGTCTGTCATTGAATCAAACGGTGATTGTGAGAGAAGGAGCCATATTGTTTGCTCCTAGCTTTACACAAACGAGCATGACTTTACCTCCCCTAACATGAAATGGGCTGTTTAGTCATTGAATACTGATGAAACAATGAAATATCTGTCATTTGTGGGAATTGTTGGGACTGGACCTGAACCGGCCCAGATTTCGACAACATGGAAAGGATCAAAACATACTCTACGGTGACTCCCTTAACTCTATGTCACCTCATCCCTTTGTTGAGGGGGCGGGGCGCTTTCGTTTGTGTCTTCACAACACCACAACGACTACCAACACAAAAAAAAAGCAAGAAAGGGCCCCATCAAAAAATAAACCTCTCCAAATGATCTCTCCTTTTCTTTCCAGCTTTAACTTTCAACCAAGAATCTGAGACATCCACAACAGTAGATGGCACAACTCCAGAAGCTCAAGACACACGGAGCGAAGATGCAATTCCACAAACACCACGCTTTGCCATACCTTGGTCCAAGTGAATTGACCTTCACGACTGACGACTCCACAGCCACCGTGTTCAAGTTGAATGATTGCGTGAAAGATTGGATGACTCAAACTTTTGAGTGAAATCTGGGTCCGTGAGTTTGAGAAACATTGAAACCTTTGTATCCTTTTGTTTGCAGTCAGTGCAGTCCCAGTTCAGTCCAGGTTTTCATAGTATGGACCAAAGAGGCAAGATCTCTGTCCAACATGTCGTCTTCTCTCTCCTGAAGGGCCATGGAGGTATAGGCAAGAAACCAAGCAGAAATCTTCTTAACTGTAGCCACCAAGTAAGGGATGGGGTGGGTGACCCAGCATCTCAAATCTTATCTATAAACTGATAAAATTAGAAAACAATAATGCACATAAAGAAGTCTTTCTACATATTGGGTTGATAATACTCCAAGTTGGGTTCCATTGTCATATTATCTTTCCGTGGCTCAGGCATGCCGCAAAGGGGAAGGTCTTGGGCATCCAAACCCACATTGTGCATCGAACCTCTTCGGATTGGATCTTCAATGACGATACTGTTGATGCTGTAGAAATCAGGCCCAAAACCAGCGAAGTTTGCTATACTTTGTCCTACTATTTACGAGGAATTTGGCAAACATCCCATAAATACCACTTACATTCCAGTTGATCGCCCCGATTTCTGTACATATCATGGGTCAAAGGTGATACCATTACATCTTTTGCGGAGGAATTTGGGTTGCCTTGACCAAAGTCATATACTTCTCGTAGGACATGAAGCAAGCGACCAGATTGCCGGTGCATACGATCCCTATATATGTAGGACCAATGACAGGCTGCTTAAACAGGAACCCAAAAAAAAACTCTGCAAGAACAAACTTACACCCAGAACCATCCCAGAGGTCAAGACTGCCATGGCAAGTTTCTGCATGTTGGATGTCCACAGCTGTTCATGGCAGGCCACGGCTGCGAAACAGGAATATGGATGTATAAAGGATGATTTTTTTGTCCTGGGCAAAGCATTAATTGATATACTTAAGTAAAAATGTCCACACTCATGTTGAATGGGGGCTTGTTCTCCAAATAGGTATGTAAAGTGTTCTCTTCCAGCTGAGTGCAATATATGGTGTATTGATGCATCTCAAACGATAATCTTAAGATGTACTGAGTAAAGTGTGCTGACTAATGCGTGAATAATGTAGATATCTCAAATTGTGAAGACAAATCATATCAGTTTAACCTCATGGTTCATTTTGGAAATTATATACACGATTAATTCATACGTTCATTTCAACTTCATCATCTTTTAATCCAATTTGCTATGCAACACCAAATTGCTGAATTCCACCACGATGTTCGACGATTTCTGCGAGATTTGGTCTGTGCGAACCAAAACAGCTGAGGCCTCTTGGTGTACAGTCTCACATTTTCAGTCATGACGTGAGACCCACAGTAGAATTCTAAATCATGTATACAACAGTTCTACAACTGAGTTGGTAGTTGCTGGATGGTTGTTAGTATTTGTTGGTGATTGTTGGTTGTTGGTGGTTGGCCCCTATGTTCGATCGAAGGAAGTCCTGAAGTCCTGTACCTTTTGGTTAGTCACTTGCTCGGCCTGTTTACAGGACATCTTGGACCCCAGATTCCCATGGGATCGATGGCATGACACCAGGGACACCTATGATCGTACAAAAGCCGAACGTTTGAAAGACGGGGAAAAGAAACCGAGGTTAAACTGTCATATAGTAAAGTCATAGTACTGTCATATTTAATATAGAATTGTCAGTATGGATATACCCTCTCTAAAACTAACAGTTCGCACCTGAAAATGGGCCGAAACCCAAAAGGAAATCTATCGTATTCCAACCATGCATCCATTTTAGTTTCAAACTAGTTGTTATGGATTCCAGTTTGCTGCAAAGGTACACCTGTCTTTTCGGAACTTTTCCCCTCAGCTTCATTCCCTGCAACAAATGCGTAGCTTCACCCCAAAGAAAACCCCAACAACACATCCTGAGCTTTCCGGTCACCGTGCCGACACTATGGGATCGATGCAACCCACTTTTTGGCACCTGCAGTTTTTGTCCCAACGGTTTTATACAAACGACGAAAAAAAAAGGGAGATCTCCAAGATGATCCAACCGTGTTCCAAAAATGTTCTTATACTCTTTTCTTATGGTTGACTGAAACACGTAAAAAAACACCATCTTGATAGGTATTATTGTGTGTGTGTGTCACATCATCAGGGTTATATCTAATATAATGTATGTATATATATATATATATCCATGGGCAATTAGCTGGATTTCACCTGACAATCTCGTAGAATATACTTCATTGAGGAAGGGCACTCGTGCCATGAGTTGATTTGTGTTGTCTGAACAAGATAACAGTGGTGAAACTTTCACATGTTGCATGCATGACTTCTTAAATGCGGTTCAACTCGAAAAGATTTCCAGTTACAGCACAACAAAACTCATTGATCTGATTTGTTCAAAGTGTTCAAGTTTTCCTCCTGAAACAGCTGGACCTCTCTGGGAAACGTCTGGCAGCCCGGATATGCCTAGAACAAACCCGTTTTGGCTCGGGGAAAAGCGAGAAACCAACATGGTCGCAAAGAAACGTCCCAGATCCACCTAGTCAAATATCTTACTTCAAGCCACAAAACCGTTAGACTCAAAAAAAATTAAACTTTCGCGTTGGGCGAAAACACTGGGGTGCTTTGTGTCTCCAAATAAACCAATGTTCAGCAGAATTTCACCAAAATACATCATCTCTGCAAGATAAAGAATGTTTGGAGATCACTGTAAAACATTACACCTGATATCGCCAGAAATACAGCCAACCTAAGATAATGAAGAAACCAAATTTCTCAAGTCTAAGATCAACCAACCTCAAAAACCCACTGCTCAAATACACCATAAAACTCCTCAAATCAAACCACCCCAGTTCGTTCCCCCTTCAATTTATTGACTGTCCTGTCCTTGCCCACACGTTCCGAAGGCTTCTCTGGTGTGATGGTGCCCGGAGTGCCTTCAAATTCAGGTGTTGTCAATCTTAGGATACTAAGGGATTTCCAACATCTACAATTTGCAAATTTTTGAATGGGATCTCCATGAAGGGATTGGTGGGAACCTTTCAAAAGGGTTCCAAAGGTCCGGCGGGAAAACTTCACCTTCCTAGGCTGGCTGAAGCCTGGGCATTTTAAAGGCTGGAAAAATCCAAAGGATTCATTTTGATGATTTATGCATCAAATGGGGCCTGTAGAAAACTTATAGCTTAGAGGTCAAGATTTTTGTAATACAGCGAAGCAAATCTTACCTTTTTTATGACTGATCATGTGTGGGTCCAAATGATTTTCAGCTATGCATGCGAAAAAGATCATTGCCCTAGGACCTAGGATACAAAACATGTTTTGAACAGCATACCTGGACGATTTGCTAAACAGCTATGTAAATAGTTCAAGTACATCAAGCTCTACAAGGTCTTACGTCAGGTGCCCGATGGCAAAGTGTGCTTCCCATGGTCCTAGTGACACAACTCACAAAGGAAAATTTGGACATTGTCACTAACCAAACACTTGGACCAGCTGAAGTTTCCTGCGTAACAAGTAAAGTCACAAGGTTTAAAGCTTAAACAACTGGGGTAGCTGATATGATTCGACTCCTTTAAGTCAACATGATCATCTTGTATGTTGGCATACACCCTAGAAGATTCGCCTTTGGCTATTCACCTCACACTAAATACAGTAAATGACCAAATTGAGACCTGCTGAGAAAATATTTCACAGATATTTCAACTAGTTGGGTTGATTTTTGAAAACACGATTGCATAATGGTATGTTCCATCCAAAACCATCGTGATAATTCAAAGGTATTCTCTATGATTGATGCATTTTACTTCGCACCTCTTTATGAAACATGTTTTTAATTTATGACTCTCTGAAATAGCGTTGTTTCTACAGAACCTTCGATCAAAACCGCTTTGTTGTGCACCTGAATCCCACTGCTGCACTGTGGTCGTTGGTGAGGATGCTCGACGTGGTGTGGACTCGGTGGTAGGGCCAACCAGGTAACCAGGCCGTCGTGAGGATGGAGATTTGAAGCCAGATGTTGAGGGGATCCCTCATCCTTTACATGGTTGTTGATTTGAAATCATGTTTTAATCTTAATCATATATGGTTTTCCAATGGTTTTTCCGAAGGTTCCCCAAGAAATTGCAGGGTTCCCACTTACTCCCTCCCAATTTATATAGCACCCATCAAGGCTTTTTGCTTCTATGCATCATGCTTGGTATTTTGTTGATTCACAGCTCACGGAAGTGCGGAAAAATGCAATTGCATTCTGATTTCGGAATTTCAATGAATTTAATCTGAAAATTGAAATCGAGACGGTATGAATGCAGGAATCAAGAGTGAGAGAGAGAGAGAATCTGAAACATCAACCAATCGTTGAGATATAGAACTCAGTACGACATGGATTCCAACTTCGTGGATATACATGTCGTGCTACATTGTACACAAGTCTTCGTCAAATGCTCCCTTACATAACATAGGACGGCTAAATATCGCACTTTGGAGATAGAATATTAGGCTCCAGTTTCCAATAAAGTTTTTTCTTGACATGCATTGATCCTGCTCATTGGCGTAGAAAAACGCCTGCTGACAATAAAAGCGGCTTACAGTAGTAATCTCATAGCTCATCTTTGATTATCTCTTGCTTCCCCAAAATAAACCACTATAAACCAATAGGCTCCACCTTGAGCTCCATTTGCGGGGCCCCGACTCCATCTCCAATTTCACCACCTGGTGAGAAATCCAAAAAAATGGAGGTCCTTAAGGGTGAATGGGGAGTCCCTAGAGATCCAAGTCAGTGATAAACTAGATGAATCAATGTTCATAATAATATGCAACCAGCTTAGATGTAAGTGCTGGATGTTTCATGATGTGAATTACTGGCAAAAAATCCACCCCAATATATTAATAGGGATACTCGGATACCACCAAGTAAGAATCCATTTAAGATTGCTACGAGTAGAATTCTGTTGGCTTGGGATGCTAATTAGAAAAAAAGTGTGGACAAAACAAAGCTTCAGCTTCAGCCCATTCTCTTCAAAAAAAATCAACATGAGCCTGTTACCTGGACATTTTGCCAAAGTACAGTACTATTGCTATCCCTGTTGTTTCACTGCAGCAAAAATCTGAAATAAAAATCCTATAAGGTTTTTTTAGTGGGGAAAAAATGTTGAATGGCTCACACCTTGCAAAAACGTTTTATAATTCTTATACCGGTGCTAATTTGAAGGGCTTTTTCGGCCGTCTCAGGGCCATCAGGTCTGATGAGAATCACCCGATTTGCCTCCAACAGTGGTTTCTGGCAAACACCTCAGGCACGGCGGTTGGCAGCAATCTTGAAGAAAGACACAAAAAGTAAGCACTTTCTGAACCCCGAAGAGACTGTCTGACTCAAGAATGTTTTCGGATTCCAAGAGCGAATTTGACTTTCACTTTCTTGCTGTTTTTCTGAGTAGGGGCTATACACATGGGAATACAATAATTTCAATGCAAAGTCATTTCAGGATGCTCAGTGGTGACACCAGTCTGGTATAAACTCGTTCGTTCCAATTGACCCCAATTTTTGTTGTATTTATGATTTGCTTTCTGCCTATTTTTCCCAAATATATAAGACATTTTTTCAATTGTTTGGGGCTGTTTATGTGTGGTGATGCAATGTAGCACACCAACGAAACAAATCGCTTACTTTTCTTCATTTTTATGGTCTATATGATCTCCATTTGAGTGTTCACATTCAAGGTTCTGTCCAGCACATTTCCAGTGGGGGTGTCAAATCATGTCATTTTCCTCAGCGGAGACACATCGTACATTGTTGCTTCATCGCATGTGGGTTGAACCTTCCTCTCTGGGCCACCTTCATACCCCAAAAAGTGAAATGTCTGAGAATTCGGGAACTTAAAAAAATTGCCAAACTTCCCAAAGGTCTCCAAAAAACTTGCCTAGGAAAGAGTTGTAAAACAACCATAACTTTTGGGTCCTCAACCAACTACATAGTTTGATGCTTCACTTCAGATTACAAGAACCCAATGATCACTTAGATAATTAACCAGGGTTGTAGATTTGGCCCTGAATCGAAGCCAAACCCTGGAAAACACTATTTAGATCCATACCATCTGTGGCGGATCGTTTCCGAAAATGGATAGGGGACAAATCTGCAACCTTGTTAGTTAACTTCAGGATACCCTAACAATCCGTGCATGGTATATTTACCTACATTTGGTTGATGTTCATGGTCCAAATGTAGGGAAATATACCAGTCACATGGACCCTATGGGGATACATCAGGCAATGGTTACAGTTAACTGTAGCCAGGATGCCGCAACAAAGGAGCAGTCACCGACGACAGCATGCGAGGCCTTGGATCCAACTCCGTTGGATGTTGTTTCTTCTTTTGGTTTCCAAAAGAATTATAATGATATAGTTTCCACAAATGTATAGGATATGTGTATATAAATTATATAGCCGTATATCTATCTTAATGTAATTATAGAATAATGAATATAGATATTGGATTGAATGCTGCATTGAATCCACTGGGCGTAGAAAAGAATTGTATTTAGTGCTTTGCTGAAACATTTCGACCGGAGAGATATGTCTACATTACAAGCACCAAACAAGGTTATGAGCTCGCAGTGTGTACGCGTGTACTTGTCCTTATATGTGTAGTACAGAAATACTTGTAACAACACTGTTGATAAATAGATGCCAGCCACCCCCAGTGTGCTCCCCGCCGTTTCACATGTTTTGTTCCAGGGCTTGCGCGTTCTCTCCATCCATGCATTGACAAGTTACCTGCGAATTCAGTGTCATTGAATCATTGAAGGATCGACTACAGTGATTGCTATCAACGGGTCTAGTATACGTACGCAGTGTCTACATAATTTCATGGTCTTAGTCAGATCATCAGGGTTTTTGACATTGCTCATTGATGTGGCATCACTTCCACATCAAACCATGTATGTGACTCCCTTGACCAACAGGAGGGTCGACTGGAGCTTTGAAAAGTCCAACTGCCAATTCCCAAAAAAACAACCACTTGATCCAGCTTGTCAAATGGTAGTTCCAAACCACCATATACCATATCTCGCACAAGGATATATCAATGTCTTACAAAAAAAAACTTAAATTTTATATGAATCACTTTCTTACAATTAGGTTATATAAGTTATATAATCATATATACTTATATTAACCTTCTCCCAAACTTCAGTGACCAGTGGTTTCCTAAGGTTTCCTTGGGATTCGCCTCTTCAGGTGCCGCTTCGCTTCTTCCATTCTACGCATGGAAGGCATGGGCTGTATATTTAAAAACCTTGGGAATTTTGGTTGTGTCATTTTTGTCACACAAGAAAATATAGCTCCTAAATGACGCAAAGAAATACAGTTATATTTTTAACAAAGAATAGTGTGATTTGATTTCTGCCTTCTGCTGGAATATCTGAAAAGTCTTCAACTCGGAAAAGTCTGCAAAAAATCAATTGATCTGTACTTCATCTCGACCTTTGTAGGTCAGACCAACTGATCGCCAAAATGGCAGCGGGCTGAGCTGAAAAGTAAGAGTAGAACTTCTTGAATTTGCCGGAAATTTGTTGGTGAATTGATGTGAAATTCAAATCACCTGAGTAAATCCGGATTTGCCATAAATGATCTTCAATCCAAAATGGCCACTTGTTCCTATTTGGTTGGGAACGATCACTTCTACCCAACTATGTGACTTGTTGCAACTTGCCACTTGATGCTACTCTCTTTTTTAGTTTCTGCCCAAACTTCCGAATTGGTAAAATGTGAATCGAAATTCAAGCCAACCTGTCTGATTTAATTTGGTAAGTAATCTATAGGATCAAAATCAGAAAAAAGGTCTCTGAGCCGCCTGAGCCTCAGTAGTTTCGGCAACAAACCCGGCGCAACACCAGGGAGATTTTCCTCAAATGCAGGGGATTTTCCCAAAGAAGCTAATTAAATATGGAGAATATCTGAATTTATATATTTACCTTTAGGAGGATATCTTAATTTCCAGATTTTCCTGGGATGATATACCTTGTTGGAGTAAGTTGAAGGTCCAAAAAGAATTTGGCTATAGATAGTATATATGATAGTATCGCTATAGCTCGACTTCCCGATTTCTCCTAGACTGCTCAGAGAGAGTCATCGACCCCACAAATTTCAAACGGCTCCGGCCGTCTTTTAAAAAGTGGTTCTACAGATTTTGTTGAGCCTCAGCGGTTAGCTTTTGGGTGAAAACCCTGAGTGCCTGCACTTGAAACATGTCTTTTTCAAAATCATTTTTTGGCAACAGTAGCCTATAATAATAATGATGATAATAATAAACATTGCCTTAAAAAGCTCATTTTCTCTCTCATTTGTTTCATTCCTTTTCATTCCTTTTCTACCTTCAAAACCGAGGCGTTTGCATACTTGACCCCCATAAGCCCCATGATTTGTCAAAATTCCCTTTCGCTCAGATTCCTCCCGAAACGCTCAGCCTTAAACCCCTTTTTCTTCCAAGTGGAGGAGAAACCGATCAACGAATTGGGCCAAATCGTTGGCTCAGGATGTGACAACCGGCCATGAAACAAAGTTCCACAGAAAAACCTTGATATTATCAACCCTTTAACCACCAAAAAAGGATAAAACAGGGATCCCGGGATTCCTCTAAGTCAATGAAAGGGTGGTGTTTGTGAGAACCCCTTTTCATGAAAACACAGGTAAGGCCAGTTCTGGGACCTGCTACTATTGCCTGTTAGGTTGAAGTTATTCACACCATAAGCAGGTTCAAGAATGGACTCATACAGTTTCTATACTTGATGTTCTGCAAAAGCCAAAAACATAACATCTCCAAAAGAAGGTTCAGTAGTAACAAGAGACATTTCTGAAGCTGTAGGAAGTGAGTAAAACTTGGTGACTCGGCTGTTCCCATTTTCTGGTGGTAAAACAGCACAACAACCTCCATTGCATAGCAGTCTGTCAATCCCAAGCGAAGTTTGGCCGTTTTGCTGCGAGTCAATGGGAATACAACACCGGTACAAAGCCGTACAGTTCGAACAAAAAAATGGACAGCTCCAAGTTCCCCTTTCAAACACACACCACGTCATTTTAGGGCAAGTTTGATGGATATTCATGGATCAAGGTTGTGGGTGGGGATTCTCCTTTCAAACTACCATTTAGAATGAGGTTGGTTAAGGTGGCTAAAGTTTATCCCTATAAAGTAAGATGTTCCAAAGTACTTTCAGAACGTGAGTCTCCAAAGCATACGAGACATTCGCTATAGAACGCTTCACTGAATCTCTTCATAACTTCCAGACATGAAACATATTTGGTGTTTGTTTGTTTGGGCTATACTCTTGCGCGATTGGTGTTTGCCTAAGATTCTTGTATGAATTCCCATTTTCCAAGGATCACAGTGGACCCTTTTGGATGAAACGTCACCTTCTGCAAGGTTTCAATCCACCGTGTCACGACTTGATGCCGGAATCCAAGTCAAACGAATGGCTGGAAGCCTGCTGGAGATGTGCTGTGAAATGCATGGTCCAAATAGAAACTCACCAGATTGTTGCGGTGAAAATTGGAATGTACTTGAATAAAACAAAATCCTATGTGTGCTGTTTCAAAAACACACCAAAAACAATTTCTTGAACCTGTTGTCAAGTCTCTTTGGGAATAATTTCCCCACTCAACAACGATGGGGGCTCTTCGTCTGTTGTATGGGACTTCATCTTCATCTTTCAAATACATGCAGTATCATGCAGTGATTAAAGAATAAATAGTTTCAGAGCTTGCTTGTAGCCTACAAAATAGACTCTACTTGATTTGCTGACTAGTCCCAGTCAACTGCCCTCAGGAATCTCTTCGCTTCCCCGAAAAGAATTACAGTAAGTTGGAAGAACGATTGAAAACTCCATGACATCAACACTGATTCAGCGGAAAACTGTTGTGACAGTTGTGGGATGTTATGTGTCTTACGACAAACACCATGTTTCCCCTGCACCTGAGCATCAAGGGTCGGTCACCTAGAAAGGCGTCAAAAACCACATGCAACCCACAAATCAAGTCATGCACCAAAAAACAAGTAGGGGTCGCGGCTGATGTTCGTGCTATGTGATTTGAATATTAGCAAATATTTGGCTGCAAGTCATCATTCCTGCCATCTACTCACATCTGAATATGTATATGTGCGTACTGTTTAAATATAGTGTGTAATATACAAATACAAAAATAGTGTGTGTATGAATATATATCATGTCATAGAGAAAAAGCAAAAGGAGAGACAGAAACCTCATGCCAAAAGGCGACATTTCCAACATGCATGAACAAGCATTAAAGCCGAAAGTGTTTATTGGAATGCAAAAACACATCCTGCATTCGAGTTTCACGGCGGTACAATTAGTAGATCACTTTAAATGAGTCCAGTCCCACCACTAGAAACTGAATGAGCATTTTCCCAAAAAAAACAAAATATATCTTGTAGTTTAATTATATAATCATAATATATAGGGTTTACATTAGCAAGTCAACTAGTGTTTAAAAAATCCCTTCAAAGTCACCTGCCGTTGCCGTTGCCGTCGTGTTCCAACGGGAACCCAGATGCCTCGGAGAAGCCTTCAACGTACAGCGCTTGGACGGCAGGATTGGCATTTTCGCCATCAAAGCCACGTAGATCCTGCAATCATACAGACATGATAGAAGATGATCATGAACTTAAATGGATTTAAATGGAACTTATATACATTTTTTTGTGTGATCTCTCGTTGATTTTTGAAACATTCATGGTTGGAGATGTCACTTGAAGATATTTTTACCAAACATGATCCAATCTGACTTGTACTCATCCGCATTGATAAACGGAGAGCTGGTGGTTCAGGTCATCTTCATTCATTTTTCGGGTACGACTTTGCAGTAATTCCATTGAGATCATTTCAGATTGCGGGTGGTCAGGGGGATGGAGGGGGGTCAATAGACTCAACATGAAATCCATCCATCATGTCCAAAATATTTGAAAAAAAACAACACACACACACACACATGGGAATCCACAATGTTCAAGATGAACCCTGGCACTGGCACCTCCTGTGCAACACCGGCAATGCAACACACCGGAAAAAAAGGCAATAAGCAAAGAACAACAACGACGGACAGAACTGATTCGGAAAAACAGTAGCGTGGTTCCAGACTACTTAAACGCTGGTCCAAGATTTAGCGCTGGCTTTTGAACGTTTTGGCACGGAGTTGCCAACAAGATGAAGATTTTGTTGGATACACAGCTGGTCTAGGTCGGACCTCGGTTCCTGCTAGAATGCATTGAGCTTTATCTGATGAGTCTTCGATGCAAGTGGCGAAAAACAAATATATAACTGGTTGAGCCATTACATCACCATTTATCTAGAGCGTGCCCAGGAAGACAAATCAAAACATTACTTTTTGAAAGCGATGCTTTTTTTTGCGATTTTTGTCAGTTCACAGTTTTTTTTCCTTGCAACTATAAAAGTGTTTAAGGTAATTTGTTGAATCAGGGATACTGCCATACAAATACCCTCACCATCCCCCCACTTCGACATGCTCCTCCGGCGCCGGCTGCGCTGTGAACTCCGACGCAAAGTTAGCCGCGCAGTCGCGCTGGGCCGGGGGTTCCATCGGTTGATCAACTTATTATGAGTCTCTATAGGAGGAGTGGGAGTTTGTTCGGTGATAAGGTGCATTGGTTTCAAAGAAATATACAGTATTTTTTTGAAAATCCATGGAAAAGTTCAGATCGATTTACTGACAGTGGAAGGTTCAAGGTTTTAATTATAAATCACTTATTGCTTACAAGTATGCAAAGTTTCAGAAACATGATTTTACAAAAAGAAAAACATGGGGAAAAAAACATTCACCTCCAAGAAAAACCTCCAAGACATTCACATATTAGGATGATGCAAACGTGTAACTTGGTCTCTTCCCGCGTGATTTTTGCTGGACCTTTGTTAGACTGGATCAGATTCAGGTATTCAGGTCAAGGCCTTGACAAATTTTGACAATGCACAACTAGGTGGTGGTTTCAACCCATCTAAAAAAACGTACTAATTAGTCAATTTGGACACCTTCCCAGCTAGTTTTCAACCATAGTCTTCTCTTGTTGAAGCCTGTTGAATCAGCCTTAAAAAACCAATCCCACCAAAGCTGACCTGTGGTTTCACTGGAGGGAAGTTTGGAAAGCATTGCTGTGGCCTGTGAGTGGCAGCGATGACATAGGCCAATTTTCACTGAGATCGAATTGTATAGATACACAACATCAGTATATATCAAAGAACATGCTCACAGAAACAAAGGTGAAACAATGTATATTGTATACCTATTAGATCGTCTTGCTGCGTTTTTTTTAGCCGTTTCACCAAACAGCAATAATATTGGTCCTTTCAACAAATTTGCCAAATCACTGCTGTTTCATTTTGCACCCAAAAGCAACTCAAGCAATGACACGAATTCGTCACTTGTTCGCGTGATTGGTCATCTTTTTGTGCCGGTTCACCGAAGAATCCAGAGCTACCGAGTGCAAAAAAAAAATGAACCAATCGCGAAAAAAAAACTGTTGCCGTTTCAAAAAAACAAGAAGACAAAACAGATTTTGTATGATTTTGTCGATATAAGAGAGCACGATCTCAATATGACACGTTGAAAACAAGTAAGAAACACGCCACAACCACAGCTCTTTGAAGGTGATCGGCTGCCAGCATTTTAAGGATCCCCCACTCTCTGCGGTAAACCTTGTTCCAGTCCACCTGGCAGGGCGTTTCACGCCGTCAAATTGGAATCACATCATTCGGCGCCAAGATTTCCTCAAAGATAGGGATGTTTCCGAAAATAGTGGGTTTCCCCCCAAATCATCCATTTTAATAGGGTTTTCCATTATTTTCACCATCCATTTTGGGGTGCCCCTATTTTTGGAAACATCCATAGAAATGTTTCAATTTTCGGATTCTCTGTAGTTGGTGCTTGAACCAACCCATTTGAAAAATTTGCGCAAGTCAAATTGGATCATGAAACCCCAGTGCGTTGGGGTAAAAAATAGATTTAAATATTTGAAGAAACCACGTTGGCTCTGTACAAACACCCAAACATTACCCCTACAACCCGGTGGTGGTTTCACCAAACATTTGAAACCACCACCTAGCCACGCCAACCCTTTTGAGGTCCACCGGAATCTAAGGTCCGTTGGTTGGATCCCCACTGAAGCTGGCAAATGCATGTAGATGCCAAGTATTTGTTAAATTCCATCTCATCGTATATCATGATTCTGTCAATTATGTCTATGTCCCTGGTCAATCTCAACTTGAGTGGGTCCTTTTCTGTCTTCTCCTAGGGATCATCAGCAAAAGATTCTGATGAGACTAATACCTGCATGTTGTAGTCCTCTCGTTTGAGTCTTGATTTCAACTTTTCTCAAACGAATGAAACGAATCAAGCTTTGCACGTTGGCACGCCATCTCGCGATAGCTCCTTTGCTCCTTCTGTTTGAAGGTCTGTTAAGGTTGCAACTATTTGAGATGGCGCTTAGTGTTGAAAGCGCCAAGTGAGCAAAGCTCAATAAACATCCACATATCTAGGGGTAGTTCCAATTCACAATGGTCAAAATACCTCATCATCCACAGTAAATGTAGTGGAATTCAGCATTGAAACCACCATTGTGTCATAAACATCCACATTTCAAAAACTGAAAATGTCACATTTGGATCGTCAAGCCAGACTTTGGACCTCTCCCAAAGCATCCCATCGACTTTTTAGACATCTTTGAACTCCAACATCAAAAATTTGAGTCTTGAATTGTTTAGTGCTTCATTTGATTATGAAAATTATTAAGATTTCATGATTTTGTTGTCCTTATGTTGACCTTTATTCTTTAAATGGTAAAAACTCATGTTTCACAACTCTTGGCCTTCAGAATTCAGTTTCAAAACTTCTAACAGCTGGGTGGCAGGGTCAGCTTGACCAATCGGACAGACCCATGAGGCTTTTCGGCATTTCGGAAAATTGCGGCTCAAGTCCACATCAATTGATCTACAAACAATACCTCAGAGGCGCAAACAATTTGGGAACATTAGAACATCCACGAAATAACCAAATTCCCAACGGAACTGATTGATACCAGGGACCAGGAACCTTATATGAGAATCTCCAGGCCTCCCAACATGATTTCGGGTGGAAACATACCGCAGCTCCCAACAAATCTATCGATCTTCCATTTTTTGCTTGAAACAGTATGACATGAGCACAAAACTACGAAATCTGACTAGAAGCTCATCATATTTGTTCATATTTCCATTTTAGAGATATAGAATTTGGATACTTAGGTTGTATTCTTCGATCTTCAATCAAGCTGATTAATTGCCGAGTTAAGAATCCACCTTGATCCCGACAAAAAACCAACCTGGGCTCATCATTTGAGGATCTGTCGGACTGCTTCAAGGAATCTGAATCTGCTATGGAAATTTTGGACAAACAAATCTCGACTCTTCTTGGATTCGATACCTCTTCGGGGTTCCTGCTAAGACAAAAAGAACTTGATTCGCTAAACATCATTGAACATCGGATTCACCTTGAAACTCGAACAAGACAACAAGTATCTACCGAGTTGCAGAGATGACGCCGACAATGATGACAATACCAAATCCCACTCTGGGGAAATCGGCGAAGGTGTAACATCCAGAGGAGAAGACCTCAAAAAAAAGCGCAGTTTAACGGAAGAAGTTGTTTTGGTTGCAAAAAACAGGTTGTTTTTGTTGAAACTTCTCTGAAAACATGGAAGTTGGGAGAGATTTCCGAGTTTCTTCAGTTTTTTTTTGCATTATGGATATACATGGTTTAGTCTGAGGTACAAACTTCCTATCCGATACATCCCACAAAACTGGAGTTTTTGGAGTCTTGCAGGGTTTTATGCGGAAATCCTACAGAAATAGAACATGTGGATGTTGGATATCGACTTTATGGCTGTAAGACTCAAAAGTTGTCATCATTCTAAGTGCAATTTTGGAATATGGATTTTGCACAAAGACGCTTAAACTGTAATCCGTTCTTGTGATTGAACCAGTTGTGACAAATGGATGTTTGTTCACCAAAATATGTAACAACATGGAAAGTTGCGTTTTAAAAGCACGATTCAAAATGCACATCTTTTTCAGCATCATCAGTTGTTGGGTAAAAAACAACACATGTCAACAGAACCGTCACCTATAGTACCATAGTAATACTTTCGAACAAACATAGCACATCCCACAAAATAAGAAAAGCTACCTATGCTGCGAGTGTTCCACACCGAAATCTTGAAATCAATGTGATTCAAAATGTTCATGGATTTTTGGGTACTGCATGGAATCTCGGATAGAATATAACTTGCGATTTGTCGCATGCCTCCTCCGATACAACCATCGTAAAAGAGGTTTGTATAGGAAGTTCCTACGAAACCAACTGGTGAATTATGACAGGTTTACTGGTAGATCCAGCTGCTTCCATTTGAACCCCTGAGACTCCACACCATGATGTTTGTTTGGTAGGAGACGGGGGAAAGGACCTGTGCAACAAAAAGTTTCAACTTTGCCATGCGACCAACCCATCCATGCTTCTCTAAATCTATCTATCCATCTGACTTGTTGAAAGTTGATCAATACATTGTGTGTGCCATGAAGCTATAGAAATCACAAAATAATACGGCTTCATATAGAGATCAACACTCTCATTTCAATTAATAATTTGAGTACTATAATTTCATGCATACCACCTGGAAAGTAGATGGCGCAACTCCCATGTATTGGTTTATCATAGCCCCTTACAAATTGCCACCTTTTGGGAGTGGCTAGCCATCTACTTTCGCTACGGTGGTTGGTCTCAACTCCAAGGCATAACAGCAATCATCCGTGATGAAAACGTCCCCCGCAACTTTGCTCACTCAACTCTTTTGGTTTTGATTCGAAGAAATCTTTAAGAAAAATCCTTCCGGGTTGCATCATCATCATCAACATCATCATCAACAACATCAACAATACCTGACTTCTTGGTATCAACAACTTTCAACGAGAACGTTTTTTTGCTTCATGATTCGGTATCAACATGTATCAACAATGTGTTCAACTACTACTTGACCAATCACTGATGGCTAAAACAACAACTACATCCTGAAAAAACAAAAACATGGCTGGTTCACCTGCAAAAAGTGGCCCATTTGGAAAGGAAAATCATCTGAACCAAACCTTCACTTTTGGGGTTCTAGCCGTTCATTTTCGAAGGATGGGCCTGACATGTAGCTCCCATCATCAGAACAGCCATGGCCTGGCAAAGGGAGGTTTTGAGAGTAACATATATACCAGTCTGATTCACACACAAAACACATCGTATATCATATATACTATATACTGTATCGAATCCCAATTTGTTGTTAATGTATATAAATGGTATATCCACCCATGTTTCGCCTGGGCAGAAGCCAGGCGTTGCGCAATATACAATATATATATATATACACATACACACCTGTACACCTGACCCTCATACATGAAATTTCATGATACTTCATCTATATACTCACATCTATTCACTGTCTTTTTCCACCTGGCATGGAAACCCCTGGGGGCAATGATGGGGGCCTCGTGTAGTGGAACCGGAAGTTTGTCACTCTCACTGATGGCCACGACAATTGGAAAGAGAAGCGAAACCACGGCAGTGCAATGGAAGACCACACCAAGGCCCACGGTGGCAATGAAGATCCCAGCATAAATGCCACGTGGCCCAAAGGGAGCCAGCAATTCACCTAGAGCCGAAAATGGCAGTTAGAGTTGCTGGCAATCTTGCGGCCTTGAGGCCATGAAAATTGTCATTTTGTTGTACTGTAGATCAATGATTTTCATTGGACAGGTAGTGATGGTGGGAGGTACAGGTAGTAGTACTTCCAGTGTTGGTACTACTACTGTAATTGTTATGGACAAAAATTGATGCAATTTTATGCAATTTGCAGATCAACCATTCAGAAATTACACACTTTCGTACCTAAAACGATGTAAAACGATTTCGGCCCAGGAACAAATCATGTGAGCCATCACAGCTGCCAGGTTGGTCTTGTTCACTGCCTGGAATAGCCACATTTCGGAAGTTTTAGAAAATCCATTTGTTATTCTTTAAACACTTAAAAATGATATGTATACCGCACACTACTGTATAATTATTATACACAAACTAAATATGTGTATATACACAATTGTATATACACAGTTATCTTTCTGTGTGATGGACATGTTTCTTAATCTCAAGGACAAACCATATTTTTTCAGGGCAAAATCTCCAAAACAGGGACACCTTGGCAATGCCAAAAGCACCCACGATGGTCAGAACGATGCGTAAGTTGATCGCCTTGTGGGAGATTGGAAATGATGATTATTTGAAGGTACTTAATTTCTGCTGCTGAGATTGGTTCTTCATGTGTTTTGTGTGTTTGTTTGAAGAGAAGTAAAAGAAATAACTTTAGCTTCGACCAATATCTTTTTTGTTTCTGTCATGTAATAGGAAGTCGAAAAAGAAAGCGCAAGGGACCCATTGGCTTTTTGTAATACAATACCAAATCGGAGGCTTGGCATTTTCACAAAAGTTGCAACTTGGAAAATGGATGAAATTGGGTGAGAGACCAGCAGGTGGGTGACGCCAAGTCGCACTGAATGCTTTCTTTTGAGGCAAACAGCCAAGCAATACCTCAGTGGCATGAGATTTGCATGGATTTACATCATGACAAAACCAAAATAGTATTTTTTTGTTGCAAGCACATCTATCCAGTGACAAATGTTTAAAAACATTTGAAACAAGTAGTGTAGAAACAGAGGTTTCAACCAACAAAAAAACTCATAGCAACGGTCCAATTTTCAAGATGAGACTCCATGAGGAACGAACTTAACAATGCGGCTTCCAGCAATGGCATGGTGTTGGTGGCAACCAAAGCAATGAGCATCACCTAAAGAGGTACCAGTCGGTCCGAATAGTCATGGGGGCCAGTGCATCAGGGCATGTAGACATGTAGAGGTGTAGATAATCGGAAGGTTTGTATACTGTATGTAAGAAATCATGTGCTGTTAGTAACTGTTGGTACATCAATGTGTGCTGTTAATTACATTGAACCATAAACCAATCATATCACTGGCTATGAATTGCTAAGTAAGATGATCATACAAGTCCCAAAAACATGCATCATATGCAAGAGAGAAAATAGTGCCAATCTGCAAGCATATTAGGATCCAAAAATAAATACAATAAATACTGGCTTTGGGCACCATTCTAGGTATGTTTGGCATAGAACCTGAGAACCATCTTCCTGATAAGTACTTATGTAGGGGGGATTCTGAATGACTTTTGTCACTGATCCACCCACTTGGTGCCAATGACAATTGTGTAGAAAATGGACTTTGAAGAACGATCTCATCATCGTTTTGACATAGTTACTGAAAAAATACAAGACTATGGACTCTTCTACTCAAAAATGTCTCTCTCACACCTGAAAGTAGGGGGCGAAACTCAGCCAGTTTAAGGAGACTTGTTCCATATATCTACTCTTCGTAAGTCCCTGAAAAAACTACCAGAACCCTAAAAAATGGACCGTGGAAAAGGAGGTCCCGAATTTGGAAATTCAAAAAATCTGTCTTGAGCCTTTCAGGGTATTGGCCCTGGTTCCCCTGAGATACTATTGGATCTTCTTATTCCCAACAAGATCCAAGTCGCCAAGAGGGCACCACTTACCATCATATCCTCAGCATCTCGCAGTTCCACAATGGTGATATGGTCAAGTTTCTTTTTTGGTGCCCAGAAAAGACATGAGTACTTCCATTTTCAAGGGTAAGCTTGCACCCAAAAACGATAAATTCCAAAAAATAATGAGTTTGCTCCTTTGAAACATGGCCAGTTTGGTGTTAGTACTTGCTTCACTTCTTTGGGAGTCCAAAATATTTGCACGCAAGAAGCTGTAGCGCTGGAGATAATTCACTTTTTCCTATGTTCGATGTAGGAAACATCGAAAAAAAAAAGATGCAAAAAGCAGGTGTCATACGTCTCAGTCATTATTGCCGTGTGCAGTGCATGCCAGGATGTCTAAGATAACAAATCCACCGGAATTTCCAAGATGGGGATGGTTTGAATCGAATGCCCAGTGAACCGTCACTCCCTGCGACTTATGCCCATGGTTTACAACTGTGTGTGTGTGTGAAATGGTGATCATGCTCTCCATACAAATTGACAATCCCTTTTGTTGTTGCTTTCTCTCTATATAAGTATGAAACAATATGAGACATATGTTTTGCATGCGCAGTAATGAGTACAATAATCAATACCAAACAGCCATACTCGTATTGATCCCATTTGCCCTAAAGAAACTGTGGAAATTGACGTACCAAGCCAGTACATCTAGCAAAATCCAAGCATCTCTGTACTGCGCCGCACCCACATCTTGCTTTGAACCACTCTCCTCCTACAGGTGAGAGTCATGGTGAGTTCGATCGGGACGCAGGTGGGATCACGTTTTTGCCCATATAATCCAAGTATTGAAACGCAGGATGTTTGGGATGTCAAACATCTTGAGCCACACCCAAATGTCAAAGTTTCGTCTACTTTGCGCCCGAGTCTTTGTGCCGAAGAAGTACTTCCAGGGGTGATCAAATGAAGAGACCATCCATATGTTGAAGTTAAAGATTTTGAAGAGAGTCTTTGTTAGTGCTGGTGCCCTCCTTTGAAACTCCATGCTTCACATGTTCCATGCACATTTGCCTCTTCCCGACCTACTGCATCTGCCGTCTCCGAATCCTTCAACCAAACTAAATGCATAGAAGGTGGTTTCAACTCATCAGAAAAAAATTAGATAGAATGTAAATCTTCCCGAAATAGGAGGTGAAAACAAAAGATATTTGAAACCACCTAGATATACTCTTCATTTCTCTGATAAGTACAAACAGCTTTTCGTTGTTTAGGTTGCTTTTGTGTGTGTGTCTGTGTTCATCCCCCCGTCCTCATCTTGACTTAATTTCCGAACAAGGCTAAAGTGCGTCGTATTTTGATAATCCGCAGCGAAATTCCGTGGCACATCCAGGATGAGGTTGTCACCAATACGAAACCTCAAGGGAGTCGTCCCTACTGAGCGGAAAAACTCAGAACTGCTGGGAACTCATAGAGATTCGCATCGAATCTAACAGTTGAAGTTTTAACATATATATTATATACTTCAATTTCAAATCATCCGCAATCTTGATGGCCCCTCCATAACAATTTCCCAATCAAAAGTACGATAGTATTAAAAGGATTGATCAAAATTCCAGTGCCTAGGATTGGCTGTGGATTCTACATCCCGAGAAAGTCAGCATGCGCTGCCAGAAAGTGACCTATGGGATAAGAGAATATTCATCGCGAACGGAACAATCAATGACTTCTATAGTGGAGCGAAGAAAAGACCATAGCAATTTCGGATTCTTGGTAATTTAGACGTTTTACTGCAAAATACACCTTATGTCAAGGAAATCCATGCAAAAGTCAGTGCAAATTCCAACACTGGACAAACCCTGCAATGTTTGGACATACTAAGGAGAATTCCTTTGAAACCAACAGCGGAATTTTCTCCATACTGTTGATGGAAAAAATCCCAAACAACCTGGGATGGTGCTAAAACCTTGTAAAGTTATGGAATTTCAACTACCAACCTCAAATGGTGAGTTAACCAGATGTATGAACCATCAACAGGAAATCACCAGTGAGTCATTTCACTTACCATCCGAAATCTAAGGCTCCGCACTGATAGGCTTTCTTTTGATCCCGTAAAAGGCCAACAAAGGTCCTTGCCTCAAAAACAACTGACAGATGCACCGGCTGGTCGTACCTCATTCACTTTATTGGGACGGTACTTCTGAATTTTTAAGTTGTTTCCATATATTGTATTATATATGAGATGAATCACAAAAGGATCAACTGGATAGTTTTAAGTACTCATATTACATGATAATATATACGACGTATATATATATATATACACGTAAAAATTGAAGTTCGGTACTTGATTTGCGTTTTCAGGATCGGCGGTTCAGCATATTGATGATCATGATATCATCATGTATATGGATGTTTCCAAAAATAGGGGTTTTCCCTGCAAATCATCCATTTTAATAGGGTTTTCCATTATTTTCACCATCCATTTTGGGGTATCCCTATTTTTGGAAACACCCGTATATAGATCCAGATTTGATTCCAATCAATTTGCATCCCTTGGAGTTGCTGGATTGCTGGGAGGGCCCCTCCCAGGTATTTGATTTCATCACCATGAAAAACACCTTGATTGAAAAACTTCTTATTATTGGGGATGGTCATAGCACCCGGAAAATATGGAATCCTATAATTTGTATGTAAACCCCTACTATGGGGTTTATGAACGGAACTCCCCAAATAGACCCTAGCACATATGTGATCTATGATCTATCCATTTCCTTGAACCCATGGCACCTCTGACGCTTGCGCTTCGGGTTTTTGGAAGTGTTGCATGGAGCAAGGACGAATGGCCAAACAATTTGCGCCATAAGCACCGTCCAACCTGACAATCATTTAGTGCTGCTGAATGGAGAAAGGATGTGCAATTCAGAGTGGTCAGGCCTGAAGGAATCGAAAGGAAGTTGCATAAAAACGCTGTTGTCAAACCGGAGAATAGTTCTGCGTTATGTATATATATATATATGTGTATGTATTATATGATTTCTTTGGAAGCAACTTGAGGCCCTGAAGTTATGAATTGAGAAGCATCAACAAATAAGTAAGGCCAATCTACATGTTCCAAGCGCTCAGAGTTGCTGTTTTCCGCGGCAATTCTCAACATGTTAAAAGCTACCTGGAAAGCCAAGTGCCCTATTTTTAAGACAATAGTTGCTGGTTTTAGGGGTAAAATTGCCTTAAAAAAATACGACACTTGGCATTCCAGGTACTAGTTCTTGAGTAGAGCAGTATGCTATATCAAATCATATTAGGAAGTTAACTCTCAAAAGCATCACATGTTTTTGACAAAGAAAAGTTCTGAAAGCTGATGAGGCACATGGTAGTTGAAGTCAATTGTTCCTTCACCAATGGACACAAGCCATCAAGTACCACTTCCACAACCTCTCGCCCATCATCACGATGTTGATGTTCAAAACCACCTCGGATGACTTGGGATCCATGTTCTTGAATATCAGTTGTCAATCTAATAGTCGATGGCTAGTACAAAATGAGTCCACAAGTCAAAACTGCTCCTAAAATGGTCAAAACAGACTTGCGTCATCTGCTTTTCGCTCGCTGTAAATGACAACCTTAAGTGTAACCAGCCTCCTGGAACAATTTCTTCTAATTCTTTCATCCTATGAGTCTATGAGTACTCTTGAGGTTTTCTACAGTGATCTTTTCCGGATCCAAAGTAGCCTCCCAATCACTTGCGATCTCTTTTTGGAGCACGTGCTGCCTTGAAGTGACGAGTTTGTGTACCACATAACAGTGAGTTGAGCATCTACAATTTGTCTATAATTACACCATGGCGCTCGTTCGGATCACGTCCTTAAATCCCTGAGCTAGCCGGTATGGAGAAGTGCCCTTCAAGTGAAAGAAATGCAGCCAAGCACACCACCTCTACTGGCTAGCCAACAACAATAAGAACGATGAGAATAACAACTGGAAGAACACGAGAACAAGAAGAAAAGAGAATGAGAACTGCAACAAGGAACCGTCAAGTACCCAAGCCAACAGCGGCGACGACGACGACCACAACAGCAACAACAACACCAACAGCAACAGCGGCAAGAAAGCCATCAATCAACCAATCAACCAATCAACAATTCAACCGATCAACCAATCCACCAGTCAACCAATCAATCAGTCAATCAATTTATAACAGTTCTTACGCAACAAAAAACATGTTGAAAACAGTCTATTGCAAAAGCACTGCCAAGACACCGTCCAGGGCGATGATACTCACCCAACTGAAACTAATGAGTTCCAGGATAGCATCGGTAGTAGTCCAAATATACAGGACATCCTGACAAATCAAGTGCCATGGACCACTAGAATCCAAATGTTTTCAGTTGCCAGCCTATGATGACAAGAATGACGAAAATGAAGATGACAATAGGAGGAGGACGACTACAGGGACGAGGATGGGACAGTACAAATGAGGTACGGATGCTGATGATGGCCCAACCAAGTATCCACAATTCGTTCTCAAGATCCACTTAGCATCATACTAAATCATAGCATACATCAACATGTCATATCAAATGTTGATCCGATCAAAACAGCTCAACTCTTGGTACGAGAATGAATCCAACATCCATCATTGTCAGAGTCCAAAAACGACCAGTGTCAAGCCATGACATCCATCATTTCAAGATTAAGGGATGAAAAGCTTGGACTAGGGGGTATTATATAGGCTGGGAACTTTTTGTTGAGAGGCATATATATATACATATACATGTATAGTTGAATATATACACATGGTCTAGAAGTGACCTTTTCAACACAGTTTTGAACCACCAATTCTGGGTCCACCGACATATTGCTCCAATTCAAAACCTTCCTGGGCAACGGTTCCGGCTGACTGATGGGCCATGGGGGGTCTTAGGAATCTTGATAAGGAGCGCTTCCTAAAAGCGCTGATGTTTCAGCCGTGTCTGACTTGAAGGAGGCCATTTTGTTCGTTGAAGTTTTTATCTTCATGCTGACTTGCATGCAATTCTTGATACTGTCTGGTGATTGATTTCAAAAAACGTTCCCAGCGATCAGCGATCAATGTTGTCCGGCACCGTAGATCAAATTGTTGTTCCAAGCATCCAACCATAATACACTGAAACAAATATCAGGTAGATAATATATAATGTGTATATATATATATATACACAATATGTATATATGTTCCCGGTTCGCGGTTCGCTACCACCCCCCCCCCCCCCCACATGGTATGGTCCCAAAACCTGCGTTTTGCAGCATTCCGCATGAAAACGTTGTATTTGCAGTGTTTTTTGCATGGTGGGTTGCTGGTGCGGTCCGCAACCCTGCAAATTCGTTGGATTTTTGCAACCAACCTTCCGAAAACGTGTTATTTGCAATGTTTCGGCTTCGACATCGTGGAGTAGTGCCGCCGCGCCCTCTTCTATTTCTGTGTCAAATTATCATATAATTCTAAATCTTCTACTAAGGGTTTTCAGCCTCGGTACCGGTCTGATATCTGTCTATATCTTATGCCTGTCGAACTTTCTCTTAGAGTGTCTAGTTTTCCGTAACTGATCTAACCTCAAATTCTCTTAGTTTTCTCAGCTTACGTGCTCCAAATTTATGTTGCCTAATATCAACTTATTTCATCTCACCCTACTAGTTGCATTGCTGTTTGTTGGAGACTGGATGACCCCGACCCCTTCCTACAGGGCCCACCCATTCCACAGAAGAGGGGGCGGGTTACCACTGTTCAATTGTATCCTCAACATATCACTACATATCTTACTTTGCCCTCCGTTATCTTATTTGATCTAGCTTTCAAAATCTGATGTTAACATGTAACTTATTTCAGCATACATGCTTCTCTTGCTTGAAATCAACTTTCTTCATCTTATCCTACCAGTTGCATTGCTGTTGGCTGGATGACCCCCACCCCTTCCCAGGACCCACCCATTCCACAGGGGGGAGGGGGGTTGATGTTATGACCATGACCATGGCAGGGGGGGTGGGGGGGGGACCCGGAACCTGGAACATATATGTAGCTATCCAAGAGAATTTTTCAGATTTTCCGTTCAGGATTTTTTGTTTGGTCCCAAGTGGCAATGGGACCAAGTTGGTCCCAAAAAGCAAGGCTTAAATCTTGGCCTATTTGCTGCTAAGGCACATTGAAGTCACTACCAATGGCCACCTAGAGGGAAACTTGGCGAAAGAACGAGAGGCTGGCAGTTCCGAGATGAGATTGTTGATTGGAAGTGATGGTGATGATTGAGGTGATGATGATGATGATGATGATGATGATGATGATGATGATGATGGTGGGGATGGGAATTTGAATGGGAATGGGAATTTGAATGGTAATGAGGACAGTGCTGATGATCATTAAGTTAATCATTCCGCTGATTATTGAGAGGACTTCTTGTTGGATGACAAACCATTTGTATAGCAAGGGATGTCTACCTTGACCTTAAAAGGATTAGGGTTAGAGGTTACCACGTGGGAAAATTGAAATTAGCACCCAAAAAATGAAGGAGTTTTGCTGGCGTGGAAATACACTTGGTAGATGCTGGCACTGAACATTTAAATTCATATTTAAATGCTTGCATGTTTTTGGGTCATGGAGATAGCAAGTGCATAGAATGAAATGATGTACATACCGTCAAGCAGAACCATCACCATAAAACTCTCAGCAGCTACCTCAACAGATTCTGCAAAGAAACTGGGTAGCCCCTTGATACCAACAGCATGGGAAAAAAACCCGCTTGCCGCTTGACACTTGTTTTCTTGCGAGTCTCCGGTGCGAGCCCCAAATGCCCGACTTTTTGGTAAGCTACTGTAGCCAATCGCCACAGCTGGAAGCCTCTTGCAACCAGAAAGTAGCTTTTTAAATCACTATTCACACAGGCACTAAGATAACACGTATGGTGACTCCAAAAAAAAGGCCTGTGTCTCAACTATGCTAATGCTAAAGGATGATGCACATCATATGTGCCCCATGATCATTGGAGGCAGCGACAGAAGTGGCGGAAGTGAAGAGACAGGCATCGATGTTGCGCTTGCCTGAAGGAAGGAGTTTGGAAATGATAGAAAACTTGTTTCCATAGCTATCAAATTGTGATATAATGATACATGTGAATGAACAACACATATTATGTAACACAGTCCATTTTGGGGCACAATTTGTTTCAAAACATATGAAGCCATCTGTTTTCAGGGACCGGATGATCAAATCATACTTCGCCTAGTCATCCATGTTGTCGGGTTTCAACAAAAATGCTTGCTCAAAAGTGGTTCCAAGCTGCCCTGGCATACCATAAATAAGCCAAAACGAAGGCTTGGTAGGTATGCCAAATTCCCTTTGGAGCAAAGTTTAGTACCATTCCAATGAAGCACAGGAGTGCCAGGTCCAAATTCGCTGCAATGGTGCCGAGAAATTGCCAATATAACCATGCCGTGACCAAATACGCCCCTTCATAAGCCACCGTTGCTTGTCGGGGGCCAAGCCAACCCTTGAATTTCAAGGTGTGCAGAAAGATTGCGACCGTCGTCATATATGAGGAAGTGATCAAAATACCATGAATCGTCTTCCTAAGTTCAGCAAATGACGCAAGCGACAGCAATCAAAAATCAGGATGATATAGGTTATAGGAGGACTTGAAACAGCAAAAACTGTGCGAACAAAGTGGAGGCAATCAATAGTGTTGATGCAAAACATCCTATAACAGCTGACAAGCAGTTTATCCATTTATCACACTATTTATAGTACAGGATGTTTAAAAGAAATCCCAGGTGGTGCAAGAATGGTCTTCTATCAACAGTGTGTCATGTTGTGTCCAGAAAGACCACCTCACTTCTTCACCCATAAAGGCACCTACAGTCACCACTTGGTGATGCCATTTTTAAGCTTCCATTACTCAATTAGATGTGGTTTCAAAACAAGAGATCCCTGGAGTAAACATGGCAATGGACAGAAATTCCCCCTCATTTTTCCTGCTAGGAAACACAACTACAAATCTAGCTATGCCGGGCAATACACTCCATGCCAACAGGTAGCTGAATTTCCTATTGGAGATCCCTAACCATCCATAACCCACGAGATCTTTGGACCAAGCCTCTGGTCATCTGCAGTGATCCTTCCCAAGAAGCGAATGTAGTTCAAGAAGAAACCAATGTAATGCTTCGCGAAGGAATAGAAGACTTTCACAATGTACGTAGAAACGCGAAGAAAGAATCCTCAATTTGAAAAGCCGAAGAAGCTGGCTACTTGAATTTTCCCCGCAAAGATGCCCATGAAATGAGATGGTTTCCATTTTTCTCCAACTTTGGCCGTAGCGTTTATGATCCATTTGACTCTTGACAAACCATGGATCCCAAGCAGTCAACTGAGTCTGCGTCTATGCAGCACGTCCAAAGGAATTGCCCAAACATATCCCAAACTGTCAAGAATGAGGGAACCGAGGTAAATTCTCATTAAAGTATGAAAAAAGGTTTGCAACCTTTCCCAATGTCCCCTAGCTGGAGACTGGAAGACCTTCAACATTTAACCAATCTGGCGGAGCACATGGATTCGCAACAATCTGCTGTAGGAGGTTTGGCACAACACACTCTGAGGAGAAACGTCCACAAAGTTCGGAACATCCCCCAAGCAGAATTCTTTAGAAAAAAGTCCAAAAAACACCTTCGGAACAAAAAAAACGTTCAACAAAAGAATCGATTCTTGTCCGTCTTATTCTTGGAATTTTCCAATGCTGTTCTCATCCGTGTTGTAGGCCACAATGGTCGAATGTAGTAAGGCAAAAACACAAACAAAATCTCAATCGGCGGAACTGCCTCAAGAAAGCAAGCGCTCAGCGCTTGGATGTTGTCGTGCTAAAATCCACTGGAAATTATCAACAATTAGGGTCCGGTATCAAATATTCAATGATATTCTGGTTGGTGGTTTCAACCCATTTGAAAAATATTAGTCAAATTGGATCATCTCCCCAGATAAGGTTTAAAAAAATTGAAACCACCACCTGGAATTCCAAATGTATCATGACGTTGATTCCTCTATAGGTCCGTGCAAATCTCAAGATGAAGTTGCAAAGGTGGCTTCAAGCAATCTATAGAAATGTGTAGCAGCTGCAAGCTGAAAAACGTGTTGTTTGAACATGATTTTTATATTGGCGTGTAGGCTTCAAACAAATCAAATATGTCTAGGTATTGTATATATATATATATATATGTACTGTATGTTATAATGTACGTTGTATCCCGAAAAGGCAATTCGTTTCACAAACTTTGAGTCGCTTCGCCCCCCACACCTTGATCATCTCAAAGATCTTGTTGTCCATGTAGCAATACCTGTAGAAACACCATGGTCAGAGTTGGTATCTCTCAAATCCCCAGATGGGTGGACAATGGCGGACAGGTGATACAAGGTCTGAAAATGAGCTGCTTCTCATGGAGCATGGATCCCCTCAAGCGGGGTAGTGAGATATCAAACAAAGAAAACATACCTGCAAATTAGCCATGAATTCCAGAATGCAATCTCATGATGTCATCTTGTCAACCAGAAAAAGTTCCAGAATATCTTTATTCAGTGGAACGGTACGACTTGCTATCTTACGATTCGTTGTGGCTATCAGGGATGACTATGGACCATCCCAGAGTTCTGTTCGCTGCAAAAGCTAGATGAAGCCTCCCAGTTGCAGAGAATTCCTTATCATGCATGATTGGATGGCTCTTGAACATGGTCATTCCATGTCATTCCATCATTCTTTACTCATCCCCTCACATCCAAGTAAAGATCCACTTTGGAGTTAGGCAACCCGTGTCTTATGAAAACAGTTTGAATGTCCACGGTTGCAAGGTCACAAGTTCTACCAAAAGATCACTCAGATCAGTTCCTGCTCTTAACGAACATGTCATGTGTACCTTCCCAGTAATGGAACTGATCCCAACAAAAACGAGCCATTTTTTCAGCATAGAGAACTGGCCCCCAAACTCCTTCAAAAAGACCAGGCGCTGAAAAGCCAACAACATACTGAAGAAGCTGTTCTCCACGATAAATTTGTAGCCTCAAGATCATCGAGAGGGTTTCTTCAAGAAACATTTTTTTTTAGACATGAAGAATCACATCACCAATGGCACTGATATAAGCTCCTCATTTCGTGTGACCAACGAAAAAAAGAACTGACAGGAACAACACCTCTGTACTCAATACTGAAAATATGAGGTTTCCAATAATACTGTATGTCCAAGCATTTTATGGGAGACAATGACTCACAATAACTTTGGCAGCTACAGCTTGAGAATACTCACTGTCAAATTCGTGATGCTGTATGGGAAGTCAACCCAAGATCAATCACCAAATTTCTGGTTTATAACGTGCGATTGAGAAAAGGTGTGATTTCTGAACCATGACTACACAGCTAGTAAAAATCGATATCCGGCCATGATGAAGACAGTTGTTTTCAACGACCATCATCATATCCAGAAAAAAAAAAACAAGAAGAAGAAAAACAGCCGGGAAAACCCCGCTACCAGTCGGACTCCAACTATTTCACCGGACTCCGGAAAGGCCACAATTAGGAATTCATGTTTTCCATGAGAGCCAGCGATGGTGTGTTTTTTTTTTCGGTGTTTGACAAGGGAAATCACCTCCACCATCAAGGTCTCAAATCTCTCATATCCAACAGACAGCTCAGGAAGGTTTGTCCTTTAGCCTGATGATGCACTTCTTTCTCCTTTTCCTTTCCCTCACCCACTGACTACCAAGTAGTACCACCCCCTTTGCCAATCTCAATTTGTCCTTCAAGAATCATCGAATTTTGTGAGGAAAGTGTTGGGATTCTCTTCCCACCCAACAAAAAAAAAAGAGAGAATGGTCACTGTTCATTACTTGGTGAAGGAGCCAAGATATGAAAAATCTGTGAAACATCCCCCCAAAACGTGACACACTGAGTTGCGGGTCTAGCAACTCAGGGCCGACTTGTCGGACATTGCGATGAAGCCTGGATCTTCAATGTTGGGCATGAAGGTAAAAGTACCTGCTTCAAGACCGTTTCGTGGAAATGGACATTCCGAGAAAGACCTGTAGATTGAATCAGGTGAGTTTTTGTTTGAGAGGGAACATGTTCAAAGAAATACCTTCTGATATGATTTGGAGGAATTCTGTATAACATCTCAGCCTCACCTGACGTTTATTTTGCCCATTTTTTTAAACAGGATTCCACCGCCCAGGGTTGGGTCGGTTCGAGGTCCCGTCTACTCTGATTATCTCTGATTTGATAGATCAAGTGGGTTGGGAGACTTGGATCTATCGCCATCATGGGATCCAAAAAAAAACTCAAAACCTGCAAATGGAATGGAAGTGTGGTCAGTTACCTGTGACAGTGGTACAGTTAAACGGCATATATATATATACCTCTATATGTAAATATATATTGCAGAAATACATTCTATACAATAATTTTGTTGGTGTTCAATTGCCACGTGAAACGCGTTTATCATGGTACTAAAAAGATGGTCATAGTCCCTCCCGGTGCGAATTTTCCACCAGCCAGTGGCGGCCAGTGAAGGTTTCAACCTTCCTACAAGGGGCTGGCTATTGATCAATGTTGAAACCGTATTTTTTGCCGTTGCCAAAAAAAATGTGGGGATTTTTTGACATTGCTATACTGCTATACATATTACCCTCCATGAAACTAACAAATCGCCCCTGAAAATAGGCCTAAACGCCCAAAAGGAAACGATCGTATTCCAAGCATCCATTTTCAGGTGCCAACAGCTGTTAGTTTCATCCCGTAAATCCCAAACAAAATAACCCATAAATCACTAGGGAAACCCTAAAGAATCCCATAAATCACTAGTCTTCAGGGACGGTTTTTTCACCGGATGCGCCACTTCAAAGGCGATTCATCAAATCAGCCAGGATACAGGCCGCCGTGACACTTTGGAGGAAGCCTGTCATGCCCAAAGTCCAAACCTGCAGATTTTCCAAATCAAATCCTCTCAAATCAATGGAATCGTTGGCCTTTCTGATCCTTTTTGTTGATGTTCTATCCAGATTTCTTTGAGATGTTTTTTGGAATGATGTTGTCTGTATTGTAATATAAAAATATATATATATATATATATTTTTTATTATACAAACATAGACATGAAACTGTGTGGTTCGACAATCATTTCAAAGGTGTCTTCGCGCAGTCAAGAAGCCAAAGGAGTGGTCAAGTAATGCTCATAGTTAAAAGCATACAAATAGGCTGCCGTAAAGAACTGCATCAAAAAAATAAGTCCTGATGCACAAGTGCCCGGCAGCACACAGCTGCAGGGTGTTTGTTGTCCCACATCCCTCAAACTCAGAGTTATCCAGTAGATTCACTGCTCCGTAAGTAGTAAAGTTCGCTGGGAAATCATGTGTTTGACCACTAAAACCTCTTGAATTCAGATTTTTTCATACACTTCCTGTGATCGGAATTTTGTTGGATCTGTTATTGCCCGTGCACCCACGGGTCGACCTCAGCAAAAAAGCTGTTCCACTTGCGTGCCATCATACAAACTAACGTCCCATCTACACCTTGGAGACCTACTATAGATACTAAACCACTTTTTAAAAACATGCTGATGTTGGAAAAAAGATGGAAAAAGTAGGATCCTTCAAAGATCATGGTCTGTCCCGATATAAGATGTCAAAAGTCTCATTTCCAGTACGTGAACCACCCCGTTTACTGTCCTGTGACACGATGTACTTGAAATCGTGGTCCAAACCAGAGGTGGATTTGGGCCTGAAAAATGTCGAAAACCATTGGTCACCTGATATTAAGATGCAAGTTTCACATGAAAGTCTTATACCTGGACCTTCCAAATGGTGCCAAATGGTTCCTAAAGGGCGTCAATTTACCATCCCTTAGGGTTTAATTGGCACCCTCTGGAAGGTGCTGGTAAGATCTTACAATCAATGACCTTGGAAATTTCAGATCGCGGACATGCTGACATGTAAGCTGGATTTTGCCCACTAGGACTTCCATGTTCACCATACATACATAGACATTATATAACACCTCATATCATAAATCTGCGCCACGAGTACCGTGCCATGGCAGGCGTTCAACCCTTTGGGTATGTAATCATCATCCCATGGTGATAGGTATGACACCATGTCCGTCACCTTCAAAAATGTCGTGGTCGCCAACAATTTATCAACCATGCAAAAAGGCGTCTCCGTTTCCATGCCCGTGAAGTCTCCCCAAAATCCTGGTTCCGTTTACCTTTCCCTGCGTGGACTTGTTTTGTTCTTAAGGAAAAATCATAGACAAATTCACCTTTTTCCCTTGCTTAAGGGCACTCTGTAAGTTGGACATGTCCACATGGATATCATCTTCGAAGATGAATTTGAAGAACAAGTCATTCACAAGCACATAATAGTTTAATTATGGTTAATTCATCTTTCAACATATGTCCTTCCCTGATAAAACTTTGACAATTTACCATCAGTATCTTACCATCCAAATTTTCATCCTGAGGGTCAGGAGGTCAGCCAAAATAAACGCCGAAGCACTAGGCTTAAAGTGGACATCAACCAAAAATAAAAAGGCGCAGCTACTCAAAATTTGTGGATTCTCCAGGGAAGTTTCCCCTAGTCATTGAAAAATGAGATGAGACAATTTCAATCACCATTTTTAAACCAAACATATGAAATACAAAGCCGCTTACCACTATCATCTCTTGGCAAATTAACTCCAGCCTTGACCACTTTCATCAAAATCTCTCCAGCACCAAAAATCATGGCTCCGGCAAACCGCGTCCCCGGCGGATCGCGTGGACGGATTCAGGTCCCCCGGGATGCGTCCGGCCGCTGGAGCACGGTGCAGCTACCGGGCGGCCACGACGAGTCTCTGTAGGGACCAAGTTGACTGTCAGATTTGATTTTCAAACAAATAGCATCACGATGAATAAAATATGTAGTATATACAGTATACATGTACATGATTATATGTATTATATATACGTATATACTACGTATATATATATATACATATTACACATATACTGTATACGAATTTGCCAACCCAGAACTAATGTGAGATACAAATTGAGAAGGCTCCCACTGATGACTTTACCCTGTTGGCTGTTGGTACCATTTTGAAAGGTTTATGGGAGGCTGATCTGGGCCCACATCCAAAAATTCGAAAAATGTATCTAAGATCATTTGTTTAGTAGCAGCCATCAGTTCCCTCTTCTCAACAGGCAGCTGACAATCTCACTCCTACCAAGGCACCTCCTCACCCATGCGCTCCACACGAACAATGCTGGCCACTTTTCCCAAGACATTCAAGAGTCCCGACTCCGCGAGTGACCTGAGAAAAAAAATGCCCTGTATTAATTATTATTGTAGAAATTTACATGTTTTGAACACATGTACCTCTTTGATGGGCGCATTACAATAGTTCTAGCCCACTAAAAATTAAAAAGTGTGCTAAATGTTGGCAAATAAGCTACAGGAATGATTTGGACAACAATTCAACGAAACTGGCATGCATAGAACACGTTGAATTCTGGATGAACGTGAGTGAAGGAGTAAAAACATGTGCGAACACATGTACCGAGGAACGAAAATTTAAAAAAATGAACATGATGCATTCGATCGTCTCTCTCCACTGAGCCTCAAGAGAGCTTGACATTTTCCAAACAAGTTCCTCCTATCTAAGGGGAGCTGTTTGAACATTATCAGCATCTTCAAAGGTACCTTTATATACACACAATTTCAGCACACCGCTAAGTAGAATCGAGTCTGTGGCGTTTTTTTGTATATGCTCAACTCCGCTCCCGAAGTCTTAAGTAATCTACATCCGCAAACGTCTGGCAGTGCTGGAAACACCAAGAAAATACTCTGGATGGAAGAAATCCGGCACCAGTTGAGGTTGGTAGTTGAACCCATTATTTGCATTTATTTGCAAGGTGTTCTACATATCAGAATGGTTTGGGATCTTATTCCATCAACCGTCTGATAGATCATCATCAAATCCAACATATGGCAGCTGAGGCACTTTCCATTTAGTAAACTGCCGCTGATCCTCGGCGGATCGGTTGGTCAGGAACCACTGGTGCATGGAAGCGTGTTGCTACTCATCCATTTGTGTGACATGGCAACCCTCATCCCTTTCGGTCCCCTTGAACTGGAGAAAAACAACATTTATAGCCGGCTTAAAAAGATGGACACTTACATAATTGCTGAGCTTTCTATCTTTGCAAGTGGCAAATGCTACAATTGGTGAAAGGCTGTAGCTATATCTTCTATTTGGAATTAATAAGTGTATTCATATTCCTTCACAGGTTCAAACAACTTGGGGGTTTTACATGGTTTTACCCACTCTCCTAGTGGATGTTTTTTTTTCGGAAGGTTTCCATTATATAAATATCCATAGAGACCAAGAAAGATCTACGAATTTCATTGAATATCTATGGATATCGCTAAGTATCCATAACTAGTTGGTGGTTTCAACCCACTTGAAAAATATGCTCGTCAAATTAAATCTTTATCTCCCCAGGCAGGGATGAAAATAACAAATAATACAAATATTTGAGTTGCCACCACCTAGATAAACCCCATGTCCACCAAAACAATTCAACGGAATCCTCCCGGAATTCTCTCAGATTGAAGGCTCTGGATGTTGGCCAAAAAGAGCTTCGTTCCAGATACCGACGGAAGCTGTGGTGTTCCCTGGCGCCCCGTTGGCGGATGGCTTGGGACATTTCAGGACTTGGGTTGCTTGTGGGGGATGACTAACGGGAACAAGGAAAACATGCAAATGAGCTCAAACATTGATGAGACTATATTTTATATAATTTCTATTATATGCAATGAGGTGGATACAACTATATAGTATCAACAATATATGTATATTCAAAGACATTGAAATACAAGCTTGGGCCTTTTATATTAACCGCCCCCCATCCAACTCTTACAATCACCACACAAAAACCCTTGGGAGCCTTCGGAGAGAGCGTTGGTGTTGGTGTGTCAGAGGCTTCGATGTATAAAAGCGTCCTAAAGTCAATTAGCGGTTCACGCGGGAAATGTGTGGCCTCACACGAGTTACCTACTACTCAACATGCTTTAGTACAATGATTGATATTTAATCTGTGAATAACAAGTTATATCTATTAGTGGGATCCAAATTTGTACTAGTGACATCATGTGGAAGTAGTCACCCATGAAAAGTTGTACCCTATGTGAAGATAAGCACTGCTAAACAAATACTTAACATCTGCAGTGACATGATGGTAGACAAGCTTCGGCACTGCAATGCCCAAATAGAGCAAGGTGACCTCCGTTTCAGGCCGGCCCAAAGTTTTCATAGAACAGTCGGGGGGTTTTTGCCAGAACAACAGAATGGTCGTCCATAAAATTCAATAGTTTCACAGGCCGTTGGGCCCTATCGAGTTGAAACCGTTGGACCTTTCTGTATCAAAGTCCTGTTGCTTCGGGACAAACAACTGGTGACCAACCAACGAGCGCATTGGAAATCTTTGAATTCAAATCGAATGGAATCGATTCTTCTCCTTAAATCATGAGAATGGCAATACTTCAATTCCTGATCATCATCTAAAATCTAAAAATATGATGATCAATCCTCATACAAATCTTCCATCCAACCCATAAAAAAAACTACAAATTCATCCATTTACTGGAACGTCTCACATCAATTCACCCACTGTTTCGGGCGTCTACCCGGCCAAAACTACCTCGAGAGATCCAAGGGACCATACCACATGTGAGGGCCAAGGGTGAAATTTCGAAGTTGCCAAAGGGCTCCAAACCTCCCCGGTGAAACTGCCCCAGGTTGGTGGTTGGAACCAAACCGGGCTGTGAAAAAATATGGGTCAAAATGGGTTCATCTCATCTTCTCTATAAAAAAGGGGTGAAAAATAAAAAAATATGTGAGTTGCCACCACCTATATAGTTAAGAAGTTAGAATAAGTTCAGTTAATAATGGAGGTTTCATCATCGAAATGGATACATCCTTAGCTTCATCAAAGGACCACTTTCTCGCTATTGGATCCCCCCCGCCTCGTTCCATAAGAAGACTCTGAGCCACCAAATTGGAGGAAGTCGAAAAAATGGCAAAGGCACCAATGATCAGCCTGGAAAATTTGCAATCATCAATGAAAAGATCTGACCGTTTGGAAGAAAACTTCAAGATAATTGGAGGGGCAATAGAATCAACTACTGTAGATGATAGGTTTACCAGACCATCATCATTCTGCAATGGATGTAGGGTCATAGGGGGGTCAACCAGTAGTTTCAATCTGCAGCTTGCAGAAGGATGAGACACATCAATGAAAACGGTCGGGAGCTTGCAGGTGGTCGTCTCTCAACGGGGGGGTTGTTTCAGAGTGAGTTGCAAGGTATTTAAACACAAAATCAAGCCTTTTTGAAAGAATCTGTAGGATCCTTAGTTTTTGAGATATCCTCCACATCAATCATCCCACTTCACAGCCACTTGTTTGACATTAAAAGTGAATCCAAATTGTAGATACATCTACTTGCAACAGCTGCTATATACAAGGACCATGGGGCTAGCTTCCACTAGATAGTCAGGGGGCCTATGCCACTCAAAAACCGCGCCAAGCAGCATGATATATGACATGGGCATCAGGAAAAGTCTCGGGGGCATATCAATCTCCTCACAAGTTTGGATGTGATTTGGTATGCCACCAGTGATCACAAGGGGGTTCATCGGGTAAGGAACCCACTGGCATATCAAAGGCGAGATACAAAGGCACAGCGATATTTATATTGCTGTAAGATTCTGTGACAATAATATGCGAGATGATGTGAGGATCAGGGAGGATAAATATGTTTATGTAATATATTATGTATATAGATGAAATACATATGATATATCGACATCAATATGTACAATCCCATATAATCCCTAAAGTAGTCGTTGAATAGCAGTACGACCGGTTTCCATGTCCATTTCGCATGTCGGGTTCGGGACGGTCCAATTTCACGGCCGTTTGAATTATAATAAATACGTAGTTTAAAAGGGTTCCTTAACGAGAAAATCTGACTGGCCAACACCTGCCGGCATAGGCTAAAACATCTCTGTGCCGCATCCAAAAATATAACACAACACCTACCAAAAAAGAGATTTAACAGGAGAGTCTTCAAGTCTCCAAACCGGTTGTCTTTCCAGGTGCTGAAAAAAGCGTATTTGCCAGGTCATGGCGTCAACTTCAGGGGTTTTCCACCACCAGTCACCTCATGATATGAGAGCTTAAGGTTGATGTGTTCTGACCAATGCCATGGACCTCACTATAAACTACAACTAGATCAACCTGATTTCAGGAGCGGCTAAGTCATAAGAATTTATATGTCAAACATCAATCTCATCAGTCTGCTTTGGATCATTTCGAATTCCAACTCATGACTCATGACTGAAAAAGAAAGGCACGGCATGGCCATCAAAGTGTCCATTCTAGTGCTTCAACTAAACATATGGCCGTGAATTTCTTTTAGGTATTGAACGAGCGCCTCCGGCGCATTTTGTTTAATACCTATTAAACGAGACCCTCTGTTTAGTAGGTATTAAACAGTCAACAATTGCTGCATTAAAGGGACAATAAAGTATTAAACGGGGTATTAAACGGTGGGGTATTAAACGGTGGGGTATTAAACGGAAGGAATCCCTCTGTTTAATAGGGTATTAAAAAGGGGTATTAAACGAAGGTGCTTTCGGCAATGTTTAACAGCCCTGAAAGAAATTAGTGCCCATATAGCTCCAAACCAGCAGGCGGATATAAGTTTCAGGCCAAGTCACTTTACACCATTTCTCAATCACCGGAATCATGACCTGATTTCAAGCCCTGGAAGGGGTGGAAGGGGACCCTTGTAGTAAACCCTGCAACCAGAACGCCATGAACCAAAAAAGTGGGGATTTGGGTCCACCTTATGACTCATAGGAGGCTGCCATGTGAAATGTGAGATTTGAATTTGTCAACCCTGGAGAACCTTGACTTCAAACACTTCTGTATAGAAAAAAAGGAATTGATTTTCTCCAACCCTTTCGCTTCTAAAAACACTGTCTCAAGCACACCGTGATACTTAATAGGCATTGTGGATACTTCCCAGCTAATACCTTTCATGTTTTTGGAATATGCTGCGAATATGCTGGTCATTTACGGCCATAAAACCCTTGTTCTATATTTATATACAGTATAAATATATATATATACACACGCTATATTTCAACTTTTAGAAACCGATCATTGTTGGTGCTACATGTGACCCCAGCCCCTGCATCCTTGCATCCCAGGTGCTCCCATGACACAGGTGTTTGAGATGGAAGCGGCCAATGGCATCGCCGGCAAACTCAAACGCAGAATGGCTACGAAGTAGCTCTTCGGATGACCCAAAACACCTTAGCCGAGGTCGTTTGCCAATCACTTTGAGGGTGTAAAAATGTCACAGGAGTTGGTGATAGTCGTTTCCAGCAAACGGTGCTGGAGTCAAAAGGCCCAAAACGCGTTTTAAACACTGCTATTTACACCCTGGAAGATTAACATGGAACATACAAATCACCCATTTAGAAAGGAAAATGATCTTCCAAACCCCTATGATTGTGTTCCACGTTAATCTTCAGGGGTGTAACAGGAGTGTAGGATTTCAATCCAATCATCAGGCTGGAAGAGTTCTGCATCAATTAGGGAAATCATAGTGATGTATGTCACTATTCGCCTGTCATATTGACACATAGGTGGAATAATTTGTGAAATTTCCGAATCAAGTCATTGTAAAAGGGGTTGCCAGGATACCTTCCCTAAGATTAAGATTTCCGCTGAAAATAGACCTTCCCAAAAGAAAAGTAGTCTCCCAATCACCAATTCTCAGGGGCTATGAATGTTAGTTTCAGGGAGTTGCATGGTTCAGCATCCCTTTTTCTTAAGACCACGTGAACAGAAATCATGACATACTTTTTGGCCAAGATGCGCATGAAAATAAAATCCTGAGTTCTGCGAAAAGTTCACACGAAATGTTTGATGACTGTCATTCAGTTGAAATGGACCTTCAAGTCATCAAGTCACAAAAACTTGGCCCAAGCCACAACAACAATGGATCACCTTCAGATATGCCTTCAGCTGTTCCACTTTGATGTCTGTTGTTGCGGCTACATTCCAAAAAACACGATGAAACCATAATCAATCATGTTCAGTAGGAAATACATCTATACAAACACTCAATCGTCCAATGCCATGTCGATTGGCCTTGAATCCAAGAAAAACACCACTGGCGTAGCAGTGGATCAACTGCATGCATGCTTGATGGTTGTCCATACCCAAATACGGATTCCTTGTTCAACCGCCTAGCATGTACGGGTACAATATGACCATGCCCTGACAACAGTTGTTCATCAACAACTAAAACATCTCAGAACCTTGAGGAAACGAAGAATGATAACATGAAACAAAAAAACACTGCAAATGATAGTGTTTGCCTATGTGTACTTTCTTCCTCAACACCTCCATCGGTCCAAAAAAAACAAAAAACACATGCATCTTTTGTGTTTGCATCACCCCTTTTGGGGCTACGGAAGGCTTTAAAAAGTGGGAAGCCTTCACAGAGATCCCCTACTGTTCCTGGGTTAAGGAGCAGCCCTCTATCTATCCACAGCCATAATCATGCCATATACCTATGTATGCAGTATGCACTTCTGGTATATTGTCAGAATGTCACAATATGTAATAACTATTATATTAGTGATTGTGTAATCATATATTTGTACAATATGCATATCATGCCTTGCTGATATATTATACAGTATACTACCTGTGTGTGTTCGAAGCTTTGCGTTCCAGCTCCCACAGGCTTAACAGCCCAGCATCGATGACGCCCGTGTGATGAACACCAGCAGAAACGATGCCCAGTACAGCTACTGACAAAACGACTGAATTGCCTCAGTTCTTGGTGTTTTTTTGAAGTTCCTAAACAATTGAGGTACGTGGGCTGCAGCTTGGAATCATGGGTCCTCCGGATTGTGATCTTAGGAAATGATAACCGTAGGTACTTCAGTGAAAGATAACTCGTATAATTTTCCAGTGAATCAACACCTCAGGGGCTACATCTGTGTATTTTTGCCATTTTTTTTCTCCACATTCAGTTGAAACCGTCTGATGACATGGACCCAAACTGCCAGGGAAGTACAACAGGAACTTTGAAAAAAATCGCGATGATGGAGGCGTTTCGACCTACAGTTTATGTAGGGTCGTGATGTCCTTCATGTGATTTGGAAGTTCCCATCAGGTAAACCGTTAGCATCTGTGGCTAATGAAACCCTTCCTTTGAGTGACCTGGTCGAAGATGGTCAGCTACACTCTTTTTCCGCATTTCCAGAAGCTCTCACAATAAATACAACAAGAACAACAACGACGACAAGAAGAAGAGAAAACAAAAAAGAAGATAGAAGATGAAGAAGCAGAAGTTAAAAAAACAAGAAGAAACAAGAAATAATTGAATGTCCCTCTGAAGGTTTCCCGTTTAAGTGTTTCCCCACCAATCACGTTGCCAAAGAGACTGAAACCACCCCAGGCATCACGATCATTGTCCAACGCACCACCTAGCCTGAAGAAAGGATGCTTGAAGTATCACTGCTAGTGATAACTTTACCCTCCAGGAACTAACATATCCCACCTGGGGAAAAGGAAAATCATCTTCAAAAGTGCCTTGGTAGGGGATATGTTAGTTTCAGGGAGGGTAAATGTTTGGGGGGATTTGCTTTGGGAATTTCAATTGGACATGATGATTTCTTGTCCGAGACCTTTCTTGGATTCTGGAGAAAATGACACTTACAGTATTAGATCTACACAATGTGTTATGGCAGCATACTCTTCCATGCACCGTATCCGGTATCTATCAATTTTGATGCGAAGAGCCCAAATGAGAGATGCCGATATTTGTAGAGTGAAATGATTTGGCATTCTCCCCAGCATCTTTGAACCAAAACATCACCAGGCCTTAAGATGAGTGTGGCACTGATAAGGACAACATCTGCTTGAAACTGCATTAGCAGCAACCAAAGAGACTCCAAGGTCACCTTAGGGCATCATGAATCCAAGTTACTCAATACCCAACCGGCACTTCAAGATATCATCCACCAGTGTTTATCAGACTCAGCTAAGGCTGCAACAAATAAGGTGAAATAGGAGTAGCCAGTCCTGGGTGGCCACCGGGAATTCCATTCAGTTGTTATTCAGTGAGTACACTTGATGAAATTCAAGGGAAAAAAACACGGGGAGGAAAAGAGATCCGAGAACGGAAGAACTGAGATGTTTCCCAGTACCATACGGAAGTACACACTGACTGACGACGTTCTAAGTTGTCCTCGTGCCATTCCGTGCATTCACCGGCGCTACGGGGGAGCGTATGATACTCCCTTAAACATTACAGTTGGCAAGGTTCTTGTTGGAAGTTCAACAAAATGGATCAGATCCCCCTAAGCTCTAAAAAAAACACGTCATTTTATCAATGAACAGTTGAGCATCTCTATTCATTCCCAATTCTTGCCAACAAGACTCAGTACTGGTGTGGTTCCTGGGTTGATGTGATTCAGCATCAGGCAAAACAATAGTAGCGCAACCTGGAGTGCAGATTCGACCGAAAGGCAAAACCAACGAATCCCTGAAGACTGGATGGAGTTATGGGACCAACAGAAAGGCAATCCAAAACACCCAGAGGGTGATCACCTAGTTCAGATTTAGGAGGGTAATTGGTGGATGGTGGATATCATCATCGGCGGAAAATGATCGTAAATCATAATGATCATTATCGTCCCAAGATAAACATGATGACTTGATGACCATGACGAACCTGACGAATTATCATGATTCAAGCTGGCAGAATCATTTCAAAACATTTCAAGATGTCGGTTAGATAACTGGATGTGGCTATATATCAAGATTACTCCCGTTGATGGAAGAAATCCTACACCAGTTGAGGTTGGTACAGTAGTTTATCCCACTATTTACCGGGGTTTAATATTACATCCCAGGTGGTTGGTTGTTTGGGATTTCTTCCAGTCTCAATGTCATATGGATGTTTCCGAAAATAGGGTTACCCCAAAATGGATGGTTTATAATGGAAAACCCTATTAAAATGGGATGATTTGGGGATACCATGATTTTCGGAAACACCCATATCAACCAACCAAAAAAATGGGAGGCATCCAATCCCCAAACCCCAACCCGCAACCGCACCGAGACCAAACCCTCTTTGGAGCTGCTCGAGCCGCGGATGAGCTCCTGGCTTCAAGAAAGTTTAGGGGTTGGGAATGCTTAGGGAATTTTGGAAAAAAAGACATGAAGTGTATATATATATTATATATATATATAATCAGCAAAAAATAAGGTGAAAATGATGAAGTTGCAGTCTAAGTAAACGAGCCAATGATAGGATTGGATAGATTGGAATTAGGTTCAACAGCCTCCCAAGTCAAGGATTTTTGGGATCAACTTGATGCGTCCGTGTCCAACCAAATAACCAGTTGGGAAAATGATGTGCCGTGTTCAATTTAAGCATGTCAAACTGGGAACTGCTTAAATGAATGAAGTTTGCTATCTTCCAATGGTTTCTTTCCATGGTTGGTGTTGATATGGATATGGTACACACATACTCATATACTCCTCATATGTTCTGTAACTGTTTTGTGTCTGTGGTATACTCGTTCCAAAATCATAGGAAGGTTTGAGGGGCATGGTCGACCCCACCATCTTTGCAGGGCACGTGTGAGCTATCACCACTGCTCTGATAATGCTATCATTGCCATGAGGTCAATTCATGACATTTCACACAAAAAACCTGAAAATCCTATAGATTCCTGACACAAGCCTACATAATTCTTCATTCACACCCATGTTTTTTTGGAGTTTTTCCAGAGGTCACCTCATCAGTCAATTTGACCAGCTGCTGACATCACCTGTATCTCCCCAACCCCCCGTCCAAAGGGCTCACCATGTTCGACAAGTTGGATGGTTTTCGAACCATATCAGTGGGACTTTCATCACCTGAAGCGGAACTACCCACCAAAACCGATGGTGAAGCGATTGGATTCTTCCCCATTGAAATCCCCATTGAAATCCCATGAAGCTATATCAAACCCTATGAAATCTGATTGAAATCCAACAAAATTGTACCAAAGCTTGGAATGTAAACCTCCTATTTCATTGCTGAAGTCATCACACTTTCTGGGCTTCATCTGAGCTTTCATCCGGGCTTCCTGCCTTCTCGTGTGTGCCGTTCCAGAATGGGTTGCAACACCCGGGAGTGTTTGCGCAACCTCAAAGGATTCGGCCCCTTCGCTGGTTCAAGAAGAATATGAAATATCAATGAAATATCCAGTCCCGGTTAAAACAGGTTACGGGTCTGCATTATCTCCGATCCTCGTTCAATGGAGAAAGATGGGGGAAACCAATGTTTTTGCCACAATCTCAAATGCATCCGGCGATGCATTCTCATCAAACTGATTTTTCATTTTTTTCTTCACTTCACCAGGGTCCCACGTGCTATCCCCTAGTAAACCACCATCCAAAACTTGTGAGGTAGATCAAATCCCACCCAAACACCTTCACAAAATCCAAGGAACTCTGTTTCCTTTTCGGTGCGCAAGAGGGGTTGCGTCAACGGCAAATCTCCTTCAGGCTCCTTCGACAAAAACAACAACAAGTGGTCTCGCAAGTCTATTTGTTTCAAGATTGGTGGATGATGTTGGCCCCAGCAAAATTCAGATACCTAGTCACCTTGCCATCAAAAGATGGATGGATACTCCAAGCATTTGAGCATCTTGATTGTATATTCTGGGGGTATCATCAAACATTAAATAGAAGGGTCTATAGAACACAAGTTGACGCGGTGCTTCCAGTCTAATCTGTAAGGTCACCAGCAGCAATCTCACCCCAAAAAACTGCAACCCAACAAATGGGATCTGGCCAAATTATCATATTTCACGCGTGGACTTTCAGGACAGTGGTGCCTGAGCCATGACCACCCCTCCAACTTTCACCAACCTAGATTTCCCATGATTTCCCCCGAATTTAAGAGGATTTTCCCTTCCCAAAAAAGCCAACCCTTTTTTCAGGGGCCCCAAAAAGGTCCATGGTTTTTTTTCCACCTCCAAACTTTCCAGCAACGCAGTGCAGCGCTGATCTGCTTTGGCCATCAAGGAGTGATGTAAGGTTTCCATGAGGTCCGCCTTGGCAGGATGTAACAAGGGCGACCTACCCAACCTAGGTGTTTCCTTAAACGGTGGTACCCATACCCCCCAATGGGCCACCCCAAGTGCTGATCATTTTTACATAGTAAAACTACCATGGGTTTGTTGGGGAAACCCACCCACCATTTTAGGAAAACCCCCATATGGTACCAACGCAAGGGAAACGAAAAACCCTAAACTCTATCAATCTGCAGGTTAATGTTTGTTTTGCTTTAGAAGCACCAGTGGGAAGAGAGTGAAGGTCAGTTTGATCCAGTCTGGAATACAGTAACACATTTTGGTAATTTTGTTGGATGTGTAGTTTGTAGTTTTAATGCAATTTGTGTAGCTCCGTAATGTGCATGAACAACTTTCTCCCACAGCTTTAACTTTCTCCAACTGGGCCTGCATTGTTTTGGATTTGCCACAACGCTTGTCGTACCTGACAAGAATGCTAAAATATTGCAGGGTGACAAAGTTTCAGTTCAGAATGTCTGCGATGTTATTGCTGTTATTGTTGTTGTTATCGTTCTTGTTTGTGTCCGTGTTCTTGTTCTGTTATTGTTCTTTCTGGTTGCTGTTCTTGATCTTGTCCTTGTTCTTGTTATTCTCACTGTTCTACCTGTTGTTGTTGCCGCTGCTGTTGCTGTTCTTGCTGTTGTTGTTGCTGTTGCGGTTGCTGTTGCTTTTACTGTTGCTTTTACTGTTGCTGCTGTTGCTGTTGTTGTTGTTGTTGTTGTTGTTGTTGTTGTTGTTGTTGTTGTTGTTCTTGTTGTTCTTGTTGTTCTTGTTGTTCTTCTTGTTCTTGTTCTTGTTCTTGTTCTTGTTCTTGTTCTTGCTGTTGCTGTTGTTGTTGTTGTTGTTGTTGCTGCTGCTGCTGCTGTTGATGTTGTTGTTGTTGCTGGTGTTGTTGTTGTTGTTGTTGTTGTTGTTGCTGTTGCTGTTGCTGTTGCTGTTGCTTGTTGTTGTTGTTGTTGTTGTTGTTGTTGTTGTTGTTGTTGTTGTTGTTGTTCTGTTNTTGTGTCTGTGTCTGTGTCTGTGTCTTTGTCTGTCTTGTTCTTGTTCTTGTTCTTGTTCTTGCTGTTGCTGTTGTTGTTGTTGTTGTTGTTGCTGCTGCTGCTGCTGTTGATGTTGTTGTTGTTGCTGGTGTTGTTGTTGTTGTTGTTGTTGTTGTTGCTGTTGCTGTTGCTGTTGCTGTTGCTGTTGTTGTTGTTGTTGTTGTTGTTGTTGTTGTTGTTGTTGTTGTTGTTGTTGTTGTTGTTGTAGGTCTTGTTGTTCTTGCTGTTCTTGTTGTGTGTTGTTCTTTTCTGTGATCGTTATTGTTCTACCTGTTGTTGACGTTGTTGGTGATGGTGTTTTTGTCAGAATCAAAGTCAAAGGACAATGAAACCCCGACAAAGTCCAACATTTATTACCAGTTCAGCAGTCAAAATCATTGCCCCGCCAAATGGATACTTAGAAGACCAAGTATATCCAAATATATTCCAAATATTACATATTCATCATGAATCGTTCCATCTGTGGAGTCAAAGCAAAAGATTTCACCAACGTCGAAAAGTTCTGCCGTCTTTTGGGAGAGTTGTCCATCATCAATCACGTCCCGTCATCGTTCAACTGGTTTCAACGAGGTTTCGTATGTATTTTCAGCATACACAGGGCACTTCTTGGCAATTTTGCGAATGGCCTCACGATTGTAGTGTGCATACCATCTCAAATCTTTCACCTGGCTTCAGGGAAAACCATCTGGAATGGTGAGGTGTTCAACCAAGGTGGATAAAATAAGAAGTCTTGATGACTGTTATATTACAATAGCTTAACAAAGCCTTACAATTACCTTACATCATTGTTTCCTGAATCCACTCAAGTCATGTCATCTATCATGTTTTCCTTTCTGTTTTAAACGCAATTATTTCGAATAATTCAGTTCTACTGTCTCGGCCACATCTTGCGTTTGGTTTAACATGTTTGACATTGACTTCCACTTTGGGATCTGTGACAAAGCTCAAAGCAACATGGTCCCGCAAGTAGGCTGTCAGTGTCATAACCAAATGTAACCTAGAAAAATTCTTTACCAGGAGTTACTAACATCTGCGAACAGCCCAGTATGATGCTCTCAAAATTCACGGCAAGTTTTATTTTTGAAGAGGCGTGTTCGTCTCTACTCCCAAAATCTTGAGCATGTGCGTGTCACCAGCTGGTACCTCATGTTCCAGATCCTTCTGGCTCTTGGGGGTCCTTGGCTACCGATTTGTGTGCAAACGGTGTGACTATCAAGGAGGGCATGTGATGTAGATGCTAATCCCGCGAAATTAACAAGGAACCTGAAAATTATTGAACATCACCCTCTGAAAAGGAAACTCATCTTCAACACATCGTTTTTGTGGCCAATACTAGCTTTCGGGGGTGAATTTCAACGTGCATACTGCATACTCATCATAATACCTCACACAATAGCAATGCATGAAACGAAGACCACGTGGCATATGGAATGAATGACATGTCATCTGAGCTTTTCTGTCATGGTCAATCAACTCTTTGGTCAGCTGGTGGTCATTCCATCAGAAACATAGGGATTCCATCCAGGGATGCGTCAGGGTGTGACCGTGACCACTGCCCACAACAGGAACAACAACGATGATATTGGCAACGAGGACAGCAACAAAAACAGCAGCAACAACATCATCATAATAGAAATAATCTCTGTCTTAAGTCTGAAATATCATCGTCATCATCATCATCATCATCATCATCGTCGTCATCATCATCGTCATCATCATCACTATCACCATCATCACCATCATCATCATGGTCGTCATCGTCATTGTCATCACTGTCATTACTATCATATAAGGATTTGTCTGGTAAGAAACCATATGCAAAGTGATCAAGTTCAAACTACGGTAATGCAAACTTCAGAAGTTTCAATGATTATATAGTGATTAGAGCAAACATGACCGGCTAGTTGGTATGATTCTTCAGTTGCACAATCCCCTCAGTCCCATATCTCTAAAAGGCCGGTCTCTTTGGTTCCAAAGGGTAACACTGCCCGGTCACTGGCCCCCATGATTTTCAGGGTCCATCCACCCAGTCCCTGATTTTTACGAAATGCCTGGAGCCACTGCCGAGATATTGCTCAATCCTTAGGATTTTTCTTTCTGACCGGACCGGGCTGGTGTTTTGGTACCTGGATGCAGAGCTAAAGAGCTTGTAGTTTGTCATGTCATCTACCTTAAAAAAAAGGTCCTGCAGTAAGGGGATGTGCCATATTATGTGTATACTGTACATAGGTATAGATTTTCCATTTTTCGGATCAATGTGAAGAATCTTGATCACTGCGAGTTGACCGGATCTTTTGGGTTAAGAATACAATACCTCTCCGCATGTCAGGACGGTGGCGCACAGGTTCCAAAAGCTCTCAGAATTAGGTGCCATTGTGATGTATACACCCAAATTAGTTTAACATTTCAACGAGTCCACTTTCCTTTCTTTGTGACGTTCAGTTTGGTGTGACCAGTGCATCAAGGAACTTCTTTTGAAGTTTTTCTTCAGTCCTTTCATAGAATGTAAGAGCCTTCAACATGTTGCTCTTGAGCATCCTGGGAGAGCAGCTGATGAAATGCGAGAAAGGGTTTGGACCTTGGGGTACAATGTCTGGTTGTTTTGTGCTGATTGGGATTCTAGTGATTCAAGCGATGTGAATGCTAATCCTTTCAGGACTGGCTAGCAGCACTTGTCAAGTGACAAAGTGAACTACTAGTTCTACTCTGGGATTTTGAGGATTCTGGGGTTCTTGAACTCCTCACTTAGATTCATTTAGCAGGAAAATACATCATACCTGGCTCCTTAGTTAGCTCTTCCAACATCACAGGCTAAGAGACAAATCTCACCTTTTATCATTAACCGCCTTCACTCTTCCTACCTCTGAACATCCCACTTCCATTCTTCCAAAACACCCATCGCATCGTTACCCGTACAAAACCTCCAACCGACCGAGTGGCGTTAGAAAGTGTGCATTGGATGATGATGGATCAGCTTCGATCTCCTCGATGCAGATTTTCATGGCCCTGGCTGCCATGCAAGTTCCCAAGGTTCGCTGGAAGGAAGGATCGGGTCGTACCTGGGGTCCATCTTAACGTCCTAGAGGACTGACGAAGGATCGAAAGATATCACCGAAAGATATCACCTATGTTAATGATGTTAGGGAGGTTATAAGTTGATATTAAAGTAGTAAGTATACCTACCGAAAATGTACAAAGCACATCACAAGATGCTGAGCCTGATTAGGCAAAATGTTTCTTTTGCCCACCACAATTCCTTTTTGGGTCGCCGTCATCCTTATCCGTACTTATAATTATCATCATCATCATCATCATCATCATCATCATCATCATCATCATCATCATCGTCATCGTCATCATCATCATCGATCATCATCATCCATCGATCGTCATCGTCATCGTCATCATCATCATCATCATCATCATCATCATCATCATCATCATCATCATCATCATCATCATCATCATCCTCATGGTCATTCCCAGGTACCTAGCACGTTTAACAGCGCAGTGTAAGCTGCCTGTAGTTGACATAGTAGGCTCGCCATCTCAAGAGCATATTCTCCTCGCCGTGGACTGTCGGACTGTGCCCTTGTTGAGAAAGAAGATTGGAACCGAACCCAACAAATGATGGCAAGGGTTGTGAGAAAATAGTGAAAAAATACGGTCCGTTGGCTCCTGAAAATCTCAAGTAAGTTCAGATCCCTGACTTGTTAAATGCTCCTGAATTTGCTTGCTCCTCATATAAATCTAGACAAGAAACGCCTAAAAAAAAGACGTCTTTCCAAACCTGGGAGTTTGGCTATTGAGCTTAGCACATGATCTTATGTCTAAGTTCAGTTGTTTACACCTTTTCAAAGTAACTTGCAATAACTTCATGCCTAGCAATGCAAGTCATAACTACCCCATTGGATCCGAAGATTTCATCAAGGGAGGACTCCTCCAAGACCTCTGTGAACTTCATGGTGTCGTCCAAAACTTCCGCAAAAAGTTGCAGGTCAAAACGCCGAAAAAAAAGAAAAACGGGTTGTGGCTGACAATGCATATCATGTTCATAGGCATTTGTTGGACATGCTGTGACTGTCAAAACTATTTGGAACATGTTGAGTTTTTTAATAGAAGATTAGTATCTATCAATGTCAGCCATTGAAGCTTCAAGCCGATTCATTTCAGTGCTGAGTTTGGTCCGGTAACATGTTGACACGTTCCAGGTTTGGGCGGTTGACAGTTGAACCCCAACAAGGCAAACACTCTTCACATCTAATATGTAATATGTTCCTAAAAACCACATGATTCGCCATACCTAAGTAAGGTATGCGGTATGCCGATTTTCTCGGCCCAATCTCAGGATACCTATTTTTATATTTTCAGGCCTCACATGGGAGGGTGACCAAAAAATGGTCAAGTTTTGGAGGCTGAGAGTTGGAATTTTGTGACTGTCGATGTTCTGAGTGCTTGAACCAGCTGGCTGCAAACAGTTGAACCATGGCACAGCGGGGTCACCAAGTCGGGATTGATTGAAGTATCTACACTTGGCTTCCTGAAAGTAAGGTCAGTGTATGGCTCATGACATTCAAATGTCACGAGATTGAAAGGATCCAGAGTTTCTATGAAACTCAGAGTCATCTACAGACAGACTCCAAGTTTATTCTGCCCAATTCAGTGTGTGTTCTCCCGCTCGTGGTTCATCCATAGTCCCATGCTTTCTTGTGTGTTCATTCGCTTCACTGATTAGAAACTGAAACTAACTTTGTAATACACTTGAAAATCACCAAGACGTGGGCTCGACTTTGACATATAAATAAGTTATGGCAGTGCGCCGTCAAGGCGATTTTGCTGAGTATGAAAAACGTTCATGAATTCGAGGAGTACTGTGGGAGTTTTGGGAATGGCTACCATATCATCTGCACCGATTAAGGTTGGTAGGATAGCTTCCCTGCCGGAGTTGAGCCACATTGACATTTTTCTTGGCCACTTCCCTCATAAGCACAGGAGGGTCCCTGCGTGTCTCATTCAAAATCTTAAGTTCTGCTTGCACCAGCTAAAGATCAACATAAAAATGTTCATTAAAATAGAATCTCTACAAAACCCAACCTTTTACAGAAACAAATTCATCTCAACAACAAAAAAAACAGTGCTTACTGCGACTGTGCCTCAAGTTCCCCTTCCATTTCTTGGGGGTAAAATTTTGGGGTCGTTGGGAAGTCTTGGCAAAAACAAAGGCCTTGAAGTCTCACCATCCCCTCCCAACCCCCCCAAATCTTCACCTCGGAGACCCAGGGATGTTCCTTCACCTGGTCTGCCAAGGTTTTTTCGTGGTATTTTAAGGTATAGCAACTGATGGTGGAAAATGGATATTTTGGTAGCATTCTCCATTTCATTTTTGGATAACAACTTGGTGGTATTTTGGTATAGCATTCTACATAGGCTTGGGGTAAACTAACATAAAAATGGAAAAATCCTTCAAATTCTTATGGACTTATGGTGTTTTTATGATGTTTACCAGGAATGATGGAGGATGTTTTCTCATATGTTAGTTTACCGAAGGGTATATCATGAAAATTTTGGTCTGATGCTTCGAGGTGAAATTGGTGGCCTCCCCGCCTAAACCTCAAAACTAATAAGGCAAGAGTGAGTGACCTCAGAGAAGAAACGTTAAAAACTACAGGTAATTGGTGATTAGGGCTAAATCATTGAAAAAATCCTCACCAAAACAAAAATCCCAAAGGGGTCTTTTGAGTGAAATTTCCCCCAAACATCTTTTGATTCATTTAGGTTGGTGAAATTAGATTTCAAATGTTCCCAACTTAAAATTTTGAATTTTCCAATCATTTTTTATTTGAAAAGTTGGGAAATTTTAGGTTGAGTGAATTTTCCCAAAACATCTTTATCTCTTAAAATTCCCAACTTGTGAAACAACCTTTTCCTCCAGGTTGGTTGCCGTGGCTTGACCCCCCCTCTGTCAAACCTCGATTGCTCCACGTGTACTTCCAATGCGATCAGCCTGGCCATCGGTGAGTGTATCCGATACCCAAACAACCAGATGTTGGGAACAATGTTGGATGTATGATGTATGTACTGCATTTTCTATTTATATATATATACATATATATATATATAGTCATAATAAAGTATATACAAACTCATAGAAATCTCGTAACCAATACAAGAAATAAAAATAGACAACACCTACCTTTATTCTTTACTTACTTTTAAAACCTTACTNTCATGAAATCTGTACCAATCAGAATAAAAATGACAACACCACCTTTTATCTTTATCTTTTAAAAACCTCTTCATGCACATCATCTTAGCTGATTTATCTTTAGAGTTGTTGTTCTATGAAGTTCCCTTTGCACCTTCATCCAAAACACCCCTCCAGGTCGTTGCTTTTTTTGTTTCTGGCGGCGCCATCAGTCGCCACCAATAAGCCCACGGCTCGGCATCAAAGCATCAAAGCCCTGGTGGAGACATCGACAGCTTAGTGGGGTTGGGATATCCCCCAACATATTTTGGCATCAAAATATAAATAGAAACATATCAGAAAAAACCACTTGAACTCAAAAAAAAGGATCATGATTCCTCCCCTTCCCTGTTTTCTTTTAACAGTCTTCATTCGTCAGATCTTCTTGCTGTTGGAAAAAAACTCATCCACGAGTGGCTTCCGAAGTTCGGACCTGCGGTCGGCTCTTCTTCTCTTTCCAATGAGACTCACCGAGCGCCCAATCCACGACCTCGCCATCAGGTGCGGTCAGCGGTCATCCGTCATGAGAAGAGCTACACTTTTGCATAGATCGAAAGTATGATGCGGGTATCATAGTTGGTCAACAAATGGCAAATTGGTGGTTTGGGGCCCTTTGGTTTGGGATTCCAGGGATACCCCCAAGTAGGAATCCCTTTCATAAGGGGATTTCTGTGTTACTGGTATATATAGTCAAATTATTATATTACTATACCCTGCCAAAGAACCATGGTGTGTATGTATCAATCTATAATCAATGATCTGATACATCTATATATCTGGCCTAGGTTCAACGCAATTGAAAAATATTGGTCAAAATGGGAATCTTCCCCATCAAAACTAGCCCCAAAAACTGTATCATGTGTCCCAAAAGAGATAAATTATAGGGGTTCACAGACGGATGGCATATTTGCTCCATCACAGCTAGTTGGCAGTTTATCCTCAACCTAGTTTCCCAGTTGTTTATGCCATCTGTGTGTGCGTCGATATCATTTCAAATATGCCATCTGTTTGTGTGTGTCCCATTTTTTTTATGCCATCTTATGGTGCAAGAAAATTTGAATCTAGTTACATATGAACTTTCATACCATGTATAAACAGAATCTTCAATTCAAGTCATTGTAGGCTTCTATGCAACATGTGTAATATTTGAATATATATGGAAATAGATCAACACATTTCCTTACAGTCAGTGCATAGCCATCATATAACACCGTTCTCCCAACTTCTTACAAAACTTATAGGTTGATAGTCATCTAGTTGGTGGTTTCAACCCATTTGAAAAATATGCTTGTCAAATTGGATCATTTTCCGCAAATAGGGGTGAAAATAGAAACTATGTTTGAAACCACCACCTAGATGATTGTGCCACTCCAGAACCTTCACAAGTTCCCCTTTGGTTTCCCCAACGCAATCGGATAAGAACAGGGAAGGCCATAACTCCCCTTTGAGCCTCGTAAAAGTGGAAAACATGGTGGAAAACATGGTGCAAAAACATGGCGTCACTGAGATTATACCTTCAAGTCATCCAAGTCCATGAAGGGATCCTCCACTAGGAAGGTCATTTTCCAAACGTTGGAAATGAGGTGTGGTGCTGAAATATGAAGCTCAAACAGTGAATCACCCATCATACCATCGGCTGATCACCCAATCATGAAATATATGGTAATTAGGGTGTTTTTTCCAAAATTGAAACTGCTATTGCTTGAACAGGTTTCCAGTGGATACATGTGGATGCTTGAAAAGTTGAAATTTCGACCTGATTGTTGTATTTAATCTAGAGCAGCAAAGGTATAAAAACATCGCAAACAATGAAGCTGTATGCACCTCGTTTATATAAGTACATGCCCAAGATAACTATATCTTGTCCTTTGTGAAAGAAATTCCCAATCCCAAATCACCAGTTGGTGCATATTTGAAAATTGAAATAATATATCATTTCAGTATGATCCTCTGATAGTATGTGCAAATCCCAACTCAGGAATCTGCAATGAATCAAGGATTTCAGCATCCAATGGTTGGGCGTGAGAAAATAAACACCAAGCCTAAAAAAATGGTGGGCCAAATCACCATCCTTCAATGCTGATTAGATCAGAGCTTGTCATTGCTTTTCATGTATATGTGTCCAAGAAAAAAACATCCAAAAGTCGTGAATCATTGGTCGATTTTGGGATGACCTTCGCTTCATCCAAGGTTTTAATGTCCACAAAAACCAGCCATCTTTTTTGGAGGCACAAGAAACCCACGCGGCATGGGAGCAGGCACAGGCACACCATTGTGCCATGCCGTCACCTCAAAGGGTGAAACCCGGGTTGTAACCGAATCAGCCAGTTGGAAAAAAGGTTGTATGTATCTGTGTAGCTATACACATATGGGGGTTTCCTAAAATGGTGGGTTTCCCCAACAACCATGGGTGTTCCTACTAAAATGATCTTTTTGGGGTGTTTTGGGGGTACCACCATTTAAGGAAACACCCATATGTTTCATCTTCCCCAAGTACATTCTTGGAGCCAAAAATAAACGTGTGAACAAAGACAATGACCGAGTTGCGTAGTATATTTTTGTATTTGGAGTTGTTTCTTGTTTATATGATAACAGACTTTTCATATCTTACCCATGATATTTGCAAGCATTCTATACCATGAACTCCTGAGTGACCTCAACTGGATGACTATTTCACATCACGGAAGATGTCCGAAGATGTTCGCCACTCTTTTCGATGACATTTCCCTGTTGCAAATATAAGGAGTCTTCTGCACTAGTCTTTGAGCCTTCCACACAATGCCCAAAAATATTGAACCCCCTCCCTCATCTAGTTGTAGCTGTACATTCCAATCTGTCCATGGTAAAACCATGCTATATATCTATATGTATACATAAATATGTATGTTGTGTATATAGTAGCTACACTACACATTTGCTTGCTTTTTCTCAGCAAAGTTGTGGATAGAAACGGTTTTCCAGGTCCTGAAATCTACCCTGATTTTTGTTGGCTCCCATTATGCTCAGCTTCAAGTGACCGATACTGGGAAGGTCGCTTGATTACAGGCAATGCCTATCACCTGTCAACGGTGTCAGGCTGCGAGATATGCCGTGGTCACAAGCCCTTCATGGTGAACCTATGGGAAACTATGCCAGCTGCACGTCTCCCACATTCAATGGTTCACTGGTTCCAAACCTCGGGGATGGTTGACATCACGGATTTTAGGTCCAGAAATGTCCCAAAATTATGGTCAGGTTAGATCCATTTTTTTCGTTTGGTTTTAGTTCTGTTTATCAACATGGATGGGTTTTTGATATTTTTTGGAGATCTGGTCTCACATTTTGATGCTCGATGTCATTCAGTGATTGTAAAATCAACAAATCACAAGTGTACACAATCAAACCTCAGCTCAAGGACCTCAAACCTTGTCATGTGCAGATTGGTGGGCTGCCCAGACTGAACTCCAAAGCTTCTGGCTGTGGCCCCCAACCTACAGCACATTGGTGTCTTCAACATCTTCAACTCAAACTTGGAAGTGATGTCTCTCCCGAAAAAAACAAAACAGCAGTTCTCATGATCCCACAGAAACATATGGGTGTTTCCAAAAATAGGGGTACCCCCAAATCATCCATTTTAATAAGGTTTTCCATTATAAACAATCCATTTTGGGGTACCCCTATTTTTGGAAACATCCATATGATTCAAACCCAACCAATCATTGAAAAAAGTTGGTTTAAAAGATTGCTGGACTCGAGTCTTCTTTCGTGTTTGCATTTCGGGCTTGGTTGATCATGTCATCAATGTCCAGTGGTGAATTCCAAGTAACCTTTGCTGTAAATGATCTTCTGGTCCTGCCAAACGTAGTGCTTCAAGGCACTTGAGTTCAAAACTTGGAAGTGGAATTTGTGGCTCAACATTGCACTCATAGGGGTCTTGAAATCCTTATAAACTTGGGTAAAATTGGATCATGGTCCTGAAAGTAGAGAGGTTCAAAACAAACCTTCATCGGCGTCTTGTTTTTAGGCAACTAAGATCAACTAAGTATACACCGTTAGAAGTTATATACATTTATATACTACAAGTCACTAGAAGTCCTATGGATTTCTTCTCCCAACTCTCATTTGTGAAGCAAATAGAACCCCTCACCGGCAAAAAGTGATGTTTGGACCCCATCCAGTCAAGTATGACCATCACCTTACAATCAGGATATGGACCTTCGGGTTGGGTAGCAAATGGTGGGGTCCTTGCGCCGCCACACCCACCAACAGCAGGGTTCCAATTTGCTGACCAACCTCCGCGCCAGTACAGCAGATATTCATGGTAACTTGGGAGTTATGACATGTGGCGTGTAAAAACTGTAAATCCAAAAAAAAAAAACATCAGACGTTTTCAGTCGTACCTGCTCTCCACTGCTACAGTTTGGTTCTGTAAGCATCCAAACGGGAAGGGAATTCGAAGTCATCAAAGTAGTAGCTACACTTATGGCGGTTGAGCCGTCTGTCTGAAGTTGACATGGGAACAAATTGGATGATCTTCCCGAGCAGGGGAAAAACAGATAGATATATGTATATATTTATACTATGTTTTATTTCTATTTTTGAAACAATCACCTTATGAATCCTTAAAACCTAGTCTACTTGCATCAGACTAATGTTGAAACATCTGCAAATGAAAATGGGAGAACCTAGATGTCTCAAAGCTAGAGATGGATGATTGGAAGACCAGATCTCATTGCGGGGCCTTTGGTACTCTAATTCGGATCTCTGCAATAGTGACCTTATTTCTGTTTTTGCTGTAGCCACTGATTGGCTTTTCTTTTAGCATCTTCTAGCTGTTTGCTTGAAACCTACAAGTATCTCCTACTCCCTGCAGTTCTTGGCCATGTTGGTACTAGACAAATGGCGCCTCCACCACGTGGACTTCCCAATACGCACGGTCCTGCTCGTTCAATTCAGCTTGGCTTCAAAAACAGAAGGCACTTGAGGGGTACTGAAGTCCTTCTGAGCTTTACCGAACTAAAGATGTTCGTCAGTTCAACGTTAACACTGCACTAGAATATCAGCTACTTATACTTGAAATCATTGCCCCAAGTTGAGGTTCAAAGTATATGAGAAGTTGTGGAACCACCAGCTAGTTTTGGTAATCCAAGTGGATGGCAATTTTTTTCGGATCTTTCTCAAGGGACGAATCCCATATCATGTGGTAGGTTCGCCACTTCATCTTGAACGAACCGACTTGGGTTTTTGGTACGGTGTGTTTCTTCACCTTCTCTTCGATTTAGAGGTTCTATGTTGAGCGGGTACTCCTAATTTCATAAACATGAGATGACACTATGCTCTAGAGAGGAATGTTTGATTTTATAGCTGGGCTCAGTGCTCCCAGAATTTGGAACCATGGCGATAGTAGTTCAATGTAGTTTACCTCTATCTCACGTTCCAGTTTGGAACATTCACCCACATCACCCTGTCATACCTTTTGTCTTAGGAAGCCTTTGGTGCTGCCAAACCACTTTGCATTGTGCAATTGTCATTTTCCGCAGCACATACTGTTGATGGAAGAAATCCTCATACCAAACCTTGCAAATGATGGGATAAACTGATAAACTACCCACGTCAATTGGTTAGCCGGATTCTTTCCATCAACAGCATCACCAACCACTTGAAACAATCGCTGCTTGGTTCGTCAAATCTTGCTTTCTGGTCCCCCAAAAAAGAAACGACTCTCACTCTCCTGCACCAATGGTACGGAGGCATAACATCGACCTGGACCTGGCAAGACTTGAAAGGATAGAAGGTGGTTGGATGCTACATCAATCAACAAGCGCGAAAATATATGAATAATATATATATGTTAATATATTATATCTATAATAGTGTCTCACATGAGATCTCATGATCTGGCAATCATCGCCAGCATACGGTCGCAAGCTCATGGCCAAGTTCTTGTAAAACATTTCTCAACCTCAAAAGATTTGGAAGCATCCTTTGGAGAAGTTTAGAAACCACTAAAACTCGCAACAACAACAAAAAATCGAATCTGGAATCTCCATGACAAATGCACTAACCAACCCTTGCAGTACAGTTCCACCCTCAAGGTGTTCATTTCTGTCTCTCAACAAGACCGTGATCAAACCCTTATTTCTGGGGGTCCAGATCGCACCCATACTGAGACTAAAAAGCAGCAAACCATGTCAGAATCTATCAGCAATGGTCTATCTATTGTTAGTCCCGAAAACCAAACGCCCCAACCATAGATCGATTTGCTCACCTCCACGAATTCGCAAACCTTGTATTTGGAGCCTGAATCAAGTAGACTTGCAACAAATCATGCCTCTCACTCTCTCTATCTCTGCCAGCAAATATATAGAAAGGTAAGAATGAATAAAGAAAGAAAGAGATTGATAAACACGAAACAAATGATAAATTGTGTATCCATATATACAATATGATTCATATACTATAAATGTACACCGTGATACAAGTATATAGATTCGACTTTGTATATAGAGACTAGAACATCCAAGAAATAGTTCAAACGTCTATCTCAAATCATCATGTCATCTATTTATTGATTCATTGACGCTCTTTCCAACGTTGTCTTGAAAGCTGGGAACTTTAAGATATCACCAAAACCCAAAGTTGGGTCTGTATTGACTTTTAGGGGAATCTACGGGAAATATTGTTTGAAGGCAAAGTTCACGCTCGGGTGCGTATTTATCCCCCCGAAAAAGCGTTGATGTTTCTGCCGGCTGTTTCTTGCAATTTTGGCCCACAAGTCATCAATCAAGGTACTAGAACTATCAGAAACTATCAGTCTCAAGTGCACCTGGTACTTCAAAAAAAAGATAGAATCAACAAAAAACTCTCTCAAATTCAACTTTTGAGGTTTCATGTGGTTTCATGTCACAATATCTCACATGTTCATCCTATATATTATATATCCTACCCATCTGTAATGATTTTTGGAAACCCTGGACCCTGTCACCTTCAGAAATTCCAGCCATTTTCCCGCACTGGGCTCGGACTGTGGGGCATGGCTACCAATGCCAACAGTTCCTGGCCTCCCCACAGCAGGAGGATTTGTGGAAGTTGGATCTACCCCCCCAACGCAGGATGCGTGGGAAACCACCACACCAGGATTAAATCTGAGGCAAACATAGGAAAACCATGGATCCCAAAAAGGATAGTCATAATTATGCCTGAGGTTAAGATACTTTAAAGGGCCTTGACTATCTTAACCTCAGGCCAGATTATTTCAGTTTTTAGTATGGAATCTCGAATAAACCGACCTTCATTTGTCATATTTTAGATGCTGATGTTTCTGCTCCTCATGCATTTACGATATAAAATGTAGATTAGCTGCACCTAATGTGGTTTCGGCAAACCGCCAACCCATGACTGATTCAACCAATTTGAAAAATATTTTTCCGCACTGTCAAAAAAGGAACGACACGAGACTGCCAGGCCGTTTTTTTCAACCCCTGGCAGAGAGGGAAGATTAAAACATCTTTCACACCAGGACATAGTCGATTGGTTTGAAAAGGCTTGACCCAGTTTTTGTTTCATCCTTCAATAGTATCTTGTGGGACCAGCAAAGGGGGCAACTTTTGGAACTGTTTTTTGACGGCGGTCCCATTTGCAGCTGCATAACTTTAAGTGTCAAGAAGTTGGTGTTAGCCATATCCAAACCTATCTCGGTGTTTCACCTGAATCAGGGTAAACGCAAATCTGTCTGATGTATGGTGCACCTGAATCAATGACATGTAAAGCTCCTTGGTTCCGGGTTTCGGTCGACTTGGTAATCACCGGCACATCAATTTCAATGGGTGTTCCATTTCCTGCTCCTAAACCCATCCTAATCCCTGTATCCAAAGCTGCAAAACCTCCAAAACATCCAGCTGTTTAAGCCATCCAAACCTCAAGGGTTTGCTTCCGCTGGAGCTATGAGCCGTGGCCTGCATGGTGAGCATGCTGGTGCTACTGGGGATTGAAACCGTGGCTGTTTGAAATACCAAATGACAAGAATCGTACCTAGTACATTCACTCCTATTCACTACCACTACTTGGTTAGTTTTACTTTGTTAGGTTCTCTTTAAGGTGTTTGTTTTCCCCGAATGGCGCAGAACAAACCACTGTAAGTTCCAAATATAGGTTTATCACATTGTCGCGCTGAAACAGTGCATCAAAGTTCTTTTTAAGAACTGCTTGGGCCGTGCTTGTGAAGTAGCGAGGGGCCCGAACCCACCAAGCATTTTCAACTTGCTCGTTTGGTGAAGCGTGGCCAACCCATATAAAAATCGACGGATTTGGGTGGCCTTGCATATGACTTCCAAGTACAGGGATGATGTTTAAAAAAACAAGGCATGTTGGGATGTCTCAAAATTGGAGAGAAAAAACGCAAAAAAATCTCCCCATATAGAAATGATCAATCTTCCCATCTTTCAGGGTCCTCATCCCACTTGGGGGTCAACTCACCCATGCCCTCAAAACTGCCTTGTCATCGGATTTCTGCCTGGCGGCTCAAAATACCCAAACTGATACCCTGAATCTGGTCACATGGTCACCAGAGATTAATCAAGCAGGCTGATAAACCAAAACTCCAAGTGCTTTCTGCTGACAAATCATTCCCCAAAACTTTCACTTAGACACTTCTGTTGGTTGCCTCATTCCGATAGTTTGTCTTAAATGACAAACAAGGAGATACAGCGAAACACTCAGAATCTACTGGTGGTCCACCGGAAATTCCTAAGAAGTTGCAAAGAGATTGTATACATGGTAATGACATGGCATCTATGAACACCTTGACTGTCAGTGAAACAATGCCCAATAGATAACCAAAGATGAGTTCACCAGTTACGAATCAAACTCAAATTTTGACAGAGGATGTTTTAGTTGAGAAATCCTGCCCTGCCTGAAAGCTTAAAGAAAACCTTAAAAAATGAGAAGAGCAAATAAAATGTCCCACAATCATCATTAGGCATTCAAGTATATTGCGACCCTGTTCAAAATATGAAACCATGAATGGGTATGACCATACTCATCACTTCATGATCATTGACAAACTGGCAGGACCACGGCGGAGCCGAAATAGGGGCCTTAGATCAGCACTCTGAAGAAACTCCGTAGAGTTTCACCCTCCGGTTGGTGTGGGGGTGAGGATGAGATGAATCACTGCTTTGTCGAACGGCTTGGGTGAAATCCCTGTGAAGAAAGATGAATCTGAAATTGGGCTTACCTCATTATTGAGTGCCATCTTGTGTTTGTGCACTGGATGAAACCACAAGAAAAAGTGGTTGTTGGGAGTTTGGGGAGTAGAGGTACGAAAAAGCACCAACAGAGACGTGCAGCGGACCAGAAAGCATCATATCATATTACAGTTCGCCCTGACTTTAATCACACCAGAATGCACTCGTCATATTCATGTTCAATCGAATGAGATCAAGCAGACCGGTCTGTCTGAAAATTAGAGACCCCCCAAATCCATCAGTTTCCCTACAAAAAGAAATAGGAAGTTTACGGTGCCGCTAGTTTTGAGACACGCAAATACATTGGATATAATAAACTAGTTGGTGGTTTCAACCCCGTTGAAAAATACTAGTCAAAATGGGAATCTTCCCCAAATAGGGGTGAAAATAAAAAATATTGGAAACCACCACCCAGTAAAGATCAGCAACATCGTGGATTGGGTCTTCCCGGCTTCCTCATCGGCCAAAGGCACTGCTGGTGGGCTAGAACCTTGGGGTACGCTGACAATGTGGCGTCAATGATTGTGAGGTTTTGGTTAATGGTTGCTGGTTGTGGCTGTGGCTTGTGGCTTTCTGGTTGTGTGGTTTCAGCTCTGTGTGTTCTTGCTGTTGATTGCTGATTGTGGAGATTGTATCGGTTGCCTAAAGGCAAGTTATCATAACAATCTAAGCCGACCCCCGGGAGCCCTGTGTCGCTGAGTAGCCAAGGGAAGAGTTGTTTACTTTGGAATAACCATATATCGTTGTTTTCTTTAGATTCCTGACAATCATACATCAATAATCAAACCTCCCTTGTAGAAGGAATCTATAGCAGAGGCCATTTTGCGGCTTGAAAAGGTGTCATCGTGGCATCAGCTTCTCTAGTGTTTCAAAACTCCACCGTCTAGGTCAACCGAACCACTGCATTCGCAGCCAACATCTTTTGGTAGTTCCTGGGTCGGTGAAACTAACAGCTCGACCAAGGGCTCGGGGATAAAAAAACGTCTTCTAGTTGGTGGTTGAACCACCCGGGTGAGAAATATACTCGTCAAAATTGGATCATTTTTGCAGGGGATAAAAAAAAATATGTCTGAAACCACCACCTAGTTTTTTTTAGGGCAAAGTTTGGAATTACTGTATCCAAAATAAAACTGATTACCCAACCATTTCATGGCTCTACCACAACGACAATATTACCAAGGTAGCAGAATGACACAAGTGCAACTGGTAGACTGTTCCTCCTCCATCATGACATCATGTCTTTTTCAATTCCTGGATGGATCTCATGGCCCAAAGACGGCCCAATACTAACAGGACTGAATGGAAATGGTCCAACTTACCCACCATTAGCGGAGGTGTTGGAGGGGGTGAAAAGCGGAGGTCAAGAGGATATATGTACTGTAAATTTATACCTGTACATATATACTTATACATGATGTATATACATGTACGCACATGTATTCATGTCTATTGCATTTAAAACATATGTTGTCAATCTATACATATAATCGTGTATATATATAATATGTACGTATATTTGGGAATAATATTCATTTGTTTATATACGTACATACGCAATCATTCCCAACTTAAAACATCTTAAAATCCTGAAGTTTCACCAAGATTCATTACAAATATAATAAGTTGAGACTTACCCCGAGGATTATTGGAAAGTGAAGCTGAAGGTTGCCATTGCACAGCTGGCTAGGATTCCTGACGAAGAAAGGTGCCCACATGAGGCGCGCGAACTCAACCCGCCATGGCTGCAAGTTGCCACATCTAGACGTGAGTTGACAAACGTGCAACGTGGCAGATGTAATTACATCTTGTGATTTTGAATGGCAGGTGGCACAAACTCCGAGACAATTTCAACAGGTTGTCAAAAAATACCCATGTCTTGGCTTGACTGAACAGCTGTCAGTTTTTTGATGGGTTTTGTTCGCAACTCTTGAGGGCGAGTTCCTGCACATTCGTTCATCTATTTGTGCCGGTAACGTTCATCTGATAACCATTGGCAACCGAAGAAATGGTGGGTTTTGATTGGAATTTTTGCAACCAGGAATTCATGAACAAAATTGCCATATGCTTGCCATGGTTTAAAAAGAGTTGCCACTCTAATCTTTTTGAAATCCAAGTTTCATCCTCTTCGCTTTCGGCATCTTCCCAGTTGGTACCCAACATGTCATCCTTTCTGGCAGTGCTACTTATGGAATCTCAAGCTAAATGGAGCGGTTGTGACATGTCGTGACGACTGTTCATCAAAACATGGAGAAAGATTGGTACTTGGCATGCCCGTGGTTGCAAGTTGTTTGTATACAGGTATATATCCTTGTATGCACATGATCAACAAATAAATGTATGTATATACATAACACATATCCTCCTCTTCTTGCCAGGGTCAGCATTGGAAGATCCAAATGGAGACATGGAAGTACCCTCTGCTATGTGAACATGCTGGAAAGATACACCCCGCAACTCTCAGGAACGCTGTTGGCAAATGAAACAACATTCCTAGATTCCTAGATATTCCTAGACGTCAAATGGAAAACTGTGGTAAGCATATTCTCCAGCCTTGTCCAACAAAATGTCACGTTCCCCTGGACTTCCTTCCATATATTGAATCGGTCCATCTCCGCCAAAAGATGCCACAACAGCCATTCCAACTCCCAACTCCCGAGTTGATAAGACATGCCGGACGTTTCTGGCTCAGGTTGTAGCAAGCCTTTGGGATCCAACACAAAGGACCCAACATGTTGGAATGGTTTAGATGTTGAGAGTACACCCTTTTTATGTATGGTTTTCAGGCTTCTACACCAGATCTTTGTTTAAATCTTGTCTGTCTGACACAATTAAACATGATCTTGAGCATCCTGAATGCAAATGTTGTTGCTGTTTGACAGGTTTTTGGTGCTGCGTCAAGTCATTCAAGAGATCTTCATTCCAGCTATTTTTGCTATGATGTTCTCAATCCCTTCCGATTCTGAGGGGCAAATATGGGCAAATTTAGGATATCATCTTCATAGTTCACCAATATGGAAAACTCAATAAACTGTATGCTTTTTTGGTGAAATATGATTTTGATTAGTGGTTGGGATTGCTACAAAGGTGTCCCTCAAATCACTGAAAAAGGGACCTTTTTGCCCTATCCAAACTACCTTTTGAGGGCCATCCGTAGCGATAATGAAACCTGAGAATTAAATCGATCTGGTGGGAGATGGGTGAAACCAAGTTGAGACATGGATAAGAACGGTAAAGCATAGAAGTTGGGGCCCACACACCTGGGAAGACTTGCAAAAACTGGGCGCTCCCCACCCGACAGGATGTCCTGAGCATCGGGATTCACCCAAGGCCTCGGATGATGCGAACAGAGGATATCTTTCAACAGTTCCCAGGAGGGTATTCCAATGGAATAGAGTTGTGAATTCTTTAAATATTTTGATGAGTGTAAACGCATTTCCATTCGTGGAAAGGAAACACCGTTCCACATCTCAAGCTGTAGGGATAGATATAAGGATCTAAAGAATTCGCAACCACCATAATCAAAATAGCTGAAACTTTCTGTCAAATTTCTGGGCTTAGTCTCGAGGGAAATATAGTCAGAAGGTACATGGTCATGATGAAGTACTGTATCTAAATAATATGGAGGTGCATGGTACACTCCAAACTTTGGTTCATACCCTGGTTCAACCTGCCATGCCGGGGTATTCCTGTTTCGCCCCTTAAAGAGGTATTCCCTGCCATAGGCAACACGCAGATTTGGTTGGTTCCAATTCAATAGGAGTCAAAGTAGTGTAGATATCCACACAAACTTGGGGAACCTTATCCTTTTCATGGTGGGAACGAATTTTAAAAAAAAACACTCAAAACAAGGGTTTCCAAACCACCACTCAAATAGATATACACACAAAACCCCACACAAAAATGTGATGTTGCCACCTATTTTTTGCTTGGGAATTGCTTCCTCTGAAAAACTTCATCAACTGCCATCCCAACTCACTCACCAGGTGACGGAAACTGCACAGGTTCACCCTTCACTCTCTTTTGGATCATCACCTCGGTAGATTTGGTGGTTGACAGGTCACGATCCTTTCCTGTTTGGGGCACATAGGGTCTCTGCCTCGGGGCTTAACCGTTAAGGGGGAGAGGGCAAGGTAACCACCACCTTGGAATATTGAAGTTATATCTATTAATTTGTATGGGACTGAAAATCATCTACTGTTTAAGCTGCTTCTTGATGGTTCTGAGTTCCGAGGTACTTATCACGAAAAATGTTCGGATCATTTGTGCCATGTTTGGAATGAATAAGCATATCGGTGTTGGAAACCATTCGAAAAAGAATCGTTGGTGTCGCTGACGACAATGAGCTTGCTGTATCATATGGCTAAATTGATCATTCAACATCGCAATGTCATCCAAACTTACATCAATGCGGTTGGAAGTCCGATTTGTTTCAAAAAATATACCTCCAGTTGGTGGTTTCAACTCCATTGAAAAATATGCTCGTCAAAACGGGTTCATCTTCCCCAAATAGGGGTGAAAATAAAAAATCTTTGAAACCACCTCCTAGTAACACCTGTAGTATCAAACAAAAATCCAAGGTCGAAGGTAAATTCCCGACTTCCAGTCCGGTGAGTCCGTGAAAATCCAGCGCGTTCGGTCGACAAGATGACTCATCCTCAACACACAACACATTGGTTAAATATGTTTTTGCAACTGGTCACCGCTCACCTCATTTAGATTTGTATACTCTGTACCTAGTTGGTGGTTGAACCACCCATCTGAAAAATGTGCTCGTCAAAATGGGTTCATCTTCCCCAATTTGAGGGATGAAAAGTCCAAAAATATTTGAGTTGCCACCACCTAGATCTATTAGGGTTTTCTTTTATATAATCAGCTTATCTTCCAAACAAATAGAATATGTATACTAAATTTATGTATATTATAATCTTCAACCTAGCGCTTTTTGGCGGTAAAACCCAGGCCTTGTAGTCTCCTTCATAGTGTGGAAGAGATCCGGTGAGCAAACAGTACAAAAGACCTCACAGGTCGTGGTTTGTGCCGGAAACCAACGAAGCCATTTTTGGCAAGTTGTTACCAAGTAACCATCAGTCCCTTAAGTCCTAAAATGGTGAGAAGGTGATACTGTTGATGGTTCAGAAATCCGGTAAACTCGGGAAGGGTAGTTGAAATCCCATTATTTGCGACGGGGTTTTGTTACATCCCATGTGGGCTGTTTGGGATTTCTGAAGCATCAACAATATGAGCCATCTAAATATTTTTGTTGGCACAAACTGCAACGGGGTTATGGAGGGATGTAAGGACCTTAAGGCTCCCAACCTTTGAACTTCAACTCAAGCTGTTCCCATAGAAGTTTCTACATGTTCTACAGCATGCTCTTGCTTATGCTAACTTACTGCGAGAAAATGACTCCATATTATATGACATATACAGAATATATATAATTTAATCATATCTTTATATCATATATTTTTGTGATTCTCTCAAGGGTATCATTTCTCTCCTGTTTTACAGTCCGTACCAGTCCGTACCAGAATCTGTGGAGACTGTCTATCGACACAGGTTCATCACAGGATCCCACAGAAGTCAACAAGCTTTCAGACAGAGATGACTTTGTAAAAACTGATGGTCATGCGTCATGTTGAAGCCTTACAATCAAACCATGGAAACATCCTCGTTGCCAATCTGTGTTTATATCTCTTCCGAATTAAACTATATATACAATATCATGAAAGTAAACGTTCATTAAAAGTATGAACCCCATCTGCAATTAATGAAATTCGTCAAAAATCCAGTAGTAACACTCCCCCTTGAACCCCATCCCTCACATATCTGAGACCGGCACAACCCAAGCAGTAGTAGTCTAATGGCAAGCCATGACCCTGCAAAACAACAACTTGGCGGTTTGGCGGTTTGGTGGGGTGGGAAATGGTAGCCATAAAGGAAACCTCTGCAATGCAACGTTCCTTTGGCTTAGTTTCATCTTCTGAGAATGTTCATGATTCCGCATTATGCATTATGCTTTCTACGTCATCGTCATCGCCACCACCACCATGATTATCATCACCACCATCATTACCATCATCATCACTACGATAATCATCACCACCATCACCATCACCATCACCACCATCATCATCAACCGCGGAAGGCACCAACTGTCTTCATGAGAATGTGTAGTATGTATGTATGTATATACACCAAAATTTCCTATAAATCTATCTATCTCCACACATCAGATTTTCTTGCCTGTCGCGCCGCCATTTCTGGACTAAGATATCCTGCTGTGCCGACCTGGCTTTCGACATTGAAAGGTGAAAAAGGCAGGGATGTCCAAAATAGACCTAACAAAAACTAACAGGTCCCCAGAAAAATTGATATTGCAAATCAACTTAGTGACGACTTGCCTTTGGGGACGTCATCTTTTGATAGATTATATCGGTTTGTGGGAGCTGTAAACTATAGAAGTGCGGCGACCAAAGTTGGAAATTGTGGCAACCAGGGAAATAGTGAAGGCAAAGTGTTGCATTTCTTTTGACATGACATCAGAATCATTAGAACATCATCTAGTTGGTGGTTGAACCACCCATCTGAAAGATATGCTTGTCAAATTGGATCATTTCTCCAAGTAGGGGTGAAAACACAAAAATCTTTGAGTTGCCACCACCTAGTCATCCAAAAATGTCATCAAAAGCCCGGAAATGTTGCATTTTTTGGCGATCAGCTTTCTTCCGCGATGCCACTGCTGGAGACTTTGATCTCTCACTCAGCAGGAGAGTTCGATGTATATATGTACGTTGCGCGTTGTGTAGAATTATGCAATCTTATTACAGTCAATTACGATCATTGTATGGATCATACATGTATAAAATCCTCTGTGTCTCTATTGGTATATAAATTCTATCGTTATCGACATAGACCCTCAGAATCCGCGGATCCATCAAGTCATCAGCGATTTGAGGTCCCAACAAAGGATGTAAAAAGGGCTGAATTGGTGAGATTGTCCTGGCAAACCAGTCATAACCATTGTATACGTTATGCCAAACTTCACAGCGAAGGTTGGGGGAAAGTATGTTGTTGAAATAAGATCACGGATTGGGATGACTCACATCCAGAATCCTGCATCAATATCTCCGTGATGCTTGCCATGAAAATGCACCAAAAATGTCAGTCACTCATAGGTGTGCTCTTAAATACATTACAGTATATATCATTATGTACTAGAAAGTGAAAAATGTTGTCATCTTCCATAAAAATCTAAGCCGCACACATCACAAGACCGAAAAAAAAAAATCCCCAGCTCCTTCGAAAGACCAAAATCCGTTAGGCGGATGTGTCCTTCCTAAGATGATGCTTGCCATGGGAGCTGGGTTTGGAGGTTGCCATGATGAAAAACCCTTTCCCCTTAGGTTTTATGGACAAAACTTGGCTTTTCCCCAGCATAACACAACCACTGTTCATAGATGGGACATTTATTATATATCTCAGTTATACCTGGAAAAAGTAGATCATGCAACTCCCCCATGTATCATCTAATCTCTATTGCTGTTTCATCATCCTAAGGATGCCCACATCCAAACCTTGGGATCTGCCCAAGATAGGAATTCACGACGTCAACGACGTCTGGGATTGAGATTTTCCAATGAAACCCCCAAAGCTCACCGAGGCCTGATCTTTGTGGACAAAGTACGGGATTGACGTTTCATTCTCGCTAGTGTGCTGAATAGGTATTGCCTCAAATATCTCTAAATGCATCACTTGGTTTGGCTCACAATTCCACCGTGAAGGAAGAGTACCTGATGTGTATTGCAATCAGGGTACGTATGGCCGCCAAATGAATGTTGAATGAGTGGAAAAACACTCATGGGACTCATGGGAACTAAACCCAATAAGTAAAGCCCAGCTTTAGGTAAGTATAAGGCCTGCTTAGTGCACTGAACCAACACATAGGTTTGTCCATTGTTGTAGGGACTGCAACATCGCCCAACAAAAAGACATATGATTCGTCTATTGAAAGCTTTTGAAAAGCACTCATCAAATGAGAAGTAGTCAAAACTCACATACTCTATGCAATGGTTAAGAAGCCCCGAAAAGTTTATAATTGCACGGCCGGCCCGGCATCCAATCCCATATTGCGACAAGTTTCATCGTCCAGAAGGCAATTCTCGGGTTTTAGATCCCGATAAAGCACCTGATGAATCACTTCCGGATTTTGTAAGAACATCACAGGCCATGACAAACTGGAACACATTCGATTGGAGACCAATTCTTTCAGAGTACAGTTTGTCATTGTCAACTTGTCGGGTGGTTGCCACATCATACAGCCATATCGAATCCACTTACAACAGAATCTTAAATACGTATGTATATATATAGATCATGTATATATATATTGCTAGTCAGTTAATAAACAACAAATTGGTGTCCATTCGAATCAATCTCCACCTCAAGTTTGAGCTCATTCAAAAGAAGTTGCCCCAAAAAAAAATGTTGTTTGTACATAAAAGTTTCTACAGGTAAACATCGGCCCTTTTAAGATTCATCACAATCACAGCACTCTCCCAGGTCTTCGGACCTGCTGCGAGTGAAGGTATTCGAGACCCAACAAGATCTCGGAGAAGTAGAATTTCCCATCTGGCTCCTTGAACCATTGGACACTTCTGATGTCCATATATCCAGTGGTTCAGTTCAGTTAGTAGATTTAGCAGTTGGAATGTTAACTAAAACTGCTGGGAAATGATGGCCAAATGCAAAATGATAAACGGATGGCCTTACTCAGTCATGGTTTCGAGTTCCCCACGTAACTTTGCCATCTTTTTCAATGGGCAATCAGGTTGCAGGCAATAGACCACCAATATACACTGAACTTAATGTTGTGACACAAAACCTGCAGAATGATTTCAAACAAGTGGATTCTGAACCGTTTTTTGAACCACAGTATTTCATCAAAAAAACACAAAAACCTCTGAAAATTCGTGATTTTGCCATGATGAGACTCTTCTCTTTGAAGCTACGTCTTTTTTTTGGGTGGGGGTCATGGACCGGTCGGTTGGTCAAGTCCTCAAAGCGGCCCCGGTGAAGCATGTGGAAAAAAAGCTCACCGCCGCCACAAAAGTCTAAGACCTTTGGAGTCGGCAAGAAAAATCCGGGAAAAACACGGAAACGCCGACGCCCACGCGGTGAAAGGAAACACGTGTAGCAAACGCCATTTGAAAAAAGCTCAGGTATCACCAGGTATCAATAGTTATATATACAGCTATATTTTTGTTCCAGGTCGTGTTTTTTGTAACCTACATACTGCCAGTGAGAATCATATCTTTCCAACTCAATCCAGTAGTCCTGAAGCTTATATACAGATGTGGTGGGGGTGGTCTTCCACAAGCTTGCACACGAGCAGTAGTGATATACACCACCAAAAGCTCATTTACTAAGCACCTCAAGGAACATGCCGGGGTGAAAAAACTGATCTTCCATCATATTCCAAGCAAAATGTGTTCACACCAACGGCCCCCCCTCCAAATCTGCACCACCCATCGAGTACCCGAACTAAGAACAAATGTGTTGTCGTTTGGAAAGCCCAATGCAAGGACACCACAAAGGGATGCCTTGATTTTCACAGGATGTCTGAAGTTGCTATCTATGGTCAGTGATATCATAGATTCTAGATAATTCTCGTGTATTACATATGTTTGCATCATTAGCAACTATACAGTTCACCAGTGATCGCCCAAATCTTTCCGTCCTGCTCGAGCATGCAGTATTTTTGAATCAAACTCATCTTGAAAATGCCTAAACTGTGCACCTGTTAGTGCTGTACAAGATGGATCTAAATTGCCACTCATGTTTTCCGCCTCCAGTCATATATATTGTCCCTGTAACTTCAGAACTACTTTTCAAAAGTGGGCCCAAAAAATCCAGTTTGGGTCAAGGCAGAGTCTCAAATTTTCCACTGTCTGTCAGCTTCATTCACCAAACAAATTTCTCTCACGCTCCAACAATCCATAGAACCATGTTTTTGTAAGTCACTGCCCTCTTATCGAATCACGTTTTTTTAACCGAGACGTCCCGCTGAAGCCGTGATAAAATGCGCTTCTCGGTTATGACCTCGGGGAAACCACGGGCCAACAACAAGGCAGCCCGCCTCGTGACCGAAGGCACAAATGAGGGTACATGAGTCCCAAAGTATGAAATGAACTTGAGATCATGTGCAAACCTTTTTTTTTTCAACTTCTTTCGGAGTCCGAGGACTAAAGAAATGGACATTCCACCAAAAACTCGCCACCTGAATGTCAAATTATTCATGTGGGCTGCACAAATGTGCAAAGTTAAAGATCCCAAAAAGGGCCAAAAGGTCATTCTCAAACAACCAACTGTTTGATTGGTCAATACTCAAAATGAGTCAACTCGCAGTTTCATGAACGCCAAAATCGTTTCATCATGAAACGCGATGTCTCTCCTCCTTGGTCTCCCCTGCCCGTTGGAGCCGTTGCTCTTGTTGGAAGAGACGTTCCTGGTGTGGCGGGATGGATCAGGGGCTGTAGCGGAAACTGACATGGAAAAATGAGTCGATTCCGCGGCGAAGGTACATGATATATTCCTGCCAACTGATAGGAAGTGAAACAAATCAGATCGGTTCTATCCAAAAGTTGTGATCTGTTGTGATCTGTTGTATCTTTTTATATAATACTGAAATTTGCTATGGCATCTATCCGGAGAAAACATCTGACAAACTAACGCACTAGTGATATCCTGTATATCTGCTACAATTTCCTCCTCGTGGCGGATGTTCAGACTTTCCACTAACATTGAGACATTGGGTCCGTTGCATTTCGCCTGTCCCGCTTCTAAGGCTTCAAATTTCCACGTTTGCAAATCTCAGTTCCAACACATGTAGCTGGGTGTAGCAGTACACCTAGAACAGAATTGAAGCATCCCATTCCTAGTATCCTGAGTTTAGGTTGACAAGTGTTCAGAGCCATGATGTTGTTTCCCTTCATTGACAAGTTTCAGCACAGCTACTAGGTGCACGGAGCGAATCTGAAGAGATGGCTTGTGAATGCTAGGTGTGTTGACCTCCAAGTTCATTCCATCTTTTGTTGTGATGAGTTAGTCTGTAGCTCCAAGTAAACCCCCATGGGAATAATGTCTATACTTATGAGTCCATACTATATACTCAATCACTTTGAAGTTTTATCATTAATTGAAAATGTCAGGTCTCAACCCAATTCACCCACCCTCAGCATTACTAACCCAGCTTTGACTCCGAGCCTTGCTCATGACCTTGACAGCACGGTATTGACCGCTGGGTTTATGTCTGGCCTGCGACGCTGCTGGGATGCAATGAGATGATGGGATTTCAGGAATTTTCCATGACCAAATCCTCTAAGTTCAGACCACCAAATCACAGCTTTTGAAACAAGGAATGCTTCCCCCCAAAACATCTACTTGTACCTAAATGCTGCCAAAACAAGCTCATTTCATCAAGACCTCCCATCTTCATCGAATTTCTCTACTTTCCAGGAAACTCCAAAGAACACATCCCAACCGTAAAAAGCCATAAAAAATCATCTTCCAAAGCTTCCGATTATTACCGATGGACTTCTCAAAACGCTTGGAACCCGTTGGTTTCCCAGGCCGTTTTAACCGGTGGCCTGTAGCACACGCCCGGAGCCCCCGACCTGGATGCTTGGAATGGTTGGAATGGAGCTGGTTCATGCTGGAGATTGATTTCAACAAAAATGCTGAATATCCAGTTTTTTAAGCTATATCAATTATAAGACATAGATTGACGAAAATGTTATACATTGCTATGAAAGCTATGTTGCTATTATTCTAGTTGTTGCTATGTGTATGATCGTTGTCATGATCATCATCATCATCATCATCATCATCATCATCATCATCACCATCATCATCATCATCATCATCATCATCATCATCCTCAGCAGCACCAGAAGCAGCAACGACGGCATCTTCAGCTTCGTCGTCCTCGTTATCATCTTCATCATCTTCATCATCTTCGTCATCATCTTCGTCGTCATCATTGTCGTCATCATCGTCATCATCGTCATCATCGTCGTCATCATCATCATCATCATCATCATCATCGTCGTTATCATAAATGATAATAGTAATCATCATCATCATAATAATAATAATCATCATCATCATCATCATCATCATCATCACTATCATTATTGCCAGTACTATCAGTGCTATTGATGTCATCATTATCATGATTATACATCATGATAATGCTTGCCTATTCTATCTGTTGTGAACGCATTTGAAACCACCATGTCAACCGTCCAAAAAGATAATAAGGTTATAGTCCACCACTGCAAATTGGAAACAAAAATATGCTCCTCTTTTGCTCAAAAGCTCGAGGTCCCCAACCCCCACAACTCGAATGATCTCGAAGTCCTCCAGAACCGAAGCAGGGAAGCATGCTGGAATAGCACGTTCTACGACGTTGGTTCAAAAATCCGGGTAACCACCTGGGATTTGTATAACACCTGACGTAAATAGTGGGATAACCGATATATGCAATGATATAAGCTATATATACTTACCTGTCAACAGATGTAAATTTTCTGAACCATCAACAGTATCAGAGTGTTTTCGGTTTTGCAACCTTCAACTACAGCCACGTTGAGGGACGACTTTTCAATGAATTTCAGGACTTTCCTGATGAAAACATGCTTAGAATACAGGTTGACCATGATCAACGGATAATCTTGGAGTCGAGTCAAAATCCCAAGGTGGTACCTCAAAGCTCAAACAACCAAATGAATGAAAAGGATGAAAATAATGGGAAAGGTGGGCTGTTTAATGAATCAACGAACCATCTCTTTCATGTCATGTTCCATCATCCAACAACTTCGCCCCACTCTGCACTCGGACGCCTCGATGGTTCTGCCACGAGAGACTTCACTAAAGCCTCTACCACCAGGAGATGAAGAAGCCTTCAGCTTTACAGGCTCCATTTTTGATTTTCGAGAAAATGTTGGTTTTGAGGCTGATTCTTGATTGTTGTTGAAGCCTTTTCTTGGAAAAAAATTGGGGTAACCTGTCAAAGGAGCCTTAAATTTTCAAAAGGTTTGGGGTACTCACTTGATCCGGTGTTCGTAGAGATTCTCCCCGCCAAATCTGACAAGGACGTATCATCCGTCCTATGTGTTCGTGTGTTTCTGCATGTGACATTGACGTAGAACTTGTGGCACCATGGAAATGTGACTCCGTCCTTCTAGGTAGGGATCTACAAAAAAGGGGCTTCCTTTCTCAAGTATCAGTACCATTGTGGAGGTTCCAAGTGTTCCCACCCTAAATTTGGGTACGCGGAGCCGGGAACCTACCCAGTGATTGGGCTTCCAGAAGTGGCTGTTTTTCAAGCTCTCCAAAACCGCTGATGTTTTTTCTTAACATCCAACCTTCAGAATCACCATCTGATTGTGGTTATTTCATGGATAAATTCATAAAGTGTACAATAACATACGAAAACATACAAAAAAATACATCAATCATCATAAACATCAAAGCAAGGCTGAAAACATGAAAACTAGAGGTTTGCATAGGTGTCTCAAATGGATTTTTCTACTTGCGATGACATCATGGCTTTGTTGAGGCTCCTTGATTGGGCAGCAACCCTCATATTTAGACCCACCCTTTCCAGGACCTGCAAGTTCTTGGCAACCCCTTCGCCCTGAACCTCAAAACACAGGTCAAGTAGGTGAGGGGAAAAGAAAATAGGGTCACTTTTTGCAAGTTTGCCAGGAATCAAACAAGTGTCACTGGTAAAAAGGAGGATCATTCCACCAAGCATTTCAATCGTCTCTTTTATACGGGCAGTGAACTTCAGAAGTTTCTTGGATTCATGCGCGCTGCCCGAATATGCACATCAATTTGATTATCTAAATATCTAAAATCAAACAAAACGATTCCATTTCAACCACAATAATTTCAAACTATGAGTTGCAAATGCAGTTGAAGTGGAATCAATTGAACCAACCAACCAAAACAATCAACAAAAGGACACACCTGCATCCCTCCCAAGGGGCCTCGAAGACCGCCTCGAAGCTTTCTCCATCCCCTAGGGCTTCCTGTGTCCACATGGGATGGTTCAAATCAAGATATGATTTGCACTCCCTGAAACTAACAAAGCATCTGAAAATAGGCCATCCCAAAAAGGAAAACATTGTCTTCAAACCAGTGATTTTCAGTGGCGAGCTGTTACTTTCAGGGATGGTAGACATCAAGCAATACATGACACCTAGTCCACGCAAAAGTGACGTTTGAAGTCTGAACCATTTGCCTCAGTGATAGATTCAAACATTCTGAAACAGTTTCAATCGAGAAACAACCAAAAAATCCGATCTCCAGCCAAAAATCATTAATCTCACCTCTCAGACACACCATCAAAACCCCGAATTTCCCCTCATGTTCCCGCCTCCAGCGTCACTGTGTAATCCCAGATGATTTTGTCTGGCGAGGGAAACACCGTGAACATCCGGTTCAACACGGGGTGGGGCAACGATTTTATCGCCTGAGAATCCTGTTTTAAAAAAATAAAACGATGGTTTAATAAACCCATATATGCTCTATACATACGTATATATGTTTTTGTTAAATTCCATGGTAAATGTAGGCAACTATTTCTCATACATGGAGCATTTGGTAAAGAAAAATCTGAAATGACCATCTATTGTTTGAGGGACATGTTTCTTTTAGACCGCTCTAGAGGGATGATGGAAAGGGGTATCCGGGCATGCCGATGAAATCGCCAGGCCTCAAACCACCACTCAACCACTGTTGGATGAAAAAACACTTGTGGTGCTGTCACTGGGGGCTAGGACATGACATGACCAAATAGTGAAATAAAGTGCATGCACATCTGCATTCCTGACTGAAATGCGTCTGAAGTATTATCCATATCTATCTCCATGTCTAGAATGAGATATTTCTGGCAACTTGTAAAATATCAGAAACCTGAAGAATGTCATATAAAAACACACAAGTGGGGTGAGGCTGGCTGGGGACTGTAACTTGTACAAATGTATGCATAGAGGTCGGTGCGTTACAGCTCAGTGTCGTTATGAACCTTCCCTGCTACTCATTTTCTGACATCACAAAGTCCACGAGCATAGTAGCATCATGGAGCATCTTAATATGATATCAAGAGCTTTGACAAAACCTCACCGGTGGCCACTTCCGCCTCCCGCCAGAATAGCAGCCATGTAGGGAAAACACCCACCTTCTTGTGCTTTGGCGGCCTCCCGTCCAGTCAACATCCAAAACTCCAAAAAAAAAAGGCAGGTTTGGAATCTTGGAAATCTGCAAAATCTGGTGGTCACAACCCTCATTTAAAATACATTCAACAACCAAATTCCAATCAAACATCTACACCCCAGTTAACATAGTTACCTTTTCCAAACCATCAGAAAATCATCGCACCTATCCCCCAGGCCAAACAGCAACGCCTTTCCAAGCATGCCCATCTCAAGAATCACTTCACCCATATCCACACGGACTTGTAAGTCTTGCTGTTAGAACTGCAGGCTCCCTTTCCCGAGGCAAAATACTCGGTCCAACCTGCACAAGTCCTATACCGATAGAGGCATCCGCATCATTGCTGTCGGAATTCTGACAGCCTGGGCACAATTGAAGCAGAAACCCCATCGAGCCCAGTTGTTGTCGTGGCACTTGATGTTCAAGCCAGGCCGTAGCATGGGAAAGTCTTGGTAAGAACCTGGCGTCACCCCAAAATGCTTTGAGGATTTCATCCCTCTTCACGGTCTCATCACGAATGTAGCCAGCACTAAACAATGCTTTGGCGCTGTCATAACTCTTTGAGAACTTGTGCGTCACACAATTGGATTCTGGACATCCGATACACATGCACTTGGCATCGGTTGAGTCACTGAATAGGAGAGTTCTGGTTTGGCAGGTCTCCATTAGTCCACAAAGCCGAGGAAAAGCCAAGCTTGTCTGTCTGGCTGCCAATTTTCATCACCAAGTTCCAAGGCCTCTTGGCTGCGGTGGGGGTTTCCACCGTGAATGTGCAAATAGGTACAGCCCAGTTGGACAATGGATGACCCAGGTGCAAGACGAAGGACAACACTGTGGCAATGCCATACTGTTGTCCTTCGTATTCGTCTTGCAGTGCCAGGTCTACCTGGGTCATCCATTGTCCAACTGGGCTGTACCTATTTGCACCCCTTCATTGTGTTCACCCATATCCACACGGACTTGTAAGTCTTGCTGTTAGAATTGCAGGTTCCCTTTCCGATGCAAAGTACTGGGTCCAACCTGCGCCCATCTCGGGAGGATTTGTGTACTGTCAACGAAGTCCTATACCGATAGAGGCATCCGAATCATTGCTGTCGGAATTTTGACAGCCTTGAGAGGCACAATTGAAGCAGAAACCCCACAGAGCCCAGTTGTTGTCGTGGTACTTGATGTTGAAGCCAGGCCGTAGCATGGGACAGTCTTGGTAAGAACCTGGCGTCACCCCAAATGCTTTGAGGATTTCGGTTCAGATAGGCTGCATGCTTGGCATCGGTTGAGTCACTGAATGGGAGAGTTCTGGTTTGGCAGGTCTCCGTTAGTCCACAAAGCCGAGGAAAAGCCAAGCTTGTCTGTCTGCCAATTTTCATCACCAACTGCCACCGTGCCTTCATTGGCTCCTCCGCATCGATGCAAGCAGCAGCTGTGAGGCATTGTTCATTGAGATCTTTGCACTGAGCCAGCAATCAAGGTTCCTTGGCAGGCTCATCACCTTGAACCCTGCAGTCTCCAGGATAAGCCACAAAGGGTACGATCAGCTTCAGCATTGCCAACATTATCGAGCACTGAACAGTTGGTATTTGGATCTATTTTTATCCAATGGTCGGGATGTTGCGGATATCTTGAGCCTACATCTTCAGCCAACACAAACCATCATTTTTGGGTATCCAGCCGTTAGTTTTCCGGGGATGTACCTTTTTACGAGGGTGCGATCATTCGATCTCAAGGAGTGCCTGCCGTGCGGTCAGCGCTTCACCCGCACAAAGCACGCCACAGGCCTAGGATGGATCAAACATCACCAACCATCACCAACCATCAGTCTTGGTGATGGAAAATTTCTTTAAAAAACACTGTTAGCAGCATGGATGGAACCCATTCAATATTGTCTATAGGGGTGAAGTGTTTCACAATTCTTTAAGCTGATTTTCGGAGTCATTTGTGGAATTCTGAAGCTCACCGGCTTCCTTTCGGAGGGCTGTTTTCCAAGGTTGATAATCAATGCTTCCCACAACTTCCTCTATACCCAGCAAGACTTCTTAGCAGGTCCTAGTATTTCGTATACCATTTGCCATGCACTCTCCCGGATGTTATTATATACAGTAAAATTTCATTGGGATATACTTGGCGAGGGGTTGCCCAGAATTAGATGCATCAAGTTATGCACGTATTGACATGAGGAGAGAGGTGAGCCATACAATAACTACTATACTACTATCTACAAATAAAGCAACTATTATATAGCTCACCAATAAACCTGAAATAAGATCAATCTAGAAGGCGTTCCTGTAAAAAGTACAGCTAAACCATCGGTTCCGGTACTCTCATGACATTCAAGCATTCTGACCCTCTCAGTTTCTTTGTGCATCTCCTGTAGATGACCTGGAAAGTAAATGGCGCAACTCCCATCTATTTGGTTTATCATGACCCCCTGACTAAACCACCTCTTGACAGTTGCGACATGTACTTTCGCAGGAGCATCACCACAAACATTGGGTAATGTTTGTCAAGCTGCTGAGTCCGTTGTTTTGTTTGGCGACCAGCTGTAGATGCTATATATTAGCAGAAAGAGATTTGAAAAAAGAAGAAACACATTGAAGTAGCCTTTCAACTTTGAATTTCACGGCATTTTGAGGCACTACCATTTACTCCATAAGATCTTCGCCTCATTCTTTTAAATCCCCAATTCAATTTTGAAGCCCAGATCCTTCGGAATCCAAGACACGGCCGCGGCAACGGCCGAGGCATTCAGAGCTTGTGCAGCTTGTTGCTGTGTCTTTAGCACCTGGCGAAGCTTGGAAAAACACACAGATCTCCATGGGTTGTTGAACAAATGGATGGTTTTTTTGTTGTTTTGATGTTGGGATTCATTGACAAAAAACTGCCGGAGTTGGTACAATACCTGATGTTTGTTGTGTATAATTGGTAATGGTAAGAAATGACATTGGCATAATATCATATAACATACGTATATCAAATTCTTTATCATATTCAAGAGTTAATTACTATTGTTAACGCTTCTTTTCACATATGTGTTCATTCCTGCATCCTTCTTTTAAGAGGAAAAACACCGACCTTCAATCAAATCATCTTGAAAGAGGATGTCCTTCGATGATTGAGACATGCAACAACCAAAAAGTCTCAAGAATAGCATCTAGTACTCTTGAAAGGTACGACCCCAGGAAGTAGGAAGCCTTGTTTGAACACTCGTGGCTCAAACAAAGACATCTGATCAGTCTGTTAGTGCCAACTTGTGTAGGTGTTTATGGTTTTGCCGGGCCCTTGGGATTCACTAAGCCAGGCCCCAAAAGACTCCATGGTGCCCCCTGTCTACTGACTTCAATCCCCAAACCCATTAAGGTTGCCCATAGTGAAAGCTCACCAAAAATTTGGAAGTCAGAGACTAGTCACTGAAACGTTCCGTCAGTACATTGACAAACAGAAGTGTCAATTTAGGGAAGAAATCATGATTCAGACTTTCCAGGCACCTGGCACCTGGCACCTCGCGACATATTACTTCCAACACCTGCCTAAAACACCTGACTATTATGGCAACAACAAAAAGGACGACGACAACGACAACAGCCTGATCACTAACAATTCCATCAAAAATAGGTATCACATGGTATGACAGGTGAAAAGTTTGGGCTTTCTCACCAAATACTTTGGAATTGAAAAACCCAATGCATCGCGCGTAGCTTCGAGGTAGTCATCTACGGCGCGGCACCTTGAGGCCTATGACATGGGGTGCCTGACAGGTTCCGGACGGTGGGAGGTTGCGCTGTTGGGATGTGGTAACTGCAATGATGTAGTTGTAGGGATAAAGACAGATTTACCAACCATCAACTCACTTCTGAGAAGTCATTTTTTTTGAAGTACAAGTACCTAAAGTATCCTAAAGTCAATGTACTGATCTATACACTTAGATGCATGTCATTCTGAAATTGCCTCAAATGTCACAGGAGCGGCAGTCCATCGATACAACATGTGGCATGACTAAAGAATTCATTTTGTCATCATTCGCAAATGATAACACTATGTATAAGTATATTGCGAATTCCTATCACTAGGTTCCATGTCAAGCTTGGCAAAACTGGAAGATTTGGTCCAGTAAGCCCACCTCCGGTTTTTCAGCTGATAGTTTGTCCCTGAGCTCATGAAGAAGCCTCGCGAAAATGCGGAAGTGTATAGGGTGATATTACGAAGGATGATGTCACCATCATTGCACATCAACATCGAATTCATCTTCATCATCGAATTCATCATCATCATCATCATCATCATCATCATCATCATCATCATCATCATCATCATCATCATCATCATCATCATCATTGCGATCATTGCGATCATGATATCATACTGTCATGAAAGTCAACCGTCCATCACTCATCTCATAATCCAAAAACTATCACACATCGCTCTTCTCTGGTTGAATTCCGTCACCTTCCATGACATCACCATCTAGGAGTTGACGTTCACATCCTACCCCCAGCGGTACCACGCTGCGGTGGCATTCTCCGGGACGTCGAATTTCATTTCAAAGGCCGATTCAACACCGTCACTGCCCTGGTCAAAAAGGGAGGCATCCATCTGTTGGGATGTTTCGTTGGAAAATTCGTTACAGACGAAGCCAAAGGTAAAAATCTTCTTCCCAAACCAAAAGAGAGGTGAAAGCTTGAACAAAAACTCGTAGAAAACCACCACCTAGTCATGTTTCAGTGTTGGCTTTTGGACATCTAAAGGCGAAGTAAAACAAATGAACGTGTGTTGAAAGCAAACAACCTCCATCTTCAATCAACAAAAACTTGTGAAAATGGTACACATTGATTTACGAGAAGCGGATCAAGAAGTCAAGAAGAAGGGTGAACATCAGTTGATGTCGGAATGTCAAATCATCCTGGAAAAATCAAGTAAAGAATTTTCAGAGGTATATATCTGTGATAGATGAAGGTGATTAAAAGAGTGTACAAGTCACTTGTTCATGTCCAGGTACACCAACACTATCCAGTCCCAAAAAAAGATGCCAGTCACACCATAAGGTCAAAATAGAGAAACTTTTCATTCAGGAGCCTTTACAATTCGCTTGAAAGAATGAACTCCCAAGAAATTCTTGGCGTATAAAGTTGGCATAAAGTATGGTAGTGAGTTATACACCTCTAAAATGTTGTTGATACGAATCTTAACAACATCTTCGAGGAAACGACAACTCTACATCCAAGTGATCAAGGTCAGGGGGATATAAATGATAAAGGATGCATGAAGAAAGAGGCCTTTTTTAGGGAATAAATCGATTCAAAGACTTACCCTCTGGCAAATTATCATGGCAATGGAATATCCCCATCTTCAAAGGGTCCATTTTCCATTGCTATGTTAGTTTACCGGCTTGTAACTGAAAACAACCACAAACAAACTGCCTATACATCTTGATTCTGACAAACATGTGTCTTTATATATCATATATCATATATTATATATATAGAGATATATAGAGAGATCTTGATTGTGTTTACCTCGCAGACCTTCCAATTATTTCACTGAAGGCAATGCTCAGCAGCTTAGCCTTGCTGGCCTGTCAGACCTCCGTTTTGGGAGACCCTCCGGACCTCAAAACGCGTGACTACGCTGATGTTCTTCAGTGCCTCGCGCTTTTGCCTTTCCTTGGAATGCGTTTTCGTTTTTGCATTGAGGTGTCGATGCATGAAACACAGAAGGCTGAAAACAAAAATATATGACATCGCTCATGGCACCTAGTAGAAAAGTTGGAAGCAGCATTCTAGTGGGCTAGTAACTAGCAAACATAATAATATGCACTGCTTCAACCAATACAATTCTGTTTTTTATGCTTTTGGTACATTCTGATCCGGAAATCTATGATAGTCATTCAGGGACTGCCTTTTTCTTACATCTCATCCTTCAAAGGTGAGACCATTAGCGCCCTCAAGAAGCTCTTTGGAATCATTGAAATATAGCAATCCATAGTAATACTGTTGATGGAAGAAATCCTGCACCAGTTGATAGGTAGTTTATCCCATTATTTATAGGGTTTTAACCATCCCAGGTGGTGCAGGATTTCTTCCATCAACAGTAGTGATAGATTCAAAAGATCCGCCTCTGAAGACGCAATCCCGACCCTTTCCAAAATGGCAGAATTTTCTTTATGACTTTATGGATTGAAGGAACCACCTAAGGACGTGACTGCAGTGCAACAGTCATCGTCTTCCTCCTCCCATGCCGGATGAGTTCGTGGCATTTTTGGTGGGCAGTGAGGTGTTTTGGGGGGGTGAGGAACGAATGAGGTGTCCTAACAAGGACTGCATATTTTCATGTTCCATTGATTTTTCGTGTCGAGTAGGATGTTGCTGCAACTCGAAATGAAAGTAAAAAGTCTATGCGGATCCCGTACAAGAGCATTCGGAAATGTGATATTTGTGATGGTCACCAGGGGAGCATCCCGACTGTTCATGGCTAAATCGTGCACCATCTGGGATGTAGCAAACCAATGGAATGAAGTGCCTATCGACGAGTGCAGCATTTCAGCCATCAACAATGCGACTAGCATCACACATCACTTGCAAGAAAATACAACCTTCTAGCCAAGAACCACATTCACATCTAGCTGGAGTATACATGCATGTAATCATGTATGAGAAATCAATCTTAAACTACTTGGTCCACGCTGCGTAGATGGCCGTGGTGTTTTCACAAAGAGAAAATACTATGGAATCACCCAATGTACGTAATTACAATGGGATTTAGATAAACAGTTCAATGTTGTTTTGTTAGCGTCCAAAATAGGGGTCAAAAAACTTCTTTGTTTGGGGAATGTGTGAAACTACTTGTACAGATCCATGGGTTTTCTTCTCAAATATATCAATGACACAATCAATGATCATCCCATCACCTTAACCTGAACAGCTTCAGTGATGATAGGATCTAAGGTTTCAGGCAGACACATCAATCTGCTAATGCGACGTGGACATGACACTAGGTATGCATCAAAATGATGTGTATACGTATCACATATATGCCGTGGATATAAAGTATACAGTATACCTGTTATGTTCGTTATGTAAGTTGTTTATATTCTATTTATTATATATTGTGCTACAAAATAAACATGAATGTTTTTCAAAATAAACATAAATAGTCTGTAGTACATGTACAGTGAAAATATATATGTTATATATATATATTGTGCTACATGTTTTCACCCGCTTTTTCCAGTATTTTTGTTGCATTTCAGATGCACCTGGCGTGGCGCAGCCTCCACCTCTGGTGGTGAGACAAATCCGGAAGCTTGGCCCATGGCACACCTTCCCATGGGGGACTTGGCAAGGTNTAGTAGTAGTAGTAGTAGTAGTAGTAGTAGTAGTAGTAGTAGTAGTAGTAGTAGTAGTAGTAGTACTAGTAGTAGTAGTAGTAGTAGTAGTAGTAGTAGTAGTCGTGGTGGTGGTGGTGGTCGTCCTAGATCCCCAAAACGAAAACTACCATAGCTAGAAATCTACCCCGTGGATGCCTGCAAGTTTTCCATCAGGATATTTTTTGTTCGAATCTTGCAAAAAGTGACATTGATTTAAAAAAACATGAAAATGGGGGAAGTTGTAACAATCATCTCCACTTGGTGACAGGGACTCTACGAAAACCTGCCTTTAACAGGTTCTTTTGAAAAGGAAATCCCCATTTTGAGTCCTTTCGCCAACTGCCGGCACCTGCAGATTTGTGGGGAAACTCACTCACTCACTGACCTCTCGGAACTTTGGGGGAAAATTTCTGCTGTGTGTATGGGAACTATGGCTATCAAGTGATTTTAAGATGGGATCCGATATGAGCCGGATGCCATGTTTGTTGATGTTTGTTTAAGAAAAACTTCCCTTCAAGCTCTTTCACTCACTTCCAATGGTTGGTGTATGGTGTATGGCTTGCTGGGCTTCTCATGTGGTTTTTGTTCTTGCAATATATTGACATACATCGTGCAAGGAAGAAACTTTGCCTGGAACAAGTCAAGTTGTGATGTCCACTGTCTCACAGAATAAGTTTGAGCCAACGACAACAATACAAGCCTACCGCCGAGCGCGAGAAGGGAGCAAGCATGTTTCCAAATCTTTTCATTGGAAAATCATTCACATTCTAACGCCGCCTCTTTTTTGGTGGGTTGCTGGTCTAGCTTTTGAAACACTGGCCCTGGTGTAACATGAGATCCCTATAAATTCACAGATAGTGACTCTCAATGCGCCATTTTTCGACTCTGACCGTGGTGATCGCTGGTGGCGATACCCTGCGACTACGAGGCAAGCAGAGTTTCTCTGCATGCAGGGTGTCGATACCTCACATTCAAACCCATAGAAATAGAACAAACCAGGTCCGCTAATTGCACAGTTCTAGGTTCAAAGATGATAGGTACTCAGTTACAGTGAACACACAAATGCCATGACATGAACTTGTCAAATTTGGAGGAGAGATAGAAAGCAGAAGACGCATTCACATTGGTTGCTACCTGCCGGTTGCCAGTCAACCAAATAATTGTAGGCAATGTATCTATAGATACTGTAAAATCAAAACCTGTTTGCAACATTACCAATAGAAAACTGGCAGCGGTTGTATACTGCAATCTGAAATCTCGGAGATTCCAAGCAACTCTACGCACTCCAACAGAAAACCCGTCGCTGAATCTAAATGTTTTACAAACTTACCAGAAACACATCCTCCCCAAGTTCTTTCCTGCTTTTCTTTGCAGTTTATGTGGACCTTTGCGTGGGGGTTGTAGGATTTTATCTCTGAACAATCATCCAAACCTTTCTCGGTAAAACATATAAAAGATGATAGATCAATGCTAGCGGCTTCAATATTTTTACACCTTTATCTCAGAAAATCTGGGATTTTAAAGTTGATTCTTCTATCCTTCCTCTAGAAATTTTAACCAAATTTGGACCCCTTCAGAGGCGATTCTTATTTCAAGCGAGGCGCAGGCACCGACACCCCGACACCACGGCCGCACCCTGCATTCATGATAGGCCAGCCCTCGATTCACTGTCCTGCAAAAACACCGGCACAGGAAAATCATAAGACAATCAAACCTGGATTGATACTCCCAAAACTTCAAAATGTTTGAGTCTTCATCTTAAACCAACCACATATTCAAACATGTTTTCATGTTTTATAAATATGTTCATATTTTCATCCCTTTTTTCTTCATGAAGTTCTTACAGCTTCCACGTCACATCTGTGTGAGTCACGGACTCTGGAGCTGCCAACCTGAAAGTTCCAACGGAATCACTGTGTGAGTTCGTTGAACATCATCGTCACTCCCTCGGGAAGGTCCTGCCCAGGGGACAGCCGTTTCGGAAAAGGGTCAGTTGCTGGGACGTATAGAATGATGGTAAAATCTATGTAGTGGGTATATATTTGCCAAACACATGAGTGAATCATGATTTTGTTCTGCAGCACGCTTTATTCCTAAAATGTTGGGTCATCTTTTGGGAGGGTTCCTTACCTTTACTAAACCACCGTCACCTGACGTCACTATGATTCAAGAAGAATCTCAGAATCACCCATATAGGATGACGGCATGTGCTAATGGGGAGTGGGGAAAATCTACAAATCGTCCAAATCATTGTCATAGACAATTACAGCTTTCAAATGCTTGCACCTTGCAACCCACCAGAATTGCTGCATTTTCAATAGTTTACTGTACTGTTTGATATTTTTGTGAACTGTCTAAAGACTAAACGATAGGCACACCTATGATGAGAACAAGAGCATTACCTGTGTTCAATGAGCACCAAACTGAGGGTCTACTCAGGCCATGTCAGCTTAGATACCCAACTTGCCACATCAACTTTAGGTTTCAGGTCTGATTTTGAAAACAGATGCAAAAATGAAGCTATTAAACTACACATAAATAGTGTATGTTCATGTTTTGCGGTCCCTTTGGAACATTTTGGAACCCTAGTTTCGAGTCATTGCCACATGTGTCTTCCTCAAAAATCACCACCACCACCACCACCAGCCCCGGCACACGCGTGGCCTTGCGGTCCCTCACACATTCTGCAATGGCCACGGCAGTGTCGACATCGATCTCCTGACGAGTTGTTCTGAGAACATCTTGTGTGAAAGCGGCTTCGTCAAATCTCTTGGTCATGCTTTAAACCTTAGACTTGAACGAGAAATTGTACGCTAATTGCATGATGCTTAAGGATCTTCTCCATTTAATGAAAGACTCTTTTTTTGAAGAAACCACTAAAGGACTAAAGAAAACGGCATTGCAAGAGGACCTGTACAAGTCAGGAAATCTAAGATCTGGATCCCTGTGTAGCTCTGGACATCATATAGCCATGTAAAATCACATCAATCTTGTTGAAACATTGAATCATTTTCATGTTTCATTTCAAGTTGGAATGATTTTCCCATCCACAAATCACCGATTTTTGAGGTTGTTTTCTCCTGCCTAAAATAAATCTAGGGGTGAAATTGGTCATCTTTTACCAATCTCCAACATTTTTGTTGGGGAAGGATCATCCCAATCTTCAACTTCCTCAAAGGCCATCTTTAGGATCCAAATTCCAAGTGGAAAAATCCTAATCCCTGAAATCAAAAGACCATCATTTTTTCACCCCTGATAACTAACATGTCCCCTTAAAAAGGCACTATTTGAATAGGAAATACATCTTCCAACCATGGATTTTCAGGGGACATGTTGGTTTTCGGGGGAGTATCTTTTACCTCATAAGACATGGTACTGAAAACACTGCAGTTTTGATTTTCACAACGCTTGACTTCTATGATATGTCATGTTTTAACAACAACAAACACAACCCTGAGTTCGAAACACCTGCGTAAGTTCTCACCCGCAACCCACATACAGGAGGAAAAGGTCCCTTTTGTCCCGAGAGCTTCTATGAGGGGGGCCGCTTCTGCCCGCACATTGTACCCACCTTCGCGATGTAAAGCAAAAGGTGAAAGTCGGCAAAGCGCGACCTGATCAAAATCGAATGCTTTCGATGATGAGGAGGAGGTTTGACGATGAATCCCATCTGGGGAAGGAAACACCGCCATTGTAAAGGTTCATAAGCGGGACGACAAAAATAGCATGCGTCAACGCGGCAAGTTCAAGGGCTCCAACGGGAGGTGTTTCCCTGTCTGTTGATGGCAAAATGACAGCTTTGTAGACCAATCTACTTGACAACCTGGGAATCTTCACAAAGTAAAACTGTTCCGAGGGAAAAACTCAACCCTGCCATGAAACAGAAACAATGGTTCGAAGTCCCCAAAAGATTGCCCCCATTCTTTGCCCAATGGCCACTGCCATGCCATTTTAGATTCGTTCTCAATGTAGCATTTCGCTTTCTTTGTGCGCAATAGGGTTCTTGGACAAGAGGGATAGCTTGTTTTCAAAAGTTCATAACTGATGTAAACAAAAAGCAGCTAAATTGATGTAATTGCCATATGTTTAAAACAAAGTTGCAATTACTATAGGTTTAACTTTTGGTGTGACATCACCTGAGCAATGAAAGAAAACCTGGTTGTTTAGGGTATATGGGGGAATATTCTACCCAGGTATATAGGGATTGTAGCAAACCATTATAAGGATCCCTATAAAAAAACACTAGTATAAGGGAAAGTAACACGGGATTTTTTTCCTGACATCACCTGAAATCATGTTCTCCAAACCGCTGAGCTTCCAGGCCATGATGCTTCAGATTTGGGGATTTTGCTAAAGTACTGGCGCAAATGAAGCTTGGGGACTTGGGGAGGTGTTTTTGTGGGTGGATGTGTTAGCATATGCCAGAATCTTCCAAACATAAAATGATATATGTTCTAGATATAAATATATATAAATACGTATACCGTATATCAAAGTTATCATACTACATGTTGCGTAAATATCATAGTATTTAATATTTACCATTAAATCATATGTATCATACAGACATGTCAGCCAGTATAGGTCTGTTGGGAACACAGCTTTCCTTGGAATCGGCAGTGAGACAAAGAAGAGGAAAAAAAAGGAATCCAGAAAGACCAAGGCAACACCCAGAATTGGAATTGCAAAGAAAAACTGACGCCACACATACACTTAAACTTTTCCATTAAAGAAACCCACACCAAATGCATGGTCAAAACCCACACGCGACGCAGTCCTTCTTCAGATCTTCCCGTCTCTGCGGGTGCCTCAAACCCAGGATTTTGTTGAAGTTAGTTTCGTTTCTGGATGGGGATCAAATAAGAATTCACCAACATGAACGTGAAAAACAGCAAAGTCTGGCGAGTTCCCACACTAAACTGTAACTACTGTACCAATTAAATATGTACATATTGTGTAGACATATACAGTATACATGACATACATTTTTCAACAGCGTCGACCATCGTTGTCGGCAATCGTAGCGTTTTGGACCCAGCGACGTAGGACGGTTTTCTCGTGGGAAGTCCGCATGCGTGAACATCCGTTGGTGCTGGGCACGGGTTTTCAGCTGTGCAAAGGTCGGAAAGATCACATGTCCCACCAAACGGGGAAAAGGGAAAATCATCGACTCAAAAGTGCCTTTCACAAAGGTGAGTTTTGATGATTTTTGGGATTGCAAGATGAATCCCCATGTTGGATACTTGCATGTTGAAGTGTTAGGTGTGAGGTAATGAGAAAGTAGAGAAAATTGATATCTAGTTGCGTGTCAAGTATCAGATTTTCCTCCACATTTCTTGCATGTCTGAAGATTCACCACCAAATTTCCAACTTTGCTGTCCTAATCAGGATGAATTGAGAATTGTTGGGAGTTGTCCCTGCTCTTAAACGCATCCCGCATGCAATTCCAGACTTTTCCTGATGCGACTTGTCCTTTCACCCCCACACATGCTCTCAGATACCAGTTTTGAGCTGGCCCTCACCTTCTTCGGCGCAGTGTCATTGACGCGCACGATAAAGAAGTCTGTGGCAATCTTCTTATCTGATCTACCTGCGACATGTCCAAGCTGACAGTTTGGAAGGTTCCCCTATCATCACTTGCAGGGCCTGCTGAGATCATGATACTTTGGGCCTTTGGGCCAATGACCATAGATCGATGTACCCAAAACCACCAATCTTATGACATTTCCTGAAAATTCATCTAAATCCAATAACAGGATCCTTCAACTGCAAGGTTTTTAGGAGATCAATGTCAATGCCGGGTTTCCAACCACCAACTCTCCCACCTTCCACGACAAAATCCGGAATCAGCTCGTCCGCTTTGGCCTGACCAAAAAGTGATGGTATGATGGGTCACACAGTTGGCCGGTTGCCCGGTTTGGTGGTTGGTGGTTGGCTCAACCACCAACCCTGATCAACCAACCCTTGAAGAGACAAATGAAACAAATGCCAATCTTATCATGAGAAGTTTCGAAAAATCCATAGGAGTTTGTAGAATCTCCTCCTCCTTAAAAAGCTACCCGTGGTTGGACCACTGCTAAAATGGAAATGTGTTTCCTGTGTATGTTGCCTTGTACATTGCTGAGCAGTGGTGAGTGGTGTGTAGCATTTGACACTTGATATACAAGAGCCATGTTACCTGGGTAAACAAGGTAGATCTACCTGCTGGTTAAACCTCAAGGCTTATCACGCGACAAAAATGCAGGAGACCTTGCTTCTCCCATCTCTGCTCACATTACTGTCATATGCAGTACCACATTTTTGGGGCATGTTCAAGATTCATCACTGTACCTGGTTGTATTCGGTAAGGAAGTGTCTCAGCAATGTCTGAAAAATTTCACCCATAAAACTTGAGATGACCAATAAATCGTGATTCCAAACAATGTATACAGTATAGTTCAAACAAATGAATGCATAATACATGTATATATATACATGTGAATATATATGTATATATATATATACATTATTCTAAATTGTATCTCTATCTCCTTCAATCATATTCTACAAACTACACATGTCTTCTCCACCAATCTTTCAAAGAAATATACCGTATATATCAACCCCTAAGTTACATCCCATTTGGCCACCCCGGTCCCCCGGTCACGGATCGTCACCTCACGTACCAGACAGGCACGACGCTCCGAAGGAGCGCTACTGAGAATGCCATCACGGAGCATTGCACAGGCCTGCTCAGAAACCTGGAACACAATAATGGAGGTTTGGAAGATGATGTTCCCTTTTCCAAGGGGTGACTTTTAGGTTCCATGTTGTCTTTTCCGGGGTGTCCCATTTTTGGAAGTGTTGATGAAGTGGAAACACCTTTGAAGATTTAAGATCTTAACCAACCACTTTTTGTTGGGCTGTTTCTTGAAAGCTTTTGTTTAAAGCTCGTTTAAAATAGGGCTTGATGTCTTTTTTTTGTTGGACCATCTTGGATATCAGCTACAAAAAAACCCATTAAAAAAACATATCCACAATAGCTCCCAGCATTGGAGACACCGGAGTTTTCTTCTAAAAAAAGGGGGGACTTGATATGAGTAACTGAGAGCTCACTTATATGTATATATAGATATAAACATTTACACATATATACACAGTATATATATATATAGAGAGAGAGAGAGAGACACGTGTATATACGGATCATATAATCATACACAATGTATATGTTATACTTGGAATTGAAAACTGCTATACCCTACATATAAGCCACAAAATATCTTTGATCTATGGAATACAAACAATGTAAAATCATTTGAACAAAACATCCAAGCCCCCTGGCCATGAAGGGATTGACGCTCGGTGCACCATTGTTTGCAGGGTCTGGGCCTTGAAAAATGCCAAGGGGCGACCGTAACTTATAGCAAACAGAAACCTGGGAATTGTATAGATGTTTTGATCATTCACCTCTCCCAACAAAGTAATCATATTTTTTTCTGATTGTTCAAAATAGATTTCAATGGACTTGGTATGAATCAGGATGAAAAACACATCGTGAAGACAAGACAGTAGTTCACAATTGGGCGTGAAGAGATCCCAGAATCCCAGGTCTGTTTCAAATTCGATAGTGAGCATTTTACATCTAGGGTTCCAGCAACAACCTGAGCTACCATTTCTAACAAAAATGATGAACCGTTGCATTGGCCTTTCTTCAAATGAAGCGCTTTGTGGAATTTCAAATCCTATGAAATCACCAAGTGACTGGCTCCCCATCAAGTTCCACCAGGTACTTGTGACGGAGGTGTCAGATTTATAACAATGACATCAGCAGTGAAAAGATACTAAGAGTGATTTGAAAAAAATGATAGTTATAACAATGGCATCAGCAGTGAAAAGATACTAAGAGTGATTTGAAAAAAATGATAGTTATAACAATTACATCAGCAGTGAAAAAATACTAAGAGTGATTTTTAAAAAATCAATTGATAGGAAGAATCAATGCATGTCCCATCCCAGTCATCTTCACATTCCGATCGCTGAATCCCACGATTTCCTAGGCATTCCTTACGCACAGCGCAGGTCACGAATTTGGACAGCACATACCTGACGGCCGTTTTGGGGGTTTTTGGGGTTTCACACCTCCCTTAAAAAAAGGGGGAAGCCCTGGAAAGTTGTAAGGGAAGATGTGGGTGTTTCCAAAAAATCGGGTGGGCCCCCAAAATGGATGGTTTTTTATAATGGAAAACCCTATTGAAAATGGATGATTTGGGGGTACCACTATTTTTGGAAACATACATGTTGTGATCCAAATTTGGAAACTTGGAAACGTGTCTGAAACTTGCCGTAGCCCCTGAGACTTGGCCATCCCGCAAGAAGATTTCGATTTCATCTTCCAACCATCAATTTCTAGGGGCTGTGTTAGTTTCCGGGAGGGTACGGTTCCTTCTTTTGAAATTCGTTCGTTGAAAAAATTAGAAACAACAACCCATCAGAAAAAATGAGAAAAGGCTTCGATTCACTACCCGAAGACCACGCTGGTATGTCTGTTTAACTTCAATCCCAACCGAGTTGGTGGTTGAACCAACCCATTTGAAAAATATGCTCGTCAAATTGGATCATTTCCCAAATTTTCGGAGGTGAAAAATAAAAAATATTTGAGTTGCCACCACCCAACAACAAACTCGCCTGGTGAAATGGGCATCCGTAGAGTGTTCGTTTTGTAGCCTGTAGAAGTCGATTTTCGTTCAGGGTTTCTGACGAAGGACTGACGTCAAGGAGTCGGAAGAAACGGTTGCTGAGTTCAAATCCTAAAAGAATAAACCTATAGCAAAAAATAATAAGAATAATGATAATGATAAGAAGAAGAATGATACTAAGAAGAAGAAGAAGAAGAAGAAGAAGAATGATGATGATGGTGGTGGTGGTGATAATCACAACAAACCAAATAATATCAAATAATGATTACAACAACCAAAAAAACAACATGTCACTGAAATGTTGACATCGTTCAAATACGCCTGGCACATCGGAGCACCTCTTCTGGGGATAACAAAAGATCATCCTCCTGTTGGAGCGGAATGCCGTGATTGGAAGCGGAATAAAATAGGCTATATATCTAAATACGACATATATACATGTCATATATACGTATGATATACAGTGCACCCCATATGTTCCAATGTTCCGCCAAGAAGAAAAAATGATTTAAAAAAAAGTGTCAAACTGCCAACGAAGCATTTCTCTACTTTGCATGCTGGGTTGGTTTCAAAGCTCAATTTGGATCGTCGTTTTATCCATAGAGTTGATGAATGATGGGCCTTGGAAAACGTATCTCTTGACTCCTTTCAAATATGGTGTCATTTTGGGTATCTATGTTAAATCTCAGGTGGTGCATCGTTTATTCCTAAAATCTACTGGGTTAGATATAGCCCAGGTGCTGCAGGATTCAGCCATCATGACAGTACCACAAACATCTTAGGATCTAAGGTGTATGACTTGTGACTCAAACAAATGTCTGAAGGTCATCAACCCTCAGAAATTACCACCAAGGGGTAATTCATGCTGAGATATTATACATACAGTACATATATCTACACATGAGCATACATGGTACATTATAGTAAGGACATAATATTTTTATGTATGCTTGTGCAAATGTGGATGCATTTTGGGAGGTTGATATCTGCCGATGGATTTGGTATCAAGCATGAAAGGTGTAATGAGAATCAGATGTATTAGGTCGTCTGGTGACTTGGTGCAACTTCTTCACTTGGAAACCATGGATTCTCAAGTCCCATAATCTTCTCAGAAGGGGATACACTTCTCACCTGTGTATCTAGTCAAGTTTATCGCTATTCACATGGAAATTCCGAAAGATCTTAGAAGAAGAAGGTACGTACATCTCGAGAGGATTTATCTTTATGAGGTGAAGTCGCCTGTCATCACGAAAATGAAGTTTGCCTTGGATGACCTTCATTGACCTGCATAGGACCCCTCATCCGCCCCCGCCACGGTGGGGAAGGTTGTTCTGTTAAAACAAAACAGGTGCGATGATGTCATAATAGTTCCGCCCCCGAGGTCGTACTGGTTTACCCAAACTCGCAACTACCCTCCCCTCCGGTCCCCCCCCCCCAAAAAAAACGGTTCACCTATTCACCTCAAAACTCCCAACCCCAAACATCTGAAAAAATTACCCCAGCTCCCAGCTCCCATCCATCTACACCCTTTAAATCCAACCCCGCTCCAGAGGTAATGAAGTGAAGACCCAACCGATACACTCAAGGCCCAAAGCTTCAGCTATCCTGGAGTCCAGTGGATGGAGGGAAGTTTCACATCATGGAGTTTGGTGTGTTTGAAGTGAGCAAAACTGGGGTTTGAAAACCAGGAAACTGGTAGCTCCAAATACAGATACCCCAAACAAAAACATATGATACACTGATACACCCCAGTTCACATCTCCAGGATTCATCCTACTCACAAGATACCCATAAAGATTGGTGTAGATGCAGTCTTTCACCCCTTACAATCCCAACTTTTCAGGCAATCGGTGGAAAAAAAAAACATTGCTGCAACCACTTGAGGGGCGGGCCTTGTTTTGCCCAGGTTTTTGCCGAGGTGTTTGTACAGATGTTCGGTGCTCTACGGGATGTTCAGCCCGAAAAAAATCGACAGTGCCGGTTTTTCGGAAAGACTTGTCCTATTGACCCTGGCCATCTCTTGATCATCCGCCAAGGGTTCTGCTATCTCCCCAACCATCCTTGGGGTCGTTGTATCAACCCTTTGGAAGTGGTGATGGGTGAGAGTGAATGCTGTCCGACAACGTAGGCATTTTCTGAAACACAAAGTTCACTGTTACAGTACCCAAGGCCTTCGTCCAGTGATTAGAAGAGATTCAATACAAATAGAGATCATCTCAATGCTTCTGAACACACTTTTTGAAGCCTCAAAAGTACATCCAATCTACCTTTCACAATATCATCATCGACTTGTGTAATTGCATACTCCACAACTTGGGTGTTGAGGTAATCTCAACTTTGGGCACAGCCAAGCAACTCTTGGGAGGGCTCGTAGATACCCTGCCCAAGACGAAACCATGGAAGGTCTTGATGAAGTTATGGTACACTTTTAAAGTCCGGCTCTCAGAAAACGGATTTGTAGGGATCCCCGCCCTACAGCTACAAAGAGGGGGGTGTAAGATATACAGTAGCATCTGGTAAGACTAGCATTCATAGTACAGTCTCAGTGTCTCAACACCCATCACTACTCGTTGTGACTCGTTGTGTTGTTCCCTTACATGCGAATTTGACTGATGGTAGTCCTTCAAGTAGAAAAGTAATTGAAACGGCCAGAAAGGCAGTGATTAGATTTTGTGGCATCTCGATATATATACAACTGATTCAATCGATTGTTTTAGCGTTCAACAAGTCGAAGATTCAATGAAAAATAGGAATTTCATGAAGTTTTCAACGACTTTCTCCACGTTCTCCGTGCCAATCTCTCAAATTTCCACCGGCCTCCATGATGGCCCGTGTACCTTCATCATAGTTCTTATCCTGCCAGGTAAAGAAACTGATGGATTGGGAACCTATACTAACCAACTACCCCCACGAAGTATTAACCAATCGACCCTGAAAAATGACGCTTGGAAGACTACTTTCATATTGGGAAGGGCGAGCTGTTAAACTTCGGGAGGGTAACAGTTTTAACCCAGTTTTGAAAGATGATTTGAAATTCTCTGCCCAAGATCTGTGGAATCTTGTGATGTCTGGTGAGGTTGTGATATTTTGAGCATACATTTATAATATTCATCAACTTTATCTCAAAAGACCCTGAAAGAAGGTGTGATAGCAACTGTACCTCACCCGGAATACGGTACATTGTTGACAAACGGCAGGGCAAAGTGAAAGACTTCAGTTGGGGAGTCACCAAACTCATGCCATCATTCTGTGTACAGTAAACATAACCATGATTCACCAAACCGCGTTAAAGGTGTTTGGGCAGAATCCCTTACTAAACTACCTTTTCCAGTCAATGCAGTTGAGGTCGTTATAGTTGGCCATCAGTTTGAAATCATCCAACTGAAACAAGCACTTGGAGAGTGGATGTTGGATATTTCACATCCATGTCACTGACAGCCCTCCCAACTCTCCTCCAAATAGTACCCATACATGAAACCAGTTCGCTGCATAGCATTTTCCAGCAGAACTCCATTCCTAAGGCATTGTGGAGGACCAAGGACTTTTCTGTCGCTGCGACTGTGTACGAATCTGTACATATATCTGGATGGATTATGAAATGATTCACCACTTGAATCAAAATATCATCAACAAGGATCACAAATTACAAATATAATGAAGCTTACTAAAATAGATACGCTACAGTATAGTATATATCACTATCCTTTACATAAAGACATTAGTAAAGAGGTGGCAAATAAAGCGAGCTGCGCAAAGAATTATAAAAATAAAGTGGTCCAATTTGCTGCGGAGCCTGATTTTCACATACTACTTGTCCCCTTTCTGCAGCTGTTCATTTCCGAACATGTCCATTCATTTCCTTTCCTTTCTTTTCCGTCCTGTCCATTTCCTTTCCATTTCCTTTTCATGTCATTTAAGTTGAAAGTATTCAAATCAAGCCTGAAATCAATTCGGCAAGGGGTACCCCACAAGAGCCCCAAAAAAGTCATCAAAAAAGATCAAAAAAGGGTAGTAAATAAAGCTTTGGAGGTACTAAGTTTTGGTGGTTAGTTTTGCTTATTTTAAAACCAAATGAATGCACAAAAGCAAACAAGAGAAAGTGCCAAAGTCGCCACCAAGTATAAACATGTTTACATCTAAAACCCTTGCAAAACCGATTTAAGTTTAAGTATACAAAAGGAAAACAGCTTACTAAACGCAACTTTCAACTTTATTTGCTACCCCCCATTTGTTGTTTGGGGGGGTGCTCATCACTTTTCAATATTAAAAAAGTGCTGTCATGTAAGGACTTGGAACCAACGACTTCACGACTTCATCTCGACTTTCTGGGTCAAGTCATGAGTCCACCCAACCAAAAAAAACAAGTCCAAAACAAACCATGAACCACTGTTTTTTTTAAGGGAAAGGAACCAGTACCCGATGAAATTCTCCATCTCGGGGACATTGATGATGGACAAGGTATCCACATGTCTGTACCTTCAAAAAAACAGCTCCGGGTTTGGAGAAGCGGATCAATGCAGCAACATGGGAGCATCCGATGGAAGAAAATGCAGCTGAAAACATTTGACAAACAAAATGGTAGGGAGGTGATGTAGATTATTTTGTGGCATTTTATTTAGGTATTGTTTGCCATATAACAAACAAAATGAATCCAAATTCTTCTTTTCTGAGCGGTGACAAATTTACAGTACTTTGGATCCAGGTGGTAGTAATTGGTTGCCTCACATTGGTCTTCTACGATTCAAACTGGTTTGTCTGGATTTGTGGCCTGATTTTGGAGAACACCGAGAACAACTTCAAGGTGATATCAACTTTGACTTTGCGAGGACTTCCTGAATAAACCACTTTTGCAATTTGAGTACATATTATGATTTACAAACAAGGCTCATCACTTTTTGTTGGGAATTTGCGTGTTTTTTCTCCATCTGTTGTGACCCATGGTGGTCCCATCCTCCCGTTCTGTCCAACTGCCGTGCTTTCCTTTTGTTTTTTCCGCTTCAACATAACGTCATGGTCTCCGCCGCGGCACGTCGGACGGCCTGGCAGTTCGAAAACTGGGATTTTGCAATCCTTTCTTGAGGTCAGTTTCTAGTTGGTGGTTGAACCACCCAATCATGAAAAGTATTACATAGTCAAATTGGATCATTTCCCTAAGGATCGAGGTGAAAATAAAAGATGTGTGAAAACACCACCTGGGGCTTTGTGGTGTTTATTCAAAGTACCTTTTTAGGGTGAGTTGGTCTTGTGACAGATAGCAATTTGGGGGAGGAAACATAGGATACCCGCCTTGTACGGATCTTTTTCATCCCGGCTAAAAATTCACCAACCCTTTCCGCAGTGCTGAAATTCAAGTACAGAATCTTGAAATGGAACACACTAAACACAAACATGAATGAAGGAAACGCTTTCTATGATTCGAGGTGGAGTGGTCACAAATTGTTGAAATAGAATTAGGGTGGACTGAGAGACTCAGTCAGAGGGAAGCCTTCATTGAACAAACAATTTGGAAGAAATACTACCAAAAGCACTACAGATTGAAGGGTTGACACTGTGCAACTAGAAGCGTCCAGTTGAAGCCTTTCCAAATAAGTGCAACCTCAACCTAGGTTTGCACCTGAAACACAGTCTTCCCAACCACCTTTCTCTACAAATAATTCTCATAGGCTCTCATAACACAGTGACCAGCCTGGTATGCAGCATACGCCATCCTCTCATCCAGTGCGGCAGCCACTGCAGCAAAGACCAGCCTGATTCTATGGTGGTGCACCCTGAGTAGCCATGTCTTATCATATGTGATATGTGTTATCATTTGTAACGTTGAAGAGAAAATACCTGTTGCCGGTTTGCCATGATTTTCTGTGCAACCTTCTTCAACTTCCAATCACTATGTAGTTGCAAGTCATCTCTCGGAATGAGAAAAGAAACAAAACCAAGCTGAGTTGAGGTACTATAGTTTTAGGAAACAATCAAATGGATACGAAAGGAGACAAAAGAGGTTTGAATTTCGAAGTTGTCTTAACAAAAAACTGCAAGAACAAGTGGTCGTTCCTTTCAAAAACAAAATCTTTGCAAGAAGCTAAACTTGAAGGTCTTTTTTGAAAAAGTGTGAAACCTCGTGGCAATCGGCTATTGATGATTTCAGCTTGTAGAAGGTTGAACTAATTTTGATGGTCATCTCTAGGCCCTCTAGATGGTACTAAAACTGTCGCATCCTCCTAGCTCCAAATCAATCTTTTTGTTGGTTACTTCTGATTTGGAAATGTAGATAATGCCCGTTTAATGGTGAGAACCCTTCAAAAAAAACTGATGGCCAACCACCTTCAAACCTAGCTACAAGGTTATTACAGCCTTACCCCAGCGAAATCACCAAGAGGGAGTTGGAATCCAATAAGCACGTCTGCGTGCAATAACTTCGAAACTCTATGAAAATGGATGTGAGTGTCGATTGTTGACCAACATAGAATCAAAGAATTTTTCAGGGAAACCAGCCCTGGTTTCAATTCTCATCTTCACACCTTTGGGAAGCTAACTACCCATAAAACGTCCAGATTTGGACCTTCTTTGCATAGAATTGACTCCCAAAAAACAGGCCTCCAGTGCCGTTGACCTTTGGGAATTCCTTCCTGACCAGTGCGACTCGAAAGCGTTCCACCGTGGTCTTTCGAGATATTGAGGATCCTCAATCCTAAGGTTCCAAACACCTCAATATTTCGTAGGGAGAGAATTCCGTGAGTGGTGATGTCACAACATCATACGTAGTAATCCCAACATACACACCACTTGTTGAAGCGTCAGGGTATCCCAGAAGTCAGGAAGGTGAAGAAAGGCGTATAATCTATGTAGAGAAGATGATATTATATTACCATACTGGGACTCCAACACTGATCTAACTTTGAAACGTCATTCCGGATGCTCACCATCAACAAATAAAATGCTACGCTTCCCACAAATGCAGCACATCAACAAGTATCAGATCTAAAGGTATATCATTGTATAATTAATTGTATAGGTCAGGTATCTTGCTATAGATCGTATCTTGATATTTTGATTGTTAACTTGAGTCAACAAACAGTTCCCCTTCAGTCTTTCATAGAAAACACCCCGTAGGCACTTTTTACAAAAAAAACACCGAATCTGCCTTCAGCTCATAGGCTTCCAAAAGAATCTCCTCTCCACAAACCTGGCAGTTTCAAACGTCGGGTCTCCCGGGAAGATTAACATGGAACCTACAATACCTACAAATCATTCATTTAGAAAGGAAAATGATCTTCCAAATCTCCATGATTATGTTTCATGTTAATCTTCAGGGGTGTATGGATTTCAATCTTTGCGGTTGAGAACACCAGTGTTTCTTTTTCTGAGGGAGGGGAAGGCGGCTAGGTGGTTTTGCAGGGGGCATCTTCTTTTGGTTTAGTGTGGGTAAAATGACCTGAGGGTGCCATTCTCACCACCTAATTTTGAACCGATCGCCAAAATCACAACCTTTTGAGGACGAACAGCTTCATCATCTGCACTGTGGCAAAGGCTCTTTATGAGTGCCGGTGTGTTTTTATTTCAGCAAAAAAATATCATCAGAATTCATCACCATTACTGGTTGGTGTTTCCAAAAATAGGGGATCCCCCAAAAAATGGATGGTTTATAATGGAAAACCCAAAAAAAATTGATGATTTGGGGGGGAAAACCCCGATTTTCAGAAACATCCATGTCAAAGTGTTGATCTTGGGTTACCAACACAATTAATCGATCAACAAAAATATGTTCCACCTTTCCAACGGTGCCTTCCAAATGAGATTCATGACCTCCATAGGAATCAGGTTCACCTCAGGATGGTGCCCAGTTATCTGGAGTCATCCCCAAAATATGGAGAAAACTGAAGACTTCACAACACCAACACACCCGAAAAAAATAGCCAACCACCAAAAAACTGCCTGTTCATCCTTTGTTGTTTCAAGTTTCAAGCATTTGAAAAAAATTGTCCATCATTTTTGGACAGGATGTTGGTTTTAACTGGTTCCTTTTCCCCTAAACGAAGCCAACACCGCACCTCTGCTAAGCGCAAGTCGTGGAAGAAGAGACATTGGCACCTTGGCGTTCCAATGGTTGATGGTTGCTTTGGTTGTTTGCTTGCGAGGTGAACCTCTGATTTGATAGAATGGATTTGATGAGATTTGATGAGATGTGCTTTTCTCAATTTGATTTCCATGTCAAACCAACATACCATATACAGTATCTGAAATGTGATTATTCAATAAGTTGTTTGGCTTGCCATTCTTTCATAAGAAGAGAAATCATAACCCCCGAATCACAGTATCTGGTTGCTTCATTGAGAATCCCCCAAAATTTCAAGGTCACCATGAAATCCTTCCTATCATCATGGAGCAATGCTCCCTAGCATCCCACCATATCAAAAGCTCGCTGTTTTGGGTCCCCCGGACACAAAGGGAGGCAGCACATAGCCCAGTTGACGCCTGCGGTGAACTCCGGCAGAGCAATCTCGGTGTTGACAACCATAGTGAAGGAGATTTCTGCCAAAAATATCAGGGAATAGTGAATAGATAATCTATCACACCAACCAAGGACCACTTAAAGGTGGCAATATGATGCAACACGACTATGGAGATTTGTAAGGCCTTGAATTGGGTCTTAAGCGGTCTCGAATCTTTGTTTTTTTTCATGATTGGCTGCTTCCGTAGATAGTGGGATCCGAAATGCGAATTATACTAACTCACTCTCGTCACTCTCTTGCATGACTGAAACAAGGTCAATTCGGGCCTAGGTTTTGAGGATTCCCCTACGAAAAGTAAGTTTCGTTGGGGGATCTTTGGCGTGGCACAACGCTATAATTTTCCCAGAATTCATTCATGGTTTCCGTCTTCTTCTTGTTGAGATTATATTTAAGGATACTGTACCACGATTTTAGTAGACCAGCTCAAAAAAGGGAACCCTAAGTGTGCGGTGTGTTTCAAAACCCATGTTGGGTCTTAAAAATCGTATGGTGTTTTCTAGTTTGATATTAGGTGATTTCCGTCCAAAGATCCCCACATTTGTTTGGGGTGAACACTCAATCCGGACCTGTCTCGCACTCCAAGGTGCAGCATCGCGAGCACCTTTCCAACCGCAAAGGTGGAACTAACCCCAAGTATCCCCCCCCAAAGTTGAACAGCAAAAGCCCCCTGCAAAAATGGATTTTGTTGGAAGACTCCTCCTTTCCTTTTTGGGGGTTTTGGGTCACTTTTCAGGGGGCGAAAATTTGTTAAACTTCGGGTTCGGGTATCTGAAATGGTATTGGGAATTTACCCATGGATCTGTTAGGAAAACTTAACCCTTTTTCATTGGAGCCACCAAGCTCCATTGAATTCTTTACCCCAGCTATAAACGACAAAAGAGGCAACAGGTTCATCTTTTGACAGAACCAAACTTGAATCTAGATATAGGGCGAAATGGATGATATGTCTCAAAATTCATCACTTCCCTCAGTCGCTTTTAGTGGATTTGGAGACACCTCTGAGTTGCCTGGCGTTTCTGTCGTTGGATATGACTTTCTAGTGGTTCAGCGACCCATCGAAACATGGTAGAACTCACCTTACCTAAGTGTGATCAAAGGTGCAAATCACAAATACGATACATGTACGTATATTATCTTAATAGTTTTATATGATTCTCACGTGTCATATTCGTTTGTCTGTCTGTTCTCTATCGAAACAAGTTCACCATCCATTTTAAAATTTGACAAGAAGAAACGCCCGGAACCAACCCCAAACTCCTCCTATTCACCCCTCCATCGTAGTTTTCCATCGCACCTCCAAATCAAAAGTCAAGGCCTGGTGAGTCCATCGGTGATATAAGATAATCCACATTGCCTTCCGGTAAACTAACATAGCAATGGAAAATCCACCATTTGAAGATGTATTCCGATTGGAAAAGGTGAATTTCCATTGCCATGTTAGTTTACTGGAGGGTATGATATGGGAGTTCCTCAAGAATTATAATCTAGTTGGTGGTTTCAACCCATCTGAAAAATATTTGTCAAAATGGGAATCTTCTCCAGGTAGGGGTGAAAATTAAAAAAAATGTGAAACCATGACATACCTCGCATGTTTAACAGGAGATACATCTTCAAATGGTAGTTCTTTCCATTGTCATGTTACCAACCCCCTGAAATTCACATGACTCCCAAAAAAAAGGGACCATTTCAATGCCGCTTTGTATCTCATCTTCCAACTTTCAGATTTTCAGAGGATCCAAGGGTTGTACCTCCGATTTGTACTCACTGATTTGAAAAATCCCTGGATTTTTTTTTTCGAAACAAAATCACTCCAAAAAGAAATGGAAGGTGAAAAAAAATGATACTATATAATTACTAATTGTTTTGGGAGATATACTTTTTTTGATATTATGGAATTGTATATATTATATATCCCTTTTTGTTGAAAAGGAATTACAATGTCCAATCTCTCAAAAATTATATGCAATTAGTATCCCCCAATCATTGAGTATCCCAAATCATCAGATTAGTATATCCCTGTGTAATGTCCAATCATTTGAATCACCAAATCTGATGCAGTACATTTCCCCTCTCCACCACATGTCATATCACCATTGGCGCTGGTTATTCTAGGTTTGTATCATGTTGACCTCCAGTTGACGAGTTGCCGCTGTTTGTCCGGTTTCAACCCTGAAAACTGGAAAAACGGACAAAATGTGGTGAATGCTGGGCTTTGTTTTAGGCATTTCTCTTGTATGTCCCACAAAAAAGTATTGCCACTTTTTTGCAAGTGGATTTGGGTCAGCTGACTGTGATAAATTTCAGGTAACTTGCAAGACATAGATACAGGGTCGATTAAGACCTGGAGGGTCGCTCACAGAGACCTCATTGAACAACCGACCGACGCAAACCGCTGTATAACCAGCAGGATTCTCTGGAAGCTGGACCCATCTGTGGTATGTTAGTTATTCCACATACACTCACAAATTCGAGAAACTCATCCACTTGTGGGAGTTCTGTAGATTTCTGAGTTCATACCATCTCACACCAAACGTAGGCAACAAGACCTGGACCACTGGACCACCCAAACCTTCCACCACCGCCTGCGCGGCCTCATCGAACCAACCTTGGTGGGCAATCATCGATGTTGTATGCAGGCCATTTGCAATAGCTGCATATGAGTTTAAAAAATGTAATATGGTTTCAGTTTCCAAACCTCTCACAAAATATCGATGAGACATCCAAAAGGTATTCAAGGAGTTTGGCAGATTGGAAACTCGTCAACACGGCGTCTATCCTGCAATATCTGTACAAATAAGGTGATCATCAATATTTTACATTTTACCCTATTATATACATAGATCATCATCAGAAGCACATTCATACCAATACCATAGTAAAAAGAAATCCATTCTCCAGTTGGGTGCCTGGTATAATATGCCTCTCCCTTATCCGCATCCAATGCCAGAGATCCCAACACAGTTTCAGCCAATCCTTTGTGGTCAACTTGAAGGTATCCTGAAAACCCACTGCAGAGAAAGCAAGCAAAGAAGGGAGGACATGGGTGTTTGAGTGCTGATCATGATGATTTTGTTGGAAGATTCATCATATAAATATAGTCTGATAAATTTAGTAATTGACATGAGTGATACTAATGATCAGTGATTTTGACATTGGCATTTATGTTGACATTAAAGGTGACTTGTGATCCTTAAAGGTTTTGGATCATGAGGAGTCATGAGGATGCGAACAAAGCCATCACTCCATTGTCCCACCGTTGCCCGTTGCGCACGTTCTGAAAGCAGGGCGTAAAATTGGGACGTTGAACTAAGACCTTCAGGCCGCCGCGGCTGATAGGCGCCGCTGAATTTCAAATGACTGATGTAGGGACCTTTTTTAATGTGACTGCCTGGACAACGAATCTTAGTAATGCTTGCGTAGAGAAGATGTGAAGCCAGACGAGTTTCAACAAAATCCCCCCGGGCACGAGCAGTTTTGTGGTATGGAATGGAAGGATCCATAAGTCAGAAAGTCCATGAAAATAAAAGATTGAGGCATCAAAGGGCATTAGTATCACTACATCATCTCTGTGTATGTATGATACATGTGTGTGTATGTCAGTGTATGTGTATGAATAATCTGATTCCAGATTACGTTCAGGTATCTCAGATCTTTGTCGGGTATTATGAGAATACATTGTTTGGCGACATTCATCTTTGAAGATCTTCGTTTTTGAAATGTTCCGAAAGTGTGAGCATTATATTTCCAATATCATCCCACTCACACAACAACTCTGCCGAGTGTTATCTGGGTGACTACTTACAGTGAAGGCAGGATTCCACAGGTACCCACACCCAACAGTAGCCTCAAGACTTGTCGTTGTCCCTTAGCGGGCGAAGAAGTCATATGAGTGACAGAGTAACTGACCACTCGTTGTATGGCCAGTTGACACAGTGTTGATAATCTGTGCAAATTGGAAAGCCATAAAGGGTATCAGGGTATCAAAATGTCATTTTTTTGCCACATATTAGGGCGACAAGTAACAAGTAATTCTTCCCGCCGCTCCGCAACTTTTTTTGGTGTGTAAGCGAGTGCGACATCCTGCCAAGCCATGAGAATTGACAATTTGGATCCAGTGTCTGGAATTACAAACCACTCAGAAACCATCACAATGAGATGGAGGAATCTTGGAGGTAAGCATTCTCCCAGCATATCTGACCACCCATCCAATCCGAAGGTGTTTTCGATGGTCTTCGCTGAAGCTCAGGGTTAGACCTCTCACCCATCGCAAAGATCCACAAGGAACCTGCTTAAAAGGAACCTGAGAGAAAAGCCAAAGTGTCATTGGTTGGTGAAAAACACCATCATGTGTGAGTTGTATATGTTTGTATTCGTCTTCTAAATTCAATCGGCTTTCCTTGCAAACTCCTTGAAATGTATTAGTTCTTTGATACTCCTGTTTGTGTTTCACCTAAAAGAGATATTCCTTCCATTCAAACATGGTCAATCCTTTGTAAAAATTGGAGGATTTCTGATTTTCATCATCCAAAGAAATAACATGAAACTTCAGCAAAAAAGTATCAAAAGGTGGCTTTCTCTGATCAACTGCTTGCTTCTTCTCTCGGTTACCCTTCCCCAGCATTTTTCTTGGCGACCAGGAAACTTGTGTCGCCACTGCCTCAGCTAGGCCTAGCAGCGGAAGAACTGGGATTTTGGATGAGTTGTGATGTACCTTCCCTGAGGCCGGGACCCAAAAGAATTGGCTTGTATTCCAACCCTCCATTTTCAGGGGCAAACTTGCTGTTAGTCTCAGGGAGGGTAACTATATTTGAGGAAGGGACATTTGAATCAACGAAATAATTTTTCGATAAAAAAGGTTGGATATGTTTGTCAGATCTGTGAGTTTTCTCTTGTTGAAACCGGTTGAGATGTTGTTTTTTCCTGGGCATTAGAAAAATATGAACTGGGGAATGGAATCCTCGAAAGACAGACCCGGACTGGACCCATCGGATGGATTCACGGCAGTTGCCATAAGCACTAGCAATGGCAGGTGCCATAAGCACTAGCAATGGAGAATCCACCCCTTTGGATACTAATTTGTTTAATGTATTTTTCCATGGAAAATATGAGGCTTGTCCATTGCTATCTTTAACATTACGGGAGGGTATTTCACGTTTTGGTATACTACCTCATAATCTCAATTCTGGGAGCCCTGAAGCTGTGCGGCTTCCTGTAACCCCACAACCCCGCTCTCTAGCAAGCCCTTAAGAAGAGGTTGTTTTGGCCAAAGGGCTAATAGACAAAGCTTTTAATGGAACCCTTAACAAGGGGTGAATGATATATAATTATACGTATAACTAGATAAGCCCAAATCAGGGTAAATGACACAAAACAAACCCATGCTTCTCCAGAAGGTGTGGACCTATAACCCCATACTCCACCTTGCAGATCTGCTTCAGCGACAAGTGCCCTGATGGTGATGGCATAATGGAGACTGATAACAAGTCACTAGTAAATAGGGGAAACCATGGCTACTACTTATGAGATTGCCAGTGGCTGCAAGTCAAATCAACCAGTTTGACACAAGTCAGCTTTACAAAGTGTTTGTGCTGTAATCACTTGTGGATTCTCGGACAAAACACCTAGGTATTGCTGACAAAAGCCACAGAGCTGGAACATAAGGAGGAAATCATCAGATATGCAGTAGGAATGTGTTGACCCAGCATGTTTGGCTGTAATTTCGTGCAACTATCATCAAATACTGTAGAAAATTGTCACGATCACTCGTCCCGTCTGAATAATTGAGTCAAATCGGAAATCTTCCCCGCGAAGGATGAACAACAAAATGTGTTTGAAATACTTTGAAATCATCTCCTAGGTCCTAGGGAAAATCATTTCTGAAGCTCCTGGTGACTTCAATTCCCCCCAATGCTTCCTTCCCAACCCTATCCCGTCGAAAGATCAGTGACGAGAACAAGTGATATCAAAATTGCGTAACTCCTCTTGAGTCAGGTTGGTTGGAATGCTGGTACTTCAAGTGCAAAGATCATTCCCTTTCCACCGTGTTCTGAGGATGCTGACTGCGTTGCCAGCGCTTTCCCTGCGGATGGGAGTTGGATCAACAGAATTCTACAATGCCCAACCAACAAATCAGGGCAAAATGTCCACAGGGACATCCTGAAAAACATGTAGATACATTCCATTATGTATCTATCCAATTTTGCCACCAAAAAAATTCACGCCACTCTTTCAGGTGAAACCACCACCATCCACGCACACTTCAAAAATGGCCAGGTGGATACACATCCTCCCTGGGAAGCCCGATGTCGGGGGCCCCAACCTTGATACCTTGGATATCTGGGACCATACATACCTGACAAGCGATCAATCATCAGATGGAGATGCAGGACACCTTTTGTTGACTGCTGATGCTTCAGAGATGGAGATGTTGAATATGATGGAAGGTAGCTCACAGAGTTTGCAACGGGTTTTGTGTAGTCCAGGTTCGCCAGATTTCTGAACCATGCACAGTATTTGGAGTTCACTTTCATCTGGCAGCTTTATATGAGCAAATTTGATACGTAAGGCAGGATGGAAGACACTCGCTCAAGCCCCAAGTGATGTTGAGGACACAGTATATAGTTCTTGTGAATCATCTGACTCTTGAAGATCTTCTAAATTGTTGCGAGGTTCACATATCGGACAATTTGCTGTACGACCAAACAACCTTTAAGCAACAATTCACAGCTGGTTTTACTTCCCGTGGGTCTTCTTGACATCATCTGTACAGCAAAAGGACACAGTATACACCCCGGAAGATTAACATGGAACATAATCATGGAGGTTTGGAAGATCATTTTCCTTTCTAAATGGGTGATTTGTAGGTTCCATGTTAATCTTCCAGGGTGTAAATCTATATGTCATGGAAATCTGATATTTTTGTTGAGGAACCCAAGGTGTAAGCTTCCGACAGGCCGCACCCGCTGCCGATTCAGGTGGGACAGGCTGCCACGTGACCTGGCGCTGAATATCTTCAGTCCAACTGCTGGGGTCTTGGGTGCCTCAACCATTTCCCAAGTTAACCGAATTTTTTCACCCCAAAAAAACCAACCTCCAACCAAGAATCCAAAAAAAATCCCTGGGTCTCCCCTGGTTTCCTCCAACCATCCTTGGTAACCAAACAGCTATGGAAAACCTGTACCTTTCTGGCACCTTTGAAGGTTGTTTAAGCTTGGCTCAGATAGCTACGACTGTAGCCCCCGTTGGTGCCTGGATGTCAAGGGCAGCTGCCAAAGCCTAGGTAGCTGATTTTGGCCATCGGATTTGCAGCGGAGCCCCCTTGAAATCCCAAGAAGTTCATTGAGAAGCTGTTTAGAACCACCGGTGGACCGTGAACAAAATGTCGGCCTCCTTTGCAGCTGCAAGTCGTTCTGTGCGAAGAGTATCATTTGGGGCAACCTGGCACCATGCAGCACAGCAGGAAACGTTGAGGATCGAAGGAACCGCCTCGAAGTGAACACAAGTGACGCTCCAAAGTATCAGAGCCTAAGTTCTACAATGTCGCTTTCCGACAGAAAGATACCCCACTGGATTCATTCATTTTTCTCTTCGCAGTCTGAAAGAAATCCTGTGTCAAAAAACAGTTGGAACAGGTGTTTCACCAGCTGCAAGAAAAAATATTACTCTGGGTGATGCACTTGCACAACCTCGAGTTCAAACAAAGCTCTGTACCGCAAGCTCATGATACTTCTATAGAATTAGCCATTTGTTTAATGATTTAACTCTTATACTCACCATCCCCTAAGCTCCCAAAACACATTCCCTTCACGAGTTTTGGGCGCTACCTACCGTGGTCGGCCTCACCAGCACGCGCACACGGCACGAATCTGTGGAGCAAGGCGCCTTCGACATTGAAGGTTTTACCGCCTCAGCGTTCCGAAGAGATTTGAGTGATGAAAACAAACCTGCGATATCCTGGGATGTATTCACCAGTTGAGGTTGGTATGTTTTTTCCCATTATTTACAAGGTTTTTTATACACCCCTGAAGATTAACATGGGTTACATAATTCCCTGGAGGTTTGGAAAAGATCATTTTTCCTTTCTAAATGGGTGATTTTTGTAGGTTCCATGTTAATCTTCCAGGGTGTAAAACCCTGTATAGAATGGGATATTTACCATATGAACTGGCGTAGGATTTCTGCCATCAACAGTAGGAGTTACCTTTAGATGTCAATGATCCAAATTTTCATACGCTCTTCAGTTGTTCTAGTTTGAGATGAGTTGCATGAGTTGCATATGAACTGAGGGATGCACAAAAATTCAGCTTATCTAAGGTATCAATGTTCCTAAACAGAGAATTTCCAAGAAACAAAAAGGAGGATCAGGGAAGTCCCTTCTGCTGGACCTAACTGTCCACCACTAACCTGAATGAATATCCAAATATAGCAAACATTATAACCTTATTGTGTCTTGAAGTCCCACGTTAGTGTAGCTCCCATGGCATCTCTAGTGATAGAAGGGCCGTAATTTTTCAGCCTAGATATTGCTCAATAACATGTTTCCATTACCAACCTGGAAAAAACATACGCCGCCACCGTGGTGGTGGCGGCGGTGGTGGACAACAGCATCCAACCTCTATCTCAGGTAGAGTGACACATGAATATTCCACTGCACATCTCCAAGATATTCCATCCAATTTGGAGATATTTTGATCAATATCATTTCACCAAACATCAACATCAACATTTCACCAATCAGATCAAGGCGCCACCAAAATCAGCATTGTTCTTGTTTCCAGGCCTTGCTACGATGCTTCGGCTTGAAGATAACCGCAAGCTAGGCAAAATCATATCCCTAAGATTTTCCGCCACAGGGACTAATGACTTCAACTTCAACTTGGTGTAAACTGCAGGGATGTACTGTATCCCTAATATTTTCTAGCGGAGCTGTGTATGCCAGCCAAGTGGTTCGGAAGACGGTAGTACTGCCGTGTGCGAGGGCTCCCATGCTCCGCTCCCAAGGTCACACTTTCAGTGAACCAATGCAGCCTTGCTACTCTCGCACTGGAGCATATCGAAATCCTCAGGACAAATCACTGAAGTCATGAAAGCAAGGACTGGGATCATTTCTCATCAACACATAAGTTCATTCTCTTAAACCTATAGGATACATTGTTTTCAACATAAACAATCAATCTAAAGACTTACATGTCAGATTTTTATACATTGCATGTATTATCCTGCTCCGTCTCAAACTCCTACAAGTACTGTATAGATATAGTCATGCCATGTCTACACATACATACTGTAATAGGGTCCTTTTTTCAGAGGTACCATGCTGTTGATGGAAGAAATCCGGCCAACCAGGTTAACCACCTCTTGTCTATGAAACCCTACCAAAAATGGGATACACCCCCGAAGGTTAAGGTAGCTTCTGAAAAATGATGGTTGAAAGACGATCCTTTCTTTTTTCGGCTGTTCGGCCAATTTTCGGGGGGCGAACTGTTAAACTTCGAGGGAGTATTCTCCATATCAACCCAATAGCATCCATGGGACTGGTAGATTTACCTTATTTACCTACATTTAGTTGATTTTGATGGTAAATGGTAAATGTACATCACCTGGAAAGTAGATGGCGCAATTCTCATGTATTGGTTCATCATGGCCGCTTATTAATCCACCTTTTGGGGGTTGCGCCATCTACTTTCACTACCGTGTAGGTAAATATACCAGTCCCATGGATGCGTCATGGGAACAGTACCTCCCACCTTTGCCAAGGTACGTTGTCCCACTGGCGGATGCCACGGCGAAATGCCTCGGGGAAGGTACCACCGAATATACCCTGCTTACCCTCAAGTAAACTACCCTGGCTTAGGTAATCTTACCTGACTAATGAGGAGGAAATATCATTGTTCTTTATTGCTATACTTGATTGTGGAAGGGAAGCCCATGAGAAGATGCCGGACCCATCATCTTCCAACCCTCTATATCTCAGAGGTTATCTTCATGTTTCGGGGGTTGTAGACGCGGTCGGCCAACATGGAATCACGCTGCTTTTTGTCTGCTGGCTGCGGCATCAACTGGGCACAACGTACCAAGCTCCTGCGAAAAGGCACGAGAATCACAGGATCTTTTCTGGAACATGGGGGACAATATCTGAAAAGGGAACTTGTTGAAATCATGCTTTATCGATAAGAAATGAAGTTCGCAAAACATTAGAATATCCTTTTTGTTGATCAAAAGTAGATCATGGTTAGAAATGTTAAAAACACTGTGAGGAATTGGATGGAACCAATTTATGGGTTGGTCAAGAGGATTTTGAAGGATAGCTTCTCTTGGAAGGCAAAGTAGCAAAAGATTCATGTATGTTTTTCTGGACCGTCCAGCGGTCGAAGTGAGGAAGGTCACTGGAATACCATTGGAGCATCTTAGCGAGGACCCGTTGTATCACTCATCATGAGTTCAATCAAAATCTACTATATAACTATGACGCAACAGACTGGTGCAGTGATGTCTTTCCGTCTGCGTGAGATTGAGGAGAATCTTCTTAGACTCCCATCGTTTTCGAGTTTTTCCATCTTGAATCATCCCCCAACAAACCTCTGAGACCCCCAAAAAAACCACCAGGCAACCTGGAACGAAAGCCTTCTGCTTCACTGCTGCCACTGCCTCGATGCAAGTGCGAAGAGAAACTTGCTACCAAATAGGTTCCTGAGACTCAGGAGAACCTTGGCTTAAATGTCATCATTTTGGCAATTTCTGATTCATGCTTTATGGGTGTTAATAGGTGTTGGTGCGTGTTTATAGGTATAGTATTAACTTATTGGATGTTAAAGTTACAGTAGATTCTTTCAAGCGTATTTTACTCTTGTGCCCGCCAGTTGTGAAGACAAAGAAAATGGAGGGTAGTCCCTATGCTTTTCAACAATTATGGCCCCTTAAATGATTTTGGAAATTTATTCTATGGCAGACACGGGAGTGTAAACAAGCTTGAGAGAGGTAAAGAAAAATACACTTCAATATCCAAAATGCATATTGACATGTGTTCAGTATTCATCTAGCAGGTATTCTATTTCTATGAACTTCTGTCCAGTCTTCTTTGCTCCAGTCTCTGAATTCTGGGCGCAGTTTGTCTTTTTCCTCAGTTGGTGCTTTCTTCTTGTAATATTCCTTTTCTTTTGCTCAACATGTGTCTTGATCTATGATCTCACCAAGTAAAATGTGCTTCCACACACCAAAAACAAATCAAACACCTCCAAGAAATTTCCCGATTCCAAGAGGTAATGCTTTCATCTTGAAGGGGTTTGCCGATGTCAACCATCGCCCGCCTCATCATGCTGAAGTTGCCAGCCAGGTGCACTTCTTTGACCTCATGAAATCTCAGTCTGTATATATTTGGTTGGCATCTGATGGTTTGTGACATCACCATAAGCTGATGAAACAATACTCTTGAAGAAAAAAAAATTAGATAGACCCTTCAACAAGGCCTCTTAGGGAACTTATCCTACTATGCATGGTATGTTTCTGAGGAATGAACCCTGCACGGCAATTGCCTGGTGTCAGGAGATACAGGTTTTTCACCGCATTTGGGGTCTGACGTCTCACTGGGGAATTGCAGCTGTCAGCTGCCGGCTTTGATCTTTACATCCACTTTACAGCTCCCTTCTCTCATGGTCCTATCACATGTATCAGTCGTATCTGGAAGAAGGATTTCATTGATTTCATTGCGCCCTCCACAAGTGCATCCAGAAATGACGTTTTAAGAATGATGTGTCATGACGGCACAAATGACTGCGGCCAATAAAATCTTCTGAAAGCGGTTTTTCTTATGGAGGAGGAGTTGCATGATTATGTACTCTTGGGAGATCTCTGAACGCAAATAAAACTACTTGCAAACATCCTTCTGAAATCCTTTTGCCTTCTACTGCCAGAAATTGACAGGACGGTCACAGCGACAAGCTCGCCCAAACTGCTAGTTACGCTGGTCATCAGGTGAACTGTGGTTGATTCCAGTTCCAAAGCGGTACTGTAACCATAGGTTATCTGGACAGTAGATAGCTCACCTGCATTTCTGTTTGATGTTGTTTGAGTAAGTGCCCCCAAGACTGCCATTTGAATTTCACCATGCAACCAGCCATCCACAGTACATTCGCCTCCAAAGCATCTAATTCCAACAGTGAGAGTCCATTGCCCTGGACCCTCAACACCTGTTCAGCTAGGAGAACAAGAGGGCAAGATTTGAAGAGATGAAACTAATCAAGGTGATGAAAAAAAGAGGAAACATCCATTTACATACATGTACCATGTCTTACTCTCCCTCGAAAGAAACTGCTTGCCTCCGTAAGAGTTGCAACATGAGTTGCTATGGCCCAGTTCAGGCTCAAAATGAGGTAGACATCCAATGGCTGACAATTAAATTTGTATGACACGAACCATCCAAAAAAAGAAAGCTTGCGAAAAAGTAAAAGAACAAAAAACGTCTTCCTACTAGATTACCAAGACCTTGGTTGGTTTTAAATGGGATCCTTATGATGAGGAATCAATAGTACTGATCAGTTGGTATCCCCTTCTTATGGGATTTCCATAACGAATTGTACCTAGTTTGGTATGGGGATGATATCATCCAATGCTCCGTTGGAGGCTCCCAGGCTCCAGCGCTTTAGCGCCTCGCAAATCTCCGCAGCCGACTCCACATGTCGCACGCTGTCATCGATAAACAACGCATCTTGTGCTTTCCAAGCACGTCGAGGATCCTCAGCTGAGGGTATTTAATAAAAATGTCAGCTGAATCACAGTTTGCCATGGAACATCCTTGAAATATAAGATAAAAAAGTTGCCTGCATCTGATGTGCAACCATGGAAAATCCAGATATATAAAAAAACGCAATAAAACTAGGATGTTCCATAGATTTTCCTTAGGATTCCATGGATTTTTCCTTCCACCTTGGCACCTTTGGAACCCAGCTGGGTCACCCCAACGGCCATGAGATCAGCCTTGGTGCAACTAACAGCTGAAGACCAACAGCTCCAATTTTTGGGGCTCAAGGCGTTTGATTTTTCTGTCTATTAAGTCAAAACACAAGGATCTGTTCATTAAAAAAACAGTATATTACCAACTCATATTTTATTTCAAGGGTTGTTTATGTCAGTTTTTTTTTGGGGGGGGGTGTAATCTGAAACGCCAACAATACTGTAGTAGTTGATGATGAGGAAAATGTAGAACCCAATGTGATTACTTGACCACCTATTGTTTGGTGCAGCAAACAAGGAAACCAAGGAATAGGAAGATCTTGACTCAGCAGAACCTCATGTTTGTCAGGTTACCCTATCGTTTCCTATTTTGTACCCATCCCGATGATGAGATATTTCGTTTCACCAAGCGAAAAAAAGTCAGCTGAGGAGCAAGCAATAAGCCTGACATCCATCCGACATGTTTGGATGTCAATGCATGATTTATATTGGTTTTTCGTGGAGATGTTCCAAACAATGGATGGTTATTATTTACTTGATCTTTCCCTTACAACAAATGACAATTTCTATTAGACTAGGTACCATTGTGAGTTCCACTCTGCTGTCAGACAAGCTGTCCAAACGCGGTCGACAAAATCAGACCTTTGAACATTCCTAACTGTTCAAAACCATCTTCCGATATTTAGAGTGATAAAGTAATTGAATTTGAGAAACAGCAATCATGTATGTCACAACAGCATGCATGTGAATTACGTGCACAGAAATGATATGTATGTATAGATATCTACATTGTGCATACATGTATATGTATGTATATAAATACCCCTTCCCTTCGGTTGCCTCCCTTTTGCAAATCCACGGTCTTGAAGTTCTCGGGAATCTTGCCCATAAACCTGAATCCACGGGCTGACAACAATACCTTCACCACCAGGTCAGAGTAGGATGGCACAGCTCCCCGCAAAATTCAACATGGCAGCTGAAAATGATGGTTTCCAAAAGGAATCTCCTTTTCCAGGGACTTCTTTTCGGGTTCCATGTTAAATTTCTGGGGTGTAAGAGGTTTTTGAAGTTCTGATTTTCACCTATCTAAAAGCAGTCATGCCATATATGTTTTGATTGCAATTATTCATATTCACAAGGGAAATCTTCAAACGACCCCGAAACTGGAGATCTGACTTTCGACAAGAATTCCCATGTCATTGGCCACAAAAATTTTATCTTCATGAAGTGTGTCTTTTACAAATAAATATATATATATAAGTATATGCGTATATATATATATATATTTACATACATGTGTCTCACAATTCTTTACCCATATTCATCTGGATTTGAAAAAAAAAACTACTGGGGCCGTTGGATCAGTATCACCCCATCACCCCGAGGTCAATCCATGGATCTGTGGATCCGAACATTCTGCTCATGGAAATGGCACGCCAAGCCTGTGGCCTTCAAGGGATGTTTGGTTCGACCAGGACGGGGTATCCAAGAACACCCACTAGGTTAATGTTTTTAAATAGATTTTTTCAATTGGTAGGTTTGCTAAGTTGAGTTTGAGTTGAGTATATATTGTTGAGTTCTTTTATCCAGTTTTTGGAGCTCAGTTGGGTTGAGTGTTTGGATACCTTTCTGCATATAGATAAGTAGAGTTGGGAATCATTTCGTAGGTTGAGATCCAATTAATTGTTTTTGAGACCGATTTATCTAAGTTTCGTCCCAACAAATCGAGATGAGACAACCACAAGAAAAGTAAACTTCCAGGAATGCCCAAATAACTCATTACGTACATTATATATATATATATACAATAAATATAATCAATAAAACCAAAGAAACAAAAAGAAAACCGGGGAAAAAACAAACAAAAAACAAGAAACTGTAGCGCTGAATGGTACTCAAAAACCAACCAAAATGAGGCTTCATACCTTCCATAGGTCACTGGGTCCCAGACATGAAGGTGTGGAAGAATGCAGGTGTCTCGAAATCCAATTGAGACAATAAACCTTGGAAAAAACGGAAAAAAAACAGACCGTCTATCTTTTCCCATCTCAAAAAAAAATGGATCTTGCTACAAAGTTGCAGTTTTCCATGTGTTTCCATCTATTTTCTTTGGCTACGACATTTGCCCAGGGGAAGGGTCCTGAACAAAGTAGCAGAGTTTGAAAGACCAACCAAAATAGTAGTAAATCTGTGGTCTTTTGGCGCCATATGGCGATACAATGCCATAATTACATTACATTGCATTACATACACAAATGTACGTACATGGAAAAGGATAAAATGATTGCTCAGCAGATACTTCCATCATTTATATCCTGTGGACTTTCATGTCTACCGTGATTGTAATCCGCAACTACATACTACTCATGTGACCAAACCTGTGATTAAACCTGTATGGTTTGTCCGAAAATCTAAAATTAAAAGCTGATTATTTCCAGCATGAATAGAAATTGACTGAATCTCTCCACCCTCTTCCCAACTCTCCAGCGTCCAAATTGCATCTCCGTGACAATTCACAACCTGCTTCCGTCAGAGCCTGCAAACGGGGTTGATGGAAAAGGATTTTCCTAAATGACATACTATAGCCATGAAAATTTGGCATAGTGAACATTTAAGGGGCAAGTGCCTTTTCTTCACTAAGTATGGAAAAATGAAATGGTTTGCAAAAACACCAATCCCAGCATGCTTCATGTATGGCACAAAAAACCTGCAACGCTTGCAGCATGTTGGTTTATGCCTGTGGAGTTAAGAATGATAATGTCACTCTGTCTGCTTGGTATCAAGATCTGGGGGCATGATATACCCTTGCAGATTTTTCCGAAGCTGAAAACATTAAATTCCTCTCGCAGGTGAACTCAAACCAATGATGTTTGGTTGTTTTTGTCAATGGGGATCCACAACCATCATGTTTGAGGAAAAAAATACATACATGACTGGGTAGTTGTTCATTCCCTACATTAACAACAAACATCACCAGCATCAGCCGGAGGGTATAAGTCGCCTGGAACAGCTCACCCAAACGTTTCAATCGCTGACGCCCACCGAAGTTGGCTAAGATCTCCTGGACCAACCCAAAAAAAAAACGGGGGCGGGAAAACTTCTCCGTGTTGTCCAACGTTTAAAACTCAAAATTGAAAACACATACATGTGACAGAGCTCTCAAGGCCTGGAAATATTCCTCTTGAATTCATATTTCATCAAATCCACGAGATAGGTTTAGATACCCTATTCTGTGCATTGAACCTCTTAAGACGAGACAAATCCACCAGTCTCCCACACGGGTACAATTTTTTGGCATGCACAGTTCACTATCACACTCAGTTGAAAAAAAAACAAACAAAACTCGGGTGTTTTTTTCAGCCTGGAAAAAGATCATCAATCTAACTAAATCTACAGTAATTGAATCTAATTCTCTCAGCCTAAGCTTCCAGTTCACAAATTTGTTTGAAACCAATAGGTACCTCACATACTACTATTGATAGCTGAAATGCTGCTTCGACAGCATATATGTTTCTCAAAGAAAAACTGCAAATTGATGAAATGGTGGGATAAAACTACCGCACTCAAATGGTGCAAAATTTTTCACTGGAAGCAACCGTATACGGCTGATGGACGAAGTCCAGTAATCGGTTGGCATGCTCCTGTGGGGTCATTGTCGAGAAGATCTCTGGGCTGTCTGCAATGGCATGCCTGCAATCACGAAAAATCTGCCTCCTGAAAATCGTTTTTTCCAGTCGTGCCTTAAAAGGTGATTGGTCCTCCTCATTTCCAACATGCTGAACACCAGAAAGAGATTACACCAAAGCAACTTTTACACCAAAGCAATTTGTACACCAAACAAATCCAAACAACTTTTACACCAGAAAACAAACTTTTGCACTACGCGGCTATGCATCACTTGGTCATTGGCACACTGGTGTTGATACACTTTCTTCTCCATACTTTTAGGAGAAAAAACCTGTAGAAGTTCTGTTTCTGCCCACTTTCCACCCACACCGGCCGCCTGTGGAATCTGGGCAACTTGATTGGAGTTGTCCTGGGTGTGTTAGTCAATATACAAAAATTTCGTTGACTATGCAGTGATGCAGCATGCAGCTATGGACTAAAGCTGAAGTTCCTTCCACCGCCCCTACTTCTTCATGTGCCTTGACCAAGGCAGTTCATTCTATGAGTCATCCCTAGGTCCTAAACATTAGATAAGAGTGCTTCGACCGTGACATGGATTTGTTTTCCCTAGCGACCTGCCAAGTCTTGCGACGCTCCCGGGAAACAGCCATTTGTACATCACATGGTGACATGGTGCGAAACGCCACCAAGGCGTTCAAAGCAACAAAACCCGTGTCCTGCGGTGTCCTGCGGCTCATGCAAAAAGTCTCTGAATTGCACTGTAAATGACCTTGCGTGGACCCAGTTCTTTCACCCCCAAGTCATTTTTAAGCTCTGCATCTGTGAGTTCCTTCAGAGCCTCACCATTAATCTCATTCACCTTGAAGTCAGGAATGTATTTGGTATAGACAACATTGAGACTCTTCAACCACTCTGCAACCTCATCTTCATTCCAAAGCAAAGGCGAAAAAATCACACTTGCAGGCGATGGTGCGGTGGATGCAGTGCTCATATCATCAGCTTCGTTTGGATCGGCAGATGCTGGCAGATCCCATTTGAACATCTCCTCCACTGCACTTGAACGTTCAAGTGTGTTCATACGAGTGAGACCAGGAGGAGCTGACGGAGGTGGAGCTTCTGGAAACTGCGGGGGGGGAAGTGCTGGAAACTCATCCACATACAAATCTTCCCAGGCATCGACGATGGGTTGGGGTTGGGAAACTGCTCGAGACTCAATTGTCTTCCCCATTGGCTTTGAGGGACGTGGTTCCGGTGCTGCCAAGACAACCGAATCTTTGGGGAGAAAGTGGCTGAGCTGCAACTTCTGTCGAGCTGAAGAAGCATTGTAAGTCACATTGAAATGATTCAAGTGCTTGCTGTACTTCCGGAACTCATCTTTCCTCAAATTTTGTGGGCTTTCAGTCTTCAAGACTTGGAAGCGCGGATGCTTCAAGATCAGAACTGGACCCAAGAGACAATAAAGTTGATGTTTGGCTCGCTGCTCCTGGGAAATGAGTTCAAGACCCATCTCGTTCTTCCCAAAGTTGAACCGCTGTCGACCCTCAGCAGTGAGAGACAAACTCAGAATGATGAACTGTTCCACCACAGCTGATTGACGGGCAAAGACGGTCTGAAAACCAGGAAGGTCACCAAGGAGATGATCACCCTGGAGCTGAGGAATGAAGAGCTTTGCAGGCAAGTTTTTCAATACCTCATTGTTCACCCTCTTTGGTGGGGCAATCAGCTCCGGACAATCAAATGCCACAGGCTCAACATTGGCATCAGCGGTCAAGCGCACACAAGAGACCATCGGCATCTTCACTTGCACCAAATCGGAGTCACTGACTTTGTACGTTCTGAAATTTTGGGCCAAAGATGCTGAGGAATATGCTTCCAAACTTTCGGGCATGAAAAGTATGCATTGACTGCATTACGGATGCGAAGATGCCAAACAACATGTGTGGAATAGATTGATCTTTATACATAGAGATACTAAGATTATGTGGGCAAGGCAGGAAGGAGCAGGAGAAATGCGGCACAATGGAAGCTTGATTCGCCTGTTCCAGTATTAAAGGCAGCAGCAGCAATCCCCACAAGTACAACAACACCGGCACCAACAGTAGCAGCAACAGCAACAATGGCATCAACAGTAACAACCAGAAGAAGGGAAACAAAAGCAACGAAAGGTTAAACTCTCAGAGTATGTACATGTTCAATTGTTTGCTGCCAAGTCGCATGGTTGAGTCAAAGTCAAAAAACACTCCGCGCTTGGCGCCACTCGTGACCGCTGTAGCGGCATGGCATATGCCGGGCACCCCCATGATGGATCTGAGCGATCAGTATGTTGAATATAGGTGAATCTCCGAGAGTATCCTTCCTGCGATGCATGATGTTTTTCTTTCAAGCAAATAGAACATGATTTTTATCAGCGAACTCCAAATGAGTGACACCTGAATTTTCCCCCCGTTTTCTTGATCACGCGATTCCACGGAAATCCGGAGGCTTGGATTTGGTTATGACATCCCTGATGTTTGGTAAGCAATTGATCTTGTGTCCAAGCTTGATCTGGTGAAGCACTTCGGTGATGTGCAATGGTTTATTGCTAGACAAAGATGTCTCTTTCCTCATGATCTATGGACCTGTAGTCTGTTTTTTGGGAGATACCATTCCCATCACAAACTATCAGATTTCAGACTTGTACATGTTTTTTAACTATAACTAACACTATTTCACAAACAAAAAAATATTGAAAAAAAAAACATATATCATATATTGTATACCATTATCTTAAAATTCTATGGTTTTTTTTCTCAGCAAAGTCCCTGGCAAGTCTTGCAGCTTTGGATGGATTTTTGTCACCAAAACCAAGGCCCCCAACTCTCCAAGGCAAAAGAGGCCTTGGCCGCCAGCAACGGCACGCGCCAGGAACCTGCCCAGCCACGTTCGCCTGGAAACGGAATGTCAAAATCGAGGCACCCCGGAAGTGTGGAGAGGTAGGAAAAAATCGGCGATTTGTTAGATATAGACCCTGGAAATTTAACATAGATACCAAGAATGACCATTTTTTAAGGGAGTTACCTTTTCCAAACCATCATTTTGAGCGTCCATGTTAGTTTTCGGGGGTGGATCTGTAAATCTGATTCGTATGTGTCTATATCTATATTTTAATTAGACATTTATTGTGCTTTTGAGTATGTGGATAATTCAACAAAATCTTTCGAAATAGCATTATATAATACTCATCAACCTGTATAGAGTGTTTGTATGTATAAATATATATATATATATCAATTATGTATGTACATATATATATATACACATCGCGTTTCCCTTTCCCCAACCATCATTCCCAGCTCCCCCTGCAAAAAAAAAACGAGACCCCGTACTGGGATCGATGCCACTACCGCCTTGCCCTGGACATAAAGGCACCTGAGCATCAGGCCACAGTGGAGTGGGGATGAACGGATTCGGGTCTGCACCAACAATGCTGTGTATATGAAGAAATATATATATATATGTTCAGGGAGAGAGATGATAGATGATATGTATATATATATATACATAAGCATGTATGAGATTATATGAGTCTATATGATATCTAGATTATGCCCATGGTTTAATTGTTTCTGTGGATCTAGAGCCTCTGGCAGGTTCCAGTTGGTCAGTCGGTCAACTGTAGGATTTGGACCATCATCATTTGATGCCATCTGTGCTGAGAACATGGATGCCGGACCAACAAGATTCTTCACCCACACAGAAAAGGTTGCCACGTGGGACTATACAAGCAATGCAATCACATATACCCTGTAAAGACACTAGATTCCTTCCAAGAGTGTCTGTAAAAATTCCAACTAGATCAACGTATTCACAGAAATTCACGGCAATGTTCATCAAAGTAACTCTTTTAGTCATGGAAAATCTCAAAGGCCCAAATGGCGATGTTTTTCCCCCAGCTCCCAACGCAGCTCCTAACTCCCAAAATCACCACACCTCAACAACCCCATCAACGGTCAGAAGCTTTGCTGCTTCTTCCTGCTGCACTGCACTGCAAAAGGGGAGGTCAGAATGCAACAACGACAGTGGGAGGTTACTTCATCGACTTATTTTAGGGGTGGTTAAGTAGGTGTATTCATCATACGTGTCGAATATCATCCATGTGTATATGTAAATATAATATCAAAAATTCAAGATGTCTGATGTTGTATACGATACCTTGCACCAAGTAAACTCTGAAAGTTTTGAGGACCTTTTCATCTACACCCTTTACGCCCAATAGGAAAATTATGGAAATCCCTTAAACCTTGGTATGTGGTGATTTTCTCAAGCATCTATTTTTCATGGAAAAATTCCACCAGCAAACGGGTTAGTACTTAAATGAATCAATGTATCTTAATTTGACTAGTGATGTCCAGCAAGCCCAAAAGGATGTTGAAGCCCAGTTATTTTGTAATCTCCAGTGGCCCAGTGGCCCCCAACTCATGTGAAGAACCACTGACCAGCCGTGCGGCCAACCCCCCAACGCAACATGACCCGACCAAAAAATCTCGTCATCCAATTCATCGAGTCTTTGCTAAACAGGGAATTTTGTAATTTGGGTGTTAAACCCCTCAAAATTCCGATAGGAGGCTAGTTTTTCCCTAAGAAACCGATAGTTGGGTTTTTTTAGTCCCAAATCCCCAGATCTGTAACAAGTGCTCCCGAGAAAATCCCCACCAGAAATTCGCCAGGTGACCAAAAAACCACTCAGTAAGCGACGTAGATCTTTGATACCTCCTGGTACCTGAACATTGAATCCAAGGACACTAGAACTTGGGGGGCTGACATGATAGCCAAAAGGCCACAGTAAGATAAGCAGCAGAACATCCCACATTCTAAATGTATTTACCGAGAAATTTAATGGTTTCCTATATGGCTACATTAGATTACCATAGCATAGATGAATAGACATCCCCTCCTTAAAAAAAGGGTGCGCGCACCAAGTTCCAACGAAAATCTTCACCGGTTTTGGGTTTGTGATTTTTGTTGGTAAAAACTTTCTGGTGGCGAAAATCGGCCATGTGATACATCCCACTTCTGTCGTGAAGATTGACATTTCCTTTTCTCAACTCCGCTTCCATGAAGACATCTCAGGATGTCAGCTTAATGACTATGAAGGTTGTTTGAACAAGCAGATCGTGTGGCGGGCCGCATTTGTTTCATGACACCCAGACACGAAAATTTGTAAACATGATGACACTCTATGAACGAATAATTCCACACATGTTCGACTTTGACATCAGAAACCACTCTTTCGATAACAATCATTGGTATAGTTTCAATCCCTGTTGCAAAATGCGTTGGTAAAACAGGGATCATCTCGCGATGCAGAGGTGAAAAACGCAATCTTTGAAACAACCGCTAGACTTATACACTAAAGATTAGGGTTCATGAAGAAAATCCTCTTGCAACATTCCCCCCACTGGATTGGTTCCCTACAATTGAAAGCTGATTGCTTTTGGTAGCAGTTCTCCTGTAGGGAGGTGAGCCGAATAAATAGCTAAGCGGCCCCCAAAAGGATGGAAACTCCCCATCACCGGTTTCCTGAGCGCCTGGTATGGAAAGTTGAAGACGATCCGATGAAATCGTTCAGAGCTTGCCACTCCTGGCAGGTTGGAATCTCTGTCGAGGCAGTTGAGATTTTGGAGCACACCAAAATCAAGACACTTCGGAAGTTTTGCAAAGAATAGCATCGAGCATAGCATAAGTCGTTTGTTCCAAAAAAAAATGTTTGTTGAAACTTCCAACTTTCTTTTTGATACCTCTTTCACTCCAATCTCAACCTTAAGTCATCCCGCAATCTTCCAAGAACGGGGCCCGGGGTGGGCCTGGCACCAATGTCTCCACCAAACGGGTGGCATCCACTTCGTGCAGGACCAAAGCTCCGGCCTATAAAGGTGCCATTGACGGGAAAGGCATTCTTTTTAGTAGGTGATATTGAAAAAACAATATGCATATATATATATATAAATATATAAATAAATACATGCATTTACATATAGTTACATACACATATGTTGTATTCAGAAAGCTTCATTCTACATGGATGGTAAGAGCTTGATTCTTCATCTACCTTGTTCTCTTAAGGGTCTCTGGGTCTCTTCAGCTCCCTGATTTTAAGCTAATCGCTCCAAGTCGACACTTCAATGTCACCCTGTGTGGTAGATATGACCACTGCAACTGGTTCTGACCTAGGCAACCTGATGTTTCAACCTTCATCTACTGTTGTTCTCTGTCCATTCTCAGATATTGGCAATCTCAACTAGTAGTTTTCCAACCATCTGGTGAAACTTTAAGAAAAAGAAACTGTGAACTCCGTGAACCCCTGTTATTTTGGAAGACCGTTCACTATCATCCTAGATCTACCAACAAAAAAAAACAACAGGTTCCATCAAGTTCCATCCATTCTTACCAAAAAAACATGTTGATCCAACAAAAACATCCAACAAATATTCACAAAACACCACACCAACCCCAACCACCACTTGGTCAAAACGTAAGACGTAAAGATCAACGAGACCAGGTGGACCTTCTCCAAGGCATCGATATGTGAAGCAGCTAGGCGATACCGCCGCACCAAGTCCTCTCAGGATTTTGGTTGGGGAGGAACGAACCTCCCGTTTTTCAACGTGTTATGATTCGCAGTAAAAATGCATCGTGGAGTTCAGTTAGAGAACATGAGAGTCCCTTTTTTTGGTATGGCCAAGAAAAAAGCAGCGCATGGATTCGGGGCTCCAAGGGTGTTGAAGTGCTGAAGCTAAGCCGCTAAGCTATCCTTCAACATTGCATAAGTTTCCTTTTTCATCTCTTCATTTCACATCCTAGACTCATTTCCTCCGTCATGGTTCAGTGGAAAATGGATTCCCCCCAAGACGATTGCTACCTGACCTATCGAGTCATTCTCCACTTCCATGATTCACCCGCGGAACCTCACGACTTTCCAAGGTGGTGGCTACTAGCCTGCGGCAAGGCTCGGCTCAGCACCGCGGTGAGGTTCCCAGTTCCCGGGCCCAGGTCTCCAGGGTCATTCTTCAACTTCCATGTTTCGTATATTTGTTTCATGAAGGGTGACATGAATAGCCTACAAGCGTTTCGTATTTTTAAAGCCTTGTGACCACTGACCACCTGGAACGCAATATCCAGGATGCTGGGTTTTGCTTGCCAAAAATAGACCAGTTTCCACCGGTGTGGTTGAAAGCTTGGAAGCACACCTCTTTAAGTCCAATTGGAAACATAAACTTTTGAAAAGCATGCGCTGGTACATAGGTTTTGCGCGGATACATCCGGGCAAACCGATCATTTGAATTTGCGAATCTGAAAGAAGGGCACTGTTGTTCGTCTGAGGTTGTTTGAATTGCTGTTTCCCAAAATATCCGATGTTGTTACATACAAAATACATGAGGACATATAACATATCACAACATACAAATGTCAATATATTCATGATACATAATACATTTAATACACATGATATATATATATATATTCTCTGTATATCAGTTAACTCCCTATATTGCACCTTTCTGTTTTTCACCCATCTCCCCCCCTTTCTGCGACTTCAATTGACACCTCAACTCTGGTTGTAGTTCATAGAGTGCCGCACCTGAAAGGTGCAATATGTTCATTCTGCACATTGGCAAAATTGGTGAGGTGTTTTTTTGGGGTTGAAACCAAAAAGGTTTGAATTTTTGCCTCTATATATAAGGTTGGTGTTAAAAGAATGGAGATGTTACATTTAAAACATAGATTCGTAAAGTTGCAAGAAATAGATGCGTAGAGGAGGTTTGTGACTAGTCCACAAGTGATTGTTCAGATTGATCTTAAGGGTGGGAAAATGTGTAGAAGGTATATAACTATCCTTGGCAAATCTGTGAATATGAATAAGAGTTCTGAAATCGAGAACCAACATGCAAATCAAAAATGCAGGTGGGTGTTTCCGAAAATAGGGGTACCCCAAAATGGATGGTTTATAATAGAAAACCCTCTTAAAATGGATGATTTGGGAGGAAAACCCACTATTTTTGGAAACACCCAGGTAAATAGTTTTTGTTTTCCTCTTCGAAGGTTCTTTCAGGTGCCATGACTGTAGCTCAGGTCGCCATCGCCCAGCACCAGCACCTTTCGTGTCTTCTCCAAAAGGGTTGATATAGTCGCCAGTTTAACGGATGAGTCTAGTTGGAGGCTCATCATGATATCATGAAAATAGCATTAGAAAGAAACCCATGGAATTTGCAGCAGGGGAAAAAATCAAAGCCAAAGTGTTCCACTTCAGTTCAAGCTCCGATAGATGGAGGGACAAAACATCCAACTGCCAAGCAATGTCCCTGACTCGTGAGTTTGCCTCGGAAATATGACCTCTGTATATGCTTTAGTTGAGGTTGCAAGTGAGAATGATCTACTTTGAAGCCAATAATCTGCCTAACATGCCTAAAGCCAATGCAAAAAAAACATCACCATCATCATCATCATCATCATCATCATCATCATCATCATCATCATCATCATCATCATCATCACCCCAAGTATCTTCAAATTTCCCTACAAGTTACCACCTTCCCACCAGCAACCAACCCCCGATTCAAGGCACCCGTTGGTTAGATGTCCTTGTGGCACTTCCGACACCTGGACCACTAAAGGTCGTGCTTCTCACCACACCACGTGGAAGGCCGAAGAATAGTTCCAACCATTCGCTGGCCCTGAGAAGTACCTCAGTCTAACCGTTGATGGTTCAGACATCCGGTGATCACCGGTGGAGGGAACGGTAGTTTCTCCCATTATTTTTTGGGGGGTTTTCAAAAACATCCAAACTGTGGTTGTTTGGGATTTCAGCCATCAATAGAAGGACTGGCAAACTACGAACTCTTCGATTTTGTGAGACCTCTTGGTGTTCACTTGTGGATGTTTTAGAGAGACTGAGGGTCCAATTTCAAAGAAAAACACGGAATCTGATCCATTCATCTTGTGCTAAAAAAAACGGTAAAAATACATGTAATTACGAATAAATGCCGAGCATAACGGCATAGCTCAAATCACCAGGTCTTACCTGGTCAACTTCAATGACCACTGGTGCCACCCTTCCAGGTCAAGGTGTGCCATGATCAGAGGCTTCCCTCCACTAAGGACAAGGGTCAGATCATATTCACATTCACACGTTCATTGTCATATATCTTTTGTTTATGGTCATAGTCATGTTCGTCTTTCTTTTCAGATTGATATTGATATTGATATTGAAACCATATCATATACACTGAATATATTATAAACATATATATATATTATACATATTGTTCGACATACATTTGGAGTTTCTGAGGGTCTGAATCTGGACCACTTTCGATGCGAACCACGGATTGACATGTTTTGGTGGCAACCAACCTTAAACCAATCCTGACAGGTATTTGAAAGGAGATGTTGATGAAACATTCTACCAAACACTCGTGCATTTAAAGTGCGCCAAATTCACTTTCTCCCTCACGCCCTGCAATTTACTGGTTGTCTTTCCCTGGTCCCTCCCAGTAGCAACATCTTGGGCAAAAGAAAAGTCATCTAGTATCTACAGAGATGATGTTCATCGAAAGAAGGACGTGAAGGGGCAAAATGTACCAAGTTTTAGGCACATCAAAACAAGTCTTAACTCTTCGTAAGGCTCAAAAACTCACAGATTTGCGGCCTTGGCAAAATATAATATATAGATATTCTTAAAAGTAGGATGCCATTCTCATCATCATTTGTCAGTGTTGGATTAGTATTTGCTGAGATGAATATGAATTTTCTCATTTTTCTGGGAAAATGACCAGCTATATACTTCCTACCCCTGAATGTTTCGACCATTTTTGGGGGAGGGAGGATTCCCTGGATCCCAACAAGGCGACCGATAATCTGACTGAGTCAACCCGGCCGAGGTGAAGAAGATTGAGGTCCAACCTCAAGGGAATCCAAAACGGGTAGCTCCGGTAAAAGCCGGAGCACGCCAGGTGTTGAAAGGTTATCAACCCTTCTCCCATAACCATGGTTCAGTGGCAAAATCACCCCCTGGATGTAGGGAAACCTAAGATGAAGGATATGACCCCATCTTCCACCTCTAGTGATTGTGGGAGGAAGGGTAAAGGTAAAACTCAACAAGCTATCTTAGGGTTCCTCCTTTCTTGATGTTGGAGTGAACAGATATGAGGGAAATTTCATCAATTTCTTTTTGCGATGTTGATGGGATTGGAGGGAAGGTTTCTAAACTATGTTTAGACTCCAACAATCTGAGAAGGATTTATCATTCGATTATAGTTTCAGTAGTTCAATCATCATGTCAGCCAATTCTCACATGCTGAGGGGAAGTTTGGTCACATGTGACACATAGATACACATAGAATAGGTGAAATCAATATATTCACACTCCCAACATCTCCCAGGCTGGTTGGCAAAATGAGGCCCTCCAAAGGTAATGCATTTGTCACTTTTGCGCCCAGGGGCCGAGATTCTTCCTCCGCCATCGCCATCCATAGCATCCATGGCACATGGAAAAAATGTCAGGAACCAATGGCAACTCCAAGTTGTGGGTCTTGGACTACTGGAAGCTCTTGTGAGTTGACAACCAAAAACCTGGTAATGTCATATCTGACAAGCCACGTGGTTCAAAAGAATATGTTGGTCTTGGTATCTTAAGGTTAAAAACAAGACAAAGAAACTCTTTAGGGGAACACGCAATGCAACTGCATTGTATCTGTGCCTGTGCATGTGTGCACGACTGGGACATTACTGGGACTATGTAAAAAAGGGGAAACCAAAGGAGAAGAAGCTTGAAGCCCGAAGGATGTTGGAGTTGACATGGCTGGAAGACAGGCTTTGAAGACAGTGTAAGTGGCTGGAAAAAAAAACAGTAAAGATGGTCTTTGCATCCTAGTTGGTCACTCGGGATTTCAAGCACTGAAGCATTGTATATACATTTTTTCTACGGCATGCTGCTTGATTGTAAGTAACCAGGACTGGCCAGGTATCAGTGCTGGCTTCTGGCGTGTAGCTTCAGCTAGTAGATCAACTGCTGAGCCCAAAACCATCACTTTTATCGGAGACGACGGAAATTCTGTTGGTTGGAGCTGGGGCTGGATGCCGGTTAAAACTAGACCCCAAGTGGGTACCCGAAAGAGCAAAGCATAGTGGTAGGAAAATATGACATGAAATGAAAGGGCCGTGACGT